>CM059435.1:63811986-64254988 GCA_030390025.1 Squalus acanthias
CACTTAGGCGCCATTTTGTAAACGTCCTTCTTGTATGTATTTTGCTGTGTGAAAAGGAAATCTAAACCACAGCAGTACATACACTGAAATAATCCCAACTGATTCATTTCCATTCTATCTAAATGTATCTTACTGCAACTCCAGTACCAGGCCAGTTCCCACCTATAATGTATTGGGAGAAAAGAAAGAACTTTGCATTTACGTAGAGTTTTCACGTCCTCAGATGTCCCTGAGTGCTTTGCAACCAGTGAATTACTTTTGAAGTGTAGTCACAGTTGGTAACCTGTCAACCAATTTGCACACAGCAAGATCCCACAAACATCAATGAGATGAATGGCAAGTTAACCTGCTTTTGGCAATGTTGGGTGAAGAATAAATGCTGGCCACAGGACATTAAGGGAACTCCGCTGCTCTTTGAACGGTGTCATGGAATCTTTTACATCCACCTGAGAGGGCAGACAAGTCTTCAGATTAGCAGCTCATCTGAAAGACGGCACCACCAACAATGTAGCACTCCCTCAGTACTGTACTGAAGGGTCCGTGAAGATCACATGCTGAAATCTGTAGTGGGGCTTGAACCCACAACCTCCTAATTCAGATATCAAACTCTACTTGGGAGAGTTAGTGTTCTCAGGATTCATATTTTTATTCAAATGTCTTTAGAAATGCTCCTGGTGTGCCTCCCTTTAAGGTACCGAATCCCCAGCTCATTTTATTTGGAGTAGTAAGTGGGTCAATGTACCGACTTGCTATCCCATGGTCCAGTTTATATTATTAAAAGCTGCTCAGGTTCAGTCAATTACTGACGAATACACATGAGCACCCATGGGTGGCGATGACACAGACCTGCTTCAATTCTGTTCCTAGAGGTAACCCTATTTGTCTTTCAACTTTGATTGGCCCAAGCCCCTTGCAATCTCACCAACTCACGTGGGCAGTTCTGTGGTTTTGGAAGTCAGCTTCATTGCTTCTCTATTTTTGCCTGGCTCTGTCCGGGTATGAGTCATTGCAGTGGGAATCATGCCTCAATAGTCGTGCTTAATTGGCATCTATTCCTGTAACTCTGGGAGCCCTCGACAAGAACTCCTGGACAATGGTGATTATTGAGCCATTTTCTTCTTGAGCTCCCTTTTGCTTTTCTATTTTTGCTCCTATGAGCCTAGTGATAACCTGCCTATTATGAGCCATTGGGGAAACAGATAAAAAGACGTCCAATCACAGAGGAGGAAAGGGAAATGTATTGTTTAACGATGGCAGCAAGTTCAATCACAAATCAGCTGATGGAAAAACAGTTAAAAATCCTACCCTGGATATATTAATAGTAATAAAGATGTGGAGGAAGAAATTGCAAAGCAGATTATGAATAGGTGTGGAGGTCACAGAGTAGTTGTCATGGGTGACTTCAACTTTCCAAATATTGATTGGAACCTTTATAGGTCAAACAGTTCGGATGGGATAGTTTTTGCACAGTGTGTGCAGGAGGGTTTCCTGACACAATATGTGGATAGGCCGACAAGAGGTGGGGCCACGTTGGATTTGGTACTGGGTAATGAACCGGGCCAAGTGTTTGATTTGTATGTGGGAGAGCACTTTGGAGATAGTGACCACAATTCGGTAACTTTCACTATTGCAATGGAGAGGGATAGGGCCATACGGCAGGGCAGGGTTTATAATTGGGGGAGGGGTCATTATGATGCGATTAGGCAAGAATTAGGGAGTATAAGATGGGAACAGAAACTATCAGGGAAAGGCACAAACGAAAAGTGGAGCTTTTTCATGGAGCAATTACTGCGTGTCCTTGATAGGTATGTCCCTGTCAGGCAGGGAGGAAATGGCCGAGTGAGAGAACCATGGTTCACAAAAGAGGTTGAATGTCTAGTCAAGAGGAAAAAGGAAGCGTATGTAAGGATGAGAAAACAAGGTTCAGTTGGGTCGATTGAGGGGTACAAGGTAGCAAGGAATGAGCTAAAAAAAGAGCTTAGGAGAGCTAGGAGGGGGCATGAGAAGTCCTTGGCGGGTCGGATCAAGAAAAACCCCAAGGCTTTTTACTCTTATGTGAGAAATAAAAGAATGACCAGGGTGAGGGTAGGGCCGGTCAAGGACAGTAGTGGGAACTTGTGCATGGAGTCAGAAGAGATAGGAGAGGTGATGAATGAATACTTTTCGTCAGTGTTCACCGAGGAGAGGGGCCATGTTCTTGAGGATGAGAGTGTGATAAAGGTGGATAGACTGGAGGTGGTAGATGTTCTGAGGGAAGATGTTTTAGCAATTTTGAAGAACCTGAGGGTCGATAAGTCCCCTGGGCCAGATGGGATATATCCTAGGATTCTTTGGGAGGCAAGGGAGGAGATTGCAGAGCCTCTGGCTTTGATCTTTGGGTCCTCACTGTCCACGGGGATGGTGCCAGAGGACTGGAGAGTGGCGAATGTTGTTCCTCTCTTCAAGAAAGGAAATAGGAATGACCCTGGTAATTATAGGCCGGTTAGTCTTACTTCGGTGGTTGGTAAGATAATGGAAAAGGTCCTGAGGGATAGGATTTATGACCATTTGGAAAGGGGCAACTTAATCAGGGATAGTCAACACGGATTCGTGAAGGGTAAGTCTTGCCTAACAAATTTGATTGAATTCTTTGAGGAGGTAACTAAGTGTGTAGATGAAGGTAGAGCAGTTGATGTCGTATACATGGATTTTAGTAAGGCGTTTGATAAGGTTCCCCATGGTCGGCTCATGAAGAAAGTAAGGAGTTGTGGGATAGAGGGAAATTTGGCCGATTGGATAAGTAACTGGCTATCTCATAGAAGGCAGAGGGTGGTGGTGGATGGAACATTTTCGGACTGGAGACCAGTTACCAGCGGTGTGCCACAGGGGTCGGTGCTGGGTCCTCTGCTGTTTGTGATTTTTATCAATGACTTGGAGGAGGGGACTGAAGGGTGGATCAGTAAATTTGCTGATGACACCAAGATTGGTGGAGTAGTGGATGAGGTGGAGGGCAGTTGTAGGCTGCAAAGAGACATTGATAGGATGCAGAGCTGGGCCGAAAAATGGCAGATGGAATTTAACCCTGATAAGTGCGAGGTGATTCATTTTGGTAGGGCAAATTTGAATAAGGATTACAGGGTCAACGGCAGGGTTCTGAGGAACGTGGAGGAGCAGAGGGATCTGGGGGTTCATATCCACAGATCTCTGAAGGTTGCCACTCAAGTGGATAGAGCAGTAAAGAAGGCCTATGGTGTGTTGGCGTTTATTAACAGAGGGTTTGAGTTTAAGAACCGTGAGGTTATGCTGCAACTGTACAGGACCTTGGTGAGACCACATTTGGAATATTGTGTGCAGTTCTGGTCACCTCATATAGGAAGGACGTGGAAGCATTGGAAAGAGTGCAAAGGAGATTTACCAGGATGCTGCCTGGTTTGGGGGGGGAGGTTTTATGAGGAGAGATTGAGGGAGTTGGGGCTTTTCTCTTTGGAGCGGAGGAGGATGAGAGGCGACTTAATAGAGGTTTATAAGATGATGAGGGGGATAGATAGAGTGGATGTTCAGAGACTATTTCCTCAGGTAGAGGCAGCTGTTACAAGGGGGCATAACTATAAGGTGCATGGGGGGAGATATAGAAGGGATGTCCGAGGTAGATTCTTTACTCAGAGAGTGGTTGGGGTGTGGAATGGACTGCCTGCTGTGATAGTGGAGTCGGACACTTTAGGAACTTTCAAGCGGTTATTGGATAAGCACATGGAGCACACCAGAGTGATAGGGAGTGTGATAGCTTGATCTTGGTCTCGGACAATGCTCGGCACAACATCGAGGGCCGAAGGGCCTGTACTGTGCTGTACTGTTCTATGTTCTATGTTCTATATTAAACGGCACCTCTGCAACTCAGTGTTAATTGCTGGAAAGGTTGCAGGAGATCTAAAAAGATATGAAAAAGAAAGGGCTTGCATTTCTGTAGTGCCTTTCACAAACTCAGGACATCCCAAAGCACTTTACAGCCAATAAAGTATTTTTGAAGTGTAGTCACTGTTGTAATGTAGGAAACGTGGCAGCCAATTTACACACAGCAAGGTCCCACAAACAGCAATGTGATAATGACCAGATAATGGCCTAGAAATTCCAGAGCGCTGGAAACCTGCCAGTTGCACCGGAAACCTGCCAGTTGCACCACCGGCCGCAGTTAACGGCCGCCGAAACTAATAGCGCTGGCAGCACTGGTATATTGGTGCTGCTTGCTAATTAACATTAGCGCAGCGCTAAACTCACTGTGCAAGGCCGGTTTTCAGGAGGCCCAATGTAGCGTGGCCGTAGCGTCACTGGAGCAAGAACAGCCTTCTAGTACGCAAGGCTGTCATTTTAGAAAGCAGTGCGGTCCCTTAAAGGGGAACTGCCTTCTAAAATGAAAAAAATAAAAATCATTTAAAAATAGGCAATTTTTAGCTCCTACGGCTCAACTGCCTTCTGAAAAAAATTTAGAAAGAATTCCCAAATGGCAGTCTTCAGCTCTTAAAGCTGAATTGCCTTCCGCACCTAAAAAAAATGGGAAAGGTGCTTCAGCACAAACACAAATGGCTCAGCAAGCCAGGGAAGGGCACCCAGCAGTGTCGCCCCCCACAACCTAGCTCCAGTCCCCAAAGAAGCTTCATGACCTCAGACCAGTGGTCAAGGTCAGTGAATTCATCTTCAAAAGCCGTCTCCTACCAAATGCACCACTAGCCTCACACACTTCTCCATGCACGACCCCCACGTGCCCCATCACTCACCTACCAACAATCTGTACCAAACACAAGGCACACCTCCCATTCCTAGCTTCACCTCACCTCCTTGAAGGAGACAGCGCTGGCCATTCTTGGTAGGGGCATAGCTGAGCCCTTGGCCAGCGGCGGGACTGAAAGGATACAAGATGCTGGTATCCTCCTTCTCGCCCTCCCCTCACAACTCCATCCTTCCTCAATTCACACGCCCAAGAAATCCAGCCTGCCCAGCCAGTGATTGACCAAGAGGAGGGAGAGGAGGGTGAAGGAGAAGAAGAAGAAACAGAAACACTGTCACTCCCAGCCACCAGCTCCTCAAGGTCGACCTGCATGGCCATTTGCAGTGTCCCCCACTGAAAGTCAGCAGCCTTCCGCCAGCCATGCTGCAGCCACTGATGTAACACTGCATGACATCAGTAGGATAGGCAAAGGCACACACAAGACAGTCACAAAGGGAATGTATAAGGGTGATTAGTTGATTTCTTGATATCATATTGGATGGATAGATGTATAAAGTTGGATTGGAAAGTTTGCTTTGTGGTGGCTTTTATTTCAGCATTGTGGTCAAGAGGACGCTGTGATGGTCAATAACAGAGGGAAGGTAAGGTGTGGGACAAATGTTGAAAGGGGAATTGGGGTTGTGGTCACTGGTACCGCAGGCGGATGATTCCATCACGGATATCCAGGCCAGAAAGTGGCTGTCTGGGTTGCATCCTTCCTCCTCTTCTGCTTCTTCCTGTTCTGTGTCTTCTTCTGCGTCTTCCTCTTCCCTCTGCGAGCGGATGCTGGGAATCTGAAATAAAAGCAAAAATGCTGGAAATACTCAGCAGGTCAGGCAGCATCTCGACCTGAGATGTGAACTATGTTTCTCTCTCCATAGATGCTGCCTGACCTGCTGAGTATTTCCAGCATTTCTGTCTTCTCAGAGGCCTTCCTTTATCATCCGAGGCCTTGCAAGCATCCAGCAGCACTCCTTGCACTCCCTGCACACTTTAACAACTTTTAACAATCTATTGCACCAAGCCACTACTTCAATAAAATATTTAAAAATCCTGTCCAAAAGCTTAAATGCAAACTTACCTGAAAGATGTGTGTGTCCCTTTAAGAAGTGCTGACAGCACCTCTGCTGCACGCTCGCTTTTCAGAGCGAGCCTAGGACCCAGCACTAAACTCAGCGCAAAGGTCCAAGTTCGTAGAGCGTGGTGCAAGTCGGCGTTGCACGACGACTGATGTCACGCTCTCCAGATTTGCATGTCCAAGGCATGTCCCGCCTGCCTTTTTTTTTAGGAATCTGCTGGTAACGGGTGGCGCTAAGTAGCCGAATTTCTAGGCCAATCTGTTTTAGTGATGTTGGTTGAGAGATAAATATTGACCAGGACAATGGGGAGAACTCCCCTGCTCTTCTTCAAAATAGTGTCATGGGATCTTTTACGTCCACCTGAGAGGGAAGCACGGGCCTCAGTTTAACATCTCATCTGAAAAACAGCACCTCCAACAGTGCAGCACTCCCTCAGTACTGCACTGAAGGGTCAGCCTAGATTTTTGTGCTCGAGTCTCTGGAATGAGACGTGAACCCACAACCTTCTGACTCAGAGGTGAGTGCGCTACCCATTCAGCCATAGCAGAAAGCAAGGACAAAGTTCCAGTGCATAGCCATAGTGGCTGAAATAAAGGGAACTAATAGTGCAGTGGAGTGAACATGAAGTGAGGAGTAATCTGGGGTCACTGCAGTGGAGGGTGTTTACAGGGGTCATACGATTGGAGGAGGTGGCTGAGCTAGGGTGCGGAAAGTCTCCGGAGAGATCTGAAATCAAGAACAGGGTCCTTAAACTCAATTTACTGAGATGTGAGGAGTGAGTGTAGTATGATAAGGTTGGTGGTAAGGGAATGTCAGACTTTGTGCAGGAGAGGATATGGAAATCTGAATATGTTGGAGCTTATGGAGGCAGGGAAGGTCTTGAGGCTGCGGAAGTCAATCCCGGAGAGGATGAAGGCACAGATTAGCATTTCAGCAGCGGTGAGGGAGAGGCAAGGGTGAAGGGTGCGATCAGCATGCATAATATGAATCTCGGGTTTAGTCCAGTGTGGTTCAACTGGTTATATTCCTGTCAGATTTCTGTGCTGACTCAACTGTATGTAAAACTTCCAATTTCCTTTATGGAGCAGAGACAGAAAGAACAACCAGGATACACTCACTACCCTGCAAAAAAGAAATGGATCCAGTCTGCACGAAAAGAGCAGTTGGACTAATTGTGGTTAAAACCTGTAAGGGCAAGTTGCAAAGAACACGAGTCTGCTCTGTGTGTGACACTGATGGATGGCCACTGGACTTGAAGTAACTGTATAAACTCCACTAAATACTCCATTATACAGGCTGCAATCTCTTTGTGTTCTGCATACTTCAGAATTACAGGGTAGTGGATATTCAGAAGTCTACATTTCGACCAGACACTGCAAACCTATTCTGTTCAGTTTTTAAATATATTTTATAATATAGTGTAGATTCTTGCTGCAGTTTTTCTTTTGTTTCTTTGTCCTTTGTTTTTTTTTACTCACTCCTTTTCTCTCATTTCTCCTTTTTGTTCTTTTCCACTTTTCCTCTTTTTCTCTCACTTCAGTTCATTTTCCATTTACTCTTCTTCTTACTTCCTTGCCACCCCATTCTGCCCCTGAGCCTCCACTTTGGAATGCTGTGTGATCTGATCTTGAACAGATTGAAGAGAGTTGAGAAAGGCACATTGTAACAAAGGCCTTGAACTGAATTGGGCTTTGACAGGAGGTTAGACTCCGTCTTCCTCTCTCCTTGATCTGTAGTGGTGCAATACGCACATGGGTTAGCACAAAGTTCTCCTCAAAAAAATTAATTACAGCAGTACTTCATTTCAAGGGCTCCTGAAGGGGGCGAATGCTGAACAGGGGAATTAGATGGGGTTGGGGGGAGGAGGGTGG
The DNA here is from genome assembly GCA_030390025.1 of Squalus acanthias. Taxonomy (NCBI): domain Eukaryota; kingdom Metazoa; phylum Chordata; class Chondrichthyes; order Squaliformes; family Squalidae; genus Squalus; species Squalus acanthias. The sequence continues at coordinate 63,819,678 of CM059435.1, forward strand.
GAGAGGGGGTGGGGGTTCACGATTGAAAGGATAGGTTATAAAGGACGTTTGAAGGAAGGAATGGAAGCATCAACATGAAGCCGCGACCTCGTTGTCCTATTTGACCCCGAGCTGAGCTTCCGACCCCATATCCTCTCCATCACCTTGCACTCTCCATAAACTTGAGCTCATCCAAAACTCTGCTTCCCGTATCCTAACTTGCACCGAGTCCCGTTCACCCATCACCCCTGCGCTCGCTGACCTACATTGGTTCCTGGTCTGGAACTATAGATTTAAAAAATATATATATGCAATATCCTGCTCGCAAACTAAGTGGTGAGGCGGAGCTTGATAAGCAATGTAACAAATGAGAAAGCTTTGATTTAAAATTCTCATCCTTGTGTTCAATTCCCTCCATGGCCTCGCCCCTCCCTGTCTCTGTAACCTCCTCCATCCCTACAACCCTCCGAGATATCTGGCCTCTTGCGCATCCTCGATTTTCATCATTCCACCATTGGCGGCCGTGCCTTCAGCTGCTTAGGCCCGAAGCTCTGAAATTCCCTCCCTAAACCTCTCCACCTCTCTCCCCTCCTTTAAGTCGATCCTTAAAACCTACTTCTTTGACCAAACTTTTGATCACCTGTCCGAATATTTCTTTATGTGGTTCAGTGTCAATATTTGTCTGATAACGCTCCTGTGAAGTGCCTTAGGATGTTTACAATGTTAAAGGCGCTATATAAATGCAAATTGTTGTTGTTTACAGAGAAAGTTCTAAAAGAGATCTCTTTTCAAGACCATTGAACCTCTAATTGACTTGCAGAGTGGGAAAATTGCTAAAATCCAGTATCAAAGGCAGCTAAAGAGAGCACTTGGAAAAGTCTGAGCTGATTAGGGAGAGGTAGCATGGTTTTGTGAAAGATAGAATTACATAAAATATACAGCACAGAAACAGGCCATTCGGCCCAACCAGTCTGTGCTGGTGTTCATACTCAACATGAGTCTCCTCCCATTTCCTCTAGCTCATCTCAGCCTTTCAGCATGTCTTTCTATTCCCTTTTCTCTCATGTACTCCTTTTGAAAGCATATAAGCTATTCACCTCAACCACTTCCTGTGGTAGCGAGTTCCATATTCTAACCACTCTCTGAGTAAAGACATTTCTCCTTAATTTCCTATTGGATTTATTAGTATTTATCTTGTGTTTATGCCCCCTAGTTTTGGATTCTCCCACAAGTGGAAACATTCTGTCCACATCTACCCTGTCCAACCCATTCATAATTTAAAGACCTCAATGAGGTCACCTCTAAGTCTTCTCTTTTCTAAAGAAAAAAGCCCCAACCTGTTCAATCTTTCCCAATAGTTGTAATCTCCCAGTTCTGGTACCATCCTTGTAAATCTTTTTTGCACTTTCTCCCCTGCTTCTATGTCCTTTTTATAGTATGAAAGAGTACTGCGCACAATTCTGGTCAAGTGTGGCCTGACCAAGTTCCTATACAAGTTTAACATAACTTCACTACTTTTGAATTCTATGGGGGAAAAATTCGGCTGCTTTGCGCCTCCCGTTAGTGCCCGGGGCGCAAAGCAACTAGCGCCCGGGGTGCAAAGCAACTAGCGCCCGGGCGCGGCACCATCAGCATCGCCAGATCCTCCCGCGAAATTCAGCGGGAGGTTAGCGGCGGCGGTAACCATTAGCGGCACTGCGCCACTGGCGATGACGTCATCGCCGTGCGCAGCGCCCCGACCGCGATCATCGGTAGCGCCCCCTGACTTACCGCCGGACGCTATGTCTGACGGGGTATGGGGGGCCTACCTGCGGCCGGGGCAACGCTAATTAAAGGCGAGGTGCTGGGCGGCCATTTTTATTGCTGGCCGCCGTGCCAGCACCTGCCCCCGTTGCCATCCCCAGCCTTCTGAGAAGCCCCCCCGCGGAGTGCCGGCTGCGCTCCGTGAGCCCAGCACTTCTCTTGAGTGCCGGGCTCTTTTGCCGGCACTCCGATCCCTGGTGGCCCAGCTGGGCCCCGGGTCGCGCTGCGCAAGGCCTGCAGTACCCTGGCGCGACGTGCCGCAGAGCCACGTAGCACGCGATATTCCCTCGCAGCGCCCCAAGAGGGAGGCGGGGCACTTCCAGTAGTGCCCCGCTTCCCTCTTGGGGCGCTACCGATGAATTTTGGCCGCGCGGGTGCTAATTTTTTCGGGGCGCTAAAAGTAGCGCCCCAGCGAAGTTAGTGCCCCGAAGGAGGCGCGACTCAATTTTTCCCCCTGTAGCCCTAGAAATAATAGGTTATGTTTAAAAGCTAATCAAGTTTTCACAAAGTCACAAGTGGTAAATATAGAAATCTTATACAGGATGTCATATGCATGGATTTTCAAAGACATTTGATACAGTTCCGCACAACAGATTACTGGCTAAAACTGAGGCACGAGGAAATAGAGGCAACTGGTGACATGGGCAGGGAACTGATTTGGCTGTAGGAGGTGAAGTTGGGATAAAAGGAACATTGTTAGATTGGCAGGCAGTGACAAGTGGTGTTCCTCAGCTTTACACTCTATAAGTACATTGGAGTATATCCAAGTATGCAGTTGATACTAAGCTAGGAGATGTAAGCTCTGCCAGAACTTCAGCGGGAGCCTGCTGGAATGTCCAGAAGCGAGGCTGGAACCCAGTGTTACCAGTTCCCGGCCTTACTCCAGAGCTGGGAAGGGGGCAAAACCTCCACTCCCCCTTTAGACATGGACATGGTTATAAGGGAGACTGGGGAGGCAACGATTCCTTAAGTTCAGAGTTACCATTCTCCTGGGCGTTCAGAGGGACCCGGCATATAATTGGCGGAGGTAGACCTGGTCAGATAAGGCGACCTCCCTGACCACGGGCAAATGTAGGACCCACCTGAGGGTCCAGGCCAGGATTGTAGCCTGGACGCCTAAAGATTAAGGAAGTCCCCTTTTTACTGGGGCTGTACAGGCACCTACAGCTTTCTTCCATGAGCTGGGGAAGGGGTGCCTGGCATCACCCCCACTGGCCTGGGACTCTTCGGTCAGACTTTCTAGCCTCTTTGGTGTAGAGGCGTCCCAGGTGCACCCCTAGCCAGCCGAAGGAATGCAAGTTGCTGGATCTCCCTGTAACCCTGCGAACCTTGGCAGGGTCGGTGGTGGAGGACATGGGCGGGTGTATCTTGGCACTTACATGGGGATGCACCACACCCACCTCCTCCCATGCAGAATTTCAAGGCCACAGTGAATAGTGAGGAGGAGAGCAGAAAACTGCATAACACATTAAGCAAGTGAGAGAACAATAGCAGATGCACCTTGATGTAACCAAATGTGAGGTCGTACATAATCATAGAATGATACAGCACAGAAGGAGGCCATTCGGCCCATCGTGCCTGTACCAGCTCTTTGAAAAATCTATCCAATTAGTCCCACTCTCCTGTCCTTTCCCCATAGCCCTGTAAATTTTTCCCCTTGAAGTATTTACCCAATTCCCTTTTGAAAGTTATTATTGAATCTGCTTCCACCACCTTTTCAGGCAGTGCATTCCAGATCATAAACAACTCGCTGCGTAAAAAAATTATCCTCATCTCCCTTCTACTTCTTTTGCCAATTACCTTAAAATTAATATTAGCCCAGATAACTCCCAGACAACAGGAGAGAACTCCCCCTGCTCTTCTTCAAATCGTTTCATGGAATCTTTTATGTCAACCTGAGACGGGGCCTCGGTTTAACGTCTCATCCAAAAGACGGCACCTCCGACAGTGCAGCACTCCCTCAGTACTGCACTGGAGTGTCAACCTGGATGTGCTCAAAGTCTCTGGAGTGGGCCTTGAACCCACAACCTTGACTCAGAGTAGAGGGTGCTTACCCACTGAGCCAGAAGAATGGCAAATGAGAGTAGCGTCTAAATAGATCAGCATGGCGGGGGGGGGGGTTAAACAAATAAAGTGATTTAGGGATGCAGATATAGAAGTGATTAAAAGCTCCCTTTTAGCTGCAAAAACTGAATAAAAAGGCTAACGTGATGCTGGGCTTCATCATGCGGAACCATACACGTTTACAGCACAGAAGGAGGCCATTTTGCCCATCGCGTCTTTGCCAGCTCGTTGCTAGTGCAGTTCAAGACTAATCCCAGTTTTTTATATTACTGGTAGTTTGCTCGGTTTTGTAGTTATTTAGTTCTGGCACAAAGGGTTTTTGAAAAATAAAATGGAGTGATATGATTGGTTCAGGTTCTGCTTTGCTTTATTGATACAGTTTTGGTTACATTTCTGAGCTCGTGACTTGTTGAATGAGATTTGAGCCAATCTACAAGTGTCACACCAAAGTGTGAGCCAATCAAGTCTGATGCTAGAATCTGAACGAATCGAAAAGCTGTGACACTGAAGTTTTGATACAGAAAGTGCATGCTATTGTACCAATTTTTTAGAATAAAAATAGCTATGTTGCAACATGTTTAATTTTTATCTCTTATCTTTTTTTGAAGGCACACAGAAAGATGACGGGCAGCATGTAGCAGATTGGTTGTAGTTACGTGGGGTTTAGAAGCCGTCGTGGAGAGGGGGTTGTGAGGTCGCTCTGAATTTGTGGGGCAGGGGGAGGAAGAAAGTGGGGGGAGTTTGTGGGCTACAGCAGTATTACAAAGTGGGTATTTCGGATTTTGTGACACTGGGATGCGGAGTGTGGGGTTTGGATTTGCTTGGGGATTCCTGGGGTGGGAGCGTTGACAGATGATACCACAGTCTGTCAGGTCTAGGGGGTGCTCAAGGATCCCGTTTATGGAGTGCTGGGGAGGACGACGGGATCTCGAACACTGGAGAGAATCCTGGCAGTGGGAATGCTGGAGCATGGGATGGGGAAGTGCGTACGATGGTCTGGGAACATATTATTGGGATAGATAATCGATTCCTAGGTAAGCTTGAGTTTACTCTATAGATATGAGCACATAATCTAGGCTGACACTTCAGTGCAGTACTGAGGGCGCGCTGAACTATCGGAGGTGCTGTCATTCGGATAAGGTGCCGCCTCAGGTGGACGTAAAAGATCCCATGGCACCATTCGAAGAAGAACAGGGGAGTTCTCCCTGGTGTCCCGGCCAATATTTATCCCTCAACCAACATCACTAAAACAGATTATCTGGTCATTATTCTCATTGCTGTCTGTGGGACCTTGCTGTGTGTAACGTGGCTGTCACGTTTCCTACATCACAACAGTGACTACACTTCAAAAGTACTTAATTGGCTGTAAAGCGCTTTGGAATGTCCAAAGGTCGTGAAAGGCGCTATAGAAATGCAAGTTCTTTCTTTTCATAAAGAGGCTTGAGTCATTCGGAGTTTCCAGCTCCTCTGTAATAAGAACCCAATGTAAGCAGTGCTGTGTATCAATACAATAAATCTTTAGTTCAACCTGAAAAGCTGTATAGTGCTTACAACTGGATCTAGTAATTCGATTCTACCCCTGAGACCAATCTTCTTTGAGCATTAGGAAATGATCTGTTTTATTTTAACCCAGGTACAGAAAGGCAGTGATAAATTGTTTCATTTTAAAGCATTAATTATTAAACTAGAATTCTAAAAGGCATTTTAAAGGATTAATTCTGGGCACAATGAGAATTTATCTTGGAGAATTCCTCAATTGTGGGGGGAAGGCGGTGAGAGGTACTTCGGCCGCTTCCGATTACTTGTCACCCTTTGGTTTTGTGGAAGGTTGGGAGCGATGATATTCGTTCCTAAAGTATTGCCTCCCTCTTATTTTAACTGCAGTTTAAACTGGTCAGATTATTGGCTGATAATGCCAGAGAGTTTTGGTCAATTTTTGCCAGATAATTTTGCGAACGGGGCATTGCGTTGGAAAATAAGCCATAGAGCATCTGCACACGGGGATGTTAAGATGGGAAGTCACTTCATTCTGTCAGGATGATTGTGTAAACCCATTTGAAGGGGCCAGAAAGCATTGGGTGCTGGTTCCCAGGGTTAATGGAGGCTGAGGTCTACGGAGCCCAAGAGCAAGAACCTGAGCCGGAAACGCTTCAAGCGCTTGGAGTCTGCGCACCAACTGTGTGGGATATTTCAGGCCCCAATCCTGATGCAAGTTGGGGGTGGTCCTCATAACGTAGGTGGATCACCTAAGCAGGACTTCCATGGGTTAAGTGTTCATGTAAAATGGGTGCTGCAAGAGAGGCTTCTTCCCTTCAGTTGAGCCCTTGCTCTTAAAGGTACATTGTTGTTTTTGGTATATCTTTTTGCAAGGCGCTGTTTCTCTGCTGTATTGCTGTGTTAGACAAAGGAAAGTAGAGAAACTTCTTGGAGCTTTGCTGACAGCTTCTTAAAGCTGTACTGCCTTTGTCATCTGCAGTGAGGAGCCTGTGTCGCCCTATGGGCGCAACAGTCAATTTTCAGGTTCTGTGGGAGCATCAGGATCGAAGGAGGCATGACAGATAGGTGTGCCTGTAAATTAGAACCTCCATTCAGAGCCATCCTTACACCACCACCCACGTGAAAAGGATCAGAATATCTATGTGGAGACTAAAAATACTGAAAGAGGCACCAACAAAACTATAAAGAATCCTGCAGCCAGAATCAGGAAACATTTCCGGGACAGTGCACACTTGTATCATGCAGGTTACTGACATATTAGCCTAGAGTTTCCAACTGGGTATGAGCACAACCAAAGATGGGATGGTGTGTGAAAAGCACTGACCTGACCTATAGTGCACTGACCTGGCACATATTTTCAGAAACTACATCATTTGCATAATTGGGGTAAATTCCCAGCGTGAAAAAGACTCCTCACTGGGAGTTCGCCGTTGGAGGGCTGGAAATCAGGTGCTGTGACAGGACTTAAAGTCCCCGGTAGCTCAAAGAGGCAGAGACCATGGTTTCTGCTGTCAAAGGGTGCAAACTTCTTTGGTGGTTCACAATGTCTGGAAGGAATTGTGCAATGAGAACACCTTGTTTTCCAGAAAAAGTCATAGAAATTCTGCTGCAGGAAGTGAGGCACTCAGCTTAATCACCTTACCATGCCAGGCAAGGTAGAAGAACAGATTGTTGCCATCCATTAATTCCGTGTACTAAACTGGAGAAAGTGCAAAACAGATTTACTAGAATGATACCAGAACGGAGAGGTTATAACTATCAGGAAAGATTGAACAGACTGGGGCTCTTTTCTCTCGAACAGAAAAGGCTGAGGGGTGACCTGATAGATGACTTTAAGAATATGAAGGGGTTGATAGGGTAGACATAGAGAAGAGGTTTCCATTTGTGGGGGAGACCAGAACTAGGGGCCATAAATATAAGACAGTCACGAATAAATCCAATAGGGAATTCAGGAGAAACTTCTTTACCCAGAGAGTGGTGAGAATGTGGAACTCGCTACCACAGGGAGTGGTTGAGGCGACTAACACTAATCATTTAAGGGGAAGCTGGATAAACACGTGAGGGAGAAAGCAATAGAAGGATATATTGATGGGGTTTGAATGAAGAAGGGTGTGAGGAGGCTCTTGTGGAGCATAATCACCGGCATGAACCTGTTGAGCCTTTTTCTGTGCTGTAAATACTATGTAAACATATATGGCACTTGCAATTACATCCACCTCACACTGTCTTAAAGTACTCTGGTTGCTGTTGTAAATGACACTTATGCTGCAGGGTTCATTTAGCATTACCAGCATTCCCTTGAACTGCACCTTCACTCACACTTTGCATGCATTTGATTCAAAGTAATCCTCTCATGTAATGTAGTTGCATGATTCTGAGTCATCTCATACCCATTGTGAAAGGAAAGAACTTGCATTTATATAGCACCTTTCACAACCTCAGGACATCGCAAAGTGCTTTACAGCCAATTAAGTACTTTTGAAATGACGTCACTGTTGTAATATAGGAAACGTGGCAGTCAATTTGCGCACAGCAAGGTCCCACAACAGCAATGGTTTAAATAACCAGATGATCTGTTTTAGTGATGTTGCTTGAGGGATAAATAATGGCCAGGACACTGGGAACCCCCCTGCACTTCTTCAAATAGTGCCGTGGGATCTTTTACGGCCACCTGAGAGGGCAGACGACGCCTCGGTTTAATGTCTGTTCCGAAAACCGGAACCTCCAACAGTGCTGCAGTCCCTCAGCGCTACACTGCACGTGTCAGCCTAGATTGTGTGCTCAAGTCTGTGGTGTAGGGCTTGAACCCACAACCTTCTGACTCAGGCGAGAGTGCTACCCACTGAGCCAAGATGACACTTATCATATTGTGGGTGATATGCTAGATATTTGGGTATCACTGCAGGCCTTTGCAGGTCCCAATTCTCTTACAACTGCACTTATGACATCCCAACTGTCCAGCCTTTGGCCCTCCATTCACCACGACGTTTCTGCTCAACCATACCTTCACCACCAGCTTTGATGCCCTAGTCCCTATTAAAACCATTACTCTCTCTCACCCTGGCCGTTCCCCCTGGTATGGCCCACATCTTCACTCCCCCAAGTCCAAGGGACACAGACTTGAACGGATATGGCGAGCAACTGGTTTAGTCATTCACCGTCAGATCTGGCTGGACCACATAAAGCATTATCGGGTCCTACTCTTGTCTGCCAAAACTGCTCACTATTCCAGGATCATTTTGGAATGCAAAGATAACCCCCGGCTACTATTTTCTACTGCTAACCGTCTTCTTAAACCCCTCTCCCCTGTCTCCTCCACCCTCACCTCCAACAACAAGTGCGAGGAGCTCATGGACTTCTTTGTCTCTAAGATTGAGACCATCCGATCAGCTGCCTCTACCACTTCCCTTCCTTCCCCTAGTCCCTCTCGGGGCGCTACCTGGGAAAATCGGCCGCAGGGGCGCTAATTTTTTCGGGGTGCCAAAAGTAGCGCCCCAAAGGGGGCGCTACTCAATTTTTCCCCCCACGTTTATTAACGGAAGTGATTGAAGTTGGAAATACGGATACCCGTTTTTGTTCAATTCTTTTTAATACTGTGAACTAAAGAACTACAGCACTTTATATTTGTTGGTTGTCTGGTTGCACTGTGATTAATATTCTAATCACTTATGTGGACATACAGCACGTCAGCGCCATAGGAAAGCCGCTGCTCCTGCTGCTTGTGCAGCCACTGCTATAGTGACATGAGGGATAGGCTAATACGTTGAAAATTTAAAAATTGCACGAAGAGATATGCCTCTTTCAGCTCACCTTGGGCTTTTGGATTGTCCTTTTCGACCTGTCTGCAGCATTGACACAGTTGACCACTCCATCCTCCTCCAAAACCTCTCCACCGTCGTCCAGCTGGGTGGGACTACACTCGCCTGGTTCCATTCTTATCTATCTAATCGTAGCCAGAAGATCACCTGCAATGGCTTCTCTTCCCGCTCCCGCATCGTTACCTCTGGGGTCCCCCAAGGATCTATCCTTGGCCCCCTCCTATTTGTCATTTACATGCTGCCCCTTGGCGACATCATCTGAAAACACAGCGTCAGTTTCTACATGTACGCTGACGACACCCAGCTCTACCTCACCACCACTTCTCTCGACACCTCCACGGTCTCTAAATTGACACACTGCTCGTCCGACATCCAGTACTGGATGAGCAGAAATTTTCTCCAATTAAATATTGGGAAGACCGAAGCCATTGTTTTCGGTCCCCGCTACAAACTCCGTTCCCTAACCACTGACTCCATCCCTCTCCCTAACATCTGTCTGAGGCTGAACCACACTGTTCTCAACCTTGGTGTCATATTTGACCCTGAAATGAGCTTCCGACCACATATCCGCAGCATAACTAAGACCGCCTATTTCCACCTCCGTAACATCGTCCATCTCCACCCTTGCCTCTGCTCATCTGCTGCTGAAACCCACATCCATGCCTTTGTTACCTCTAGACTTGACTATTCCAACGCAATCCTGGCTGGCCTCCCATGTTCTACCCTCCATAAACTTGAGGTCATCCAAAACTTGGCTGCCCGTGTCCTAACTCGCACCAAGTCCCGTTCACCCATCACCCTTGTGCTCACTGACCTACATTGGCTCCTGGTTAAGCAACGTCTCGATTTCAAAATTCTCATCCTTGTTTTCAAATCCCTCCATGGCCTTGCCTCTCCCTATCTCTGTAATCTCCTTCAGCCCCACAACCCCGCCCCCGAGATATCTCCACTCCTCAAATTCTGCCCTCTTGAGCATCCCTGATTATGATCGCTCAACCTTTGGTGGTCGTGCCTTCTGTTGCCTAGGCCCTAAGCTCAGGAACTCCCTCCGTAAACCTCTCCGCCTCTCTACCTCTCTTTCCTTCTTTAAGATGCTCCTTAAAACCTATCTCTTTGACCAAGCTTTTGGTCATCTGCCCTAATTTCTTACGTGGCTCAGTGTCAATTTTTTGTCTTATAACACTCCTGTGAAGCACCTTGGGGCATTTTACTACGTTAAAGGCCGCTATATAAATACAAGTTGTCGTTGTTGTCATCATGACAATTGTTACTTCTCACCTTTTGCAGGAGAGGATGTCCCATAACAAAAGCGAGAGAACAGACACAAAAAAAGGGCACCCTAATATTCATTCTGTAGACCCCATATAGGGAGGAGGCCTTGCAGATCCTAGGGAGAGAGGTCAGAGTTGATTAGGTATAGTGAAATCGGAGAACTGGGCTCCTTGTAACCTTCTGCTGCTCTTCCATTTCATCCTACTCTCTCATTCAATCACTGGCAACAAAGCTTATACTGAGACTCTTCACCATGTCAGTCTTTGCACTGAAAACTATATGTGAAAGTTCATCCTAAGGATACCAATGTAACTTCAGCTTCTCTAGGTGCTCCACAGGAGAGCCACGCCTAGAGTTAGTGATTACCAGACCCCAAATTTTCCCTAAGTCTGCTTAGTTTACTATTCCCTCTTTATTAGTTAGGAGCAAATGCATTCGTATCTTCCCCCTTGTGGGCTCCATTACCTGCTGTACTTTAATAAACTCCCTCAGGTCTACAGGCTGTCCCCATTGTAAGGAAAATTAATTATCTCCCATGGTTATGACCAAGGGCTTTTCTGACCTCTATTTCATTTTGTACTAGCCTGAACACATTTTTACCACTGACTTTTTATCCCCATTTCTATCTTCCAGATCTATATAAAGAAATTAAAGTTAGCGCCCCTGCGGCCGATTTTCCCAGGTAGCGCCCCGAGAGGGAGGAGGGGCGCTACTGGAAGCGCCCCGCGTCCCTCTTGGGGCGCTGCGAGCCAATGTCGCGCCGTGGTACTGCAGGCCTTCCTCCCCTTATTAGAGGGGAGGGGCCTGGCGCAGGGCGTCTCGGCGCCCAGCTGGGCCACCAGGGATCAGGAGTGCTGGCAAACGAGCCCGGCACACAAGATGAGTGCCGGGCTCACGGAGAGCAGCCAGCACCCCGCGGGGGGGCTTCACGGGGGTCGGGGACGGCAACGGGGGCAGGTGCTGGCAGGCGGCCAGCAACAAAAATGGCCGCCCGCCACCTCCCCTTTAACTAGCGCCGCCCCGGCCGCAGGTAGGTCCCCCTGACCCCGGCGGACATATTACAGCCGGGGCGCTGCGCACGGCAATGATGTAATCGCCGGCGGCACTAACGGTTAACGCCGCCGCTAACCTCCCGCTGAATTTCACGGGAGGCGTTAGCAGCCCCGCGCCCAGGTGCTAGTTCATTTGCGCCCTCTTAGCGCCCTCTTAGGGCGCTAACGGGAGGCGCAAATCAACCGAATTTAGCCCCCTATGCCTATTCCCACTTCCTTCCTCTCATCAACTCCCCTGATAAATAGGACCACCCTATTTCTCTATTGCTCCTGTAGCACACATAATCACACATATAAGTCCCCCCTGATCCTCTTCCCTTAGCTAGCTTTCACTATTTTTTTTTTTAAATCACTCATGGGATGTGGGCATCGCTGGCAAGGCGGTGGCATAGTGGTTAGCACTGTTGCCTCACAGCGCCAGGGACCCGGGTTCGAATCGGCCACGGGTGACTGTCTGTGTGGAGTTTGCACATTCTCCCCGTGTCTGCGTGAGTTTCCTCTGGGTGCTCCGGTTTCCTCCCACAGTCCAAAGATATGCGGGTTAGGTTGATTTGGCTATGATAAATTGACCCTTAGTGTTAGGGGGATTAAATACGTGGGGTTACGGGGATAGGGTGGGATATGTGTCGGTGCAGGCTCGATGGGCCAAAATGGCCTCTATCTGCACTGTGGGGATTCTGTGATTCTGTGATTATTGCCCATCCCTAACTGGTGGTGGTGAGCCACCTTCTTGAACTGCTGCAGTCCATGAGGTGAAGGTTTTCCTAGCAGTTTGATACAACTGAGTGGCTTGCTAGGCCATTTCAGAGGGCAGTTAAGAGTTAACCACATTGCTGTAGGTCTGAAGTCACATATAGGCCATAGAATCATAGAAGTTTACAGCACAGAAGGAGGCCATTTGGCCCATCTTGTCCGTGCCGGATGAAAAAGAGCTATCCACCCTAATCCCACTTTCCAGCACTTGCTCCGTAGCCTTGTAGGTTACGGCACTTCAAGTGCATATCCAAGTACTTTTTAAATGTGATGAGGGTCTCTGTCTCTACCACCCTTTCAGGCAGTGAGTTCCAGACCCCCACCACCCTCTGGGTGAAAAAAATTCTCCTCAAATCCCCTCTAAACCTCCAACCAATTACTTTAAATCTATGCCCCTATTGCTAAGGGAACAGGTCCTTCCTATCCCCTCATAATTTTATGCACCTCAATTAAATCTCCCCTCAGCCTCCTCTGTTCCAAAGAAAACAACCCCAGCCTCTCCAATCTTTCCTCATAGCTAAAATTCCCCAGCCCAGGCAACATCCTCATAAATCTCCTCTGCACCCTCTCTAGTGCAATCACATCCTTCCTGTAATGTGGTGACCAGAACTGCACGCAGTATTCTAGCTGCGGCCTAACTAGTGTTTTATACAGTTCAAGCATAACCCTCCCTGCTCTTATATTCTATGCCTCAGCCAATAAAGGCAAGTATCCCATATGCCTGACCAGATTAGGGCGGCAGAATTCCTTCCCTAAAGGACATTAGTGGACCAGATGGGTTTTTACGACAATCCAGTAGTTTCGTGGTCACCATTACTGATACTAGCTTTTTATTCCAGATTTATTTAATTAACTGAATTTAAATTCCCCAGCTGCCGTGGTGGGATTTGAACTCACATCTCCGGATCATTAGTCCAGGCCGCTGGATTACTAGTCCAGTAACATAAACACGATGCTACCGTTCTCCCTAAAATTTCTATGATAGCTATGACATCCCTATTTACGATCACTTGTAACTCATCAAATTTAATCATTATACTCCTGGCACTCAAGTAATTACATTTTGGCTCACTCCTTACTGTACTCACATTGCTCCTTCCTAATTGATCCTTCACGTTCCACCCCGGCACCCGGCCCCCACATTTCTTCCCAATTTTAAATCCTTCCCAACTGTTTTATTTATCGTATCAACTGAGATAAATGTCCTGACGGTAAAGTATTTTTGCCCTAGATGAGGGCCAGCATGCCTCCCCTCCTATCCCATGTGTTGAGCCATGCAATGACCTGCCTAATCTGCCACTCCCTAACAGGCCCAGCACTTGGCATGGGCAGTGATCCTGAGATTACTATCTCGGAAGCCCTTTCCTTCAATCTTTTTCTTGTCTCTTTGTAGGGGTCTCCATTCTATGGCTGCCTACAGTGCTGGTTCCCATGTGAACTATGAGCTCAGGCTTCTCCACTTCCCATCCCCAGATCTTATTCATCCACTTCGTCAAGTCCTGAGCCATGGCAACTGGGAAGCAACACATTATTTAGTACTCGCGGTCATGCTTGCAGAAGATTCTGTCAAACCCTGTTACACGGAGTCTCCTACACTTGGAGTACTGTGAACAGTTCTAGTGTTCATATTATAAAAAGGATAAACAGGCACTGGAGAAGGTGCAAAAACGATTTACTAGAATGCTACCAGAACTGAGAGTTATTCCTATCAGAAAAGACTGAACAGGCTGAGGCTCTTTTCTACAGAAAAGAGAAGACTGAAGGGTGACCTGATAGAGGTCTTTAAGATTATGGAAAGGTTTGATAGGGTAGACGTAGAGAAGATGTTTCCGCTTGCGGGCACGACCAGAACTAGGGTCCATAAATACAAAATAGTCACTTATAAATCCAATAGGGAATTCAGGAGAAACGGCTATACCCAGAGAGTGGTTAAAATGTGAAACTGGCTACCACAGGGAGTAGTTGAGGCGAATAGCATAGATGCAGTTAAGGGGAAGCTAGATAAATACATGAGGCAGAAAGGAATGGAAGGTTATGCTGATGGGGTTAGATGAAGAGGGTTGGGAGGAGGCTTGTGTGGAGCATAAATACTGGTGTTGTTGGGCCGAATGTGCTGTAAATAATTTGTAACGAAACTGTTACCACATAATTTCTCCCCAACAACCTCAGCTGGCCTCAGAAAAATAAAACTGTTGGAGCACATTCCAGTATCAGTCAACCAAAAGTTTATTAACCCTGACTGTGTGCAGTGTCATGTGTTTTACCCTAGTGCCTACTGCTAATTTAAATATATGGTGCGTGCCTTCTACTTCCTAACAGAGAGCTACTTCGAAGTGGTCGTTCAGTTGGAGGAGGACGTGAGGAGGTTATTTGACAAGTGTCAGTGTCTGCCTCTAGGGAAGGAGGTGGTCCAGTGCTGGGTCAGTAAATGGCTCTACAACTGCGACTGACTTGGTGGCTGCTTGGGCCTGCAGGTGATATGGCCCATCATCTGTGATAGTTGCTGTCATTCCTCTGCTGCTAGACTCTCCCCCAGCATATGCAACTGAACATTGGAAGGACCAAAGTCATCGTCTTCGATCACCGCATAAACTCCACTCCCTTGCCACTGACTCCATCCCTCTGCCTGCCCATTTGTTCAGGATGAACTAGACTGTGCAAAACATTGCTGTCCTGCTTGACTCAGCTGAGCTCCAAACCTCACATTCTTTTCCATCACCAAGGCTCGCTTACTCCCACCTACACAACATTACCTGCCTCTGCCCCTACCTTAGCCCCCATGGCCACTGAAAAACCCTCACCTTAAGACTTCATTTTTCCAATGACCTCCACCTTCTATAAACGCTAACTTGTCTACATATCAGCTGTCTGTATCCTGTCCCTCATTAAGTCCCACTAGTACAGGAAGGAAGTGTTCAGTCATGATGCTATGGCCATCATGAGTGTGGGGCAGGCTTGATGGACCAGCTGGTCTTTTCCTGCCCGTCAGTTTTGTATGTCCGTATGATGGCAGATACGTCCGGAGCGGCAGCATACTCCGTAGTGAACTACATCACTGCAAATGCAGACTCCTCCATAGAGGTTTCCAAACTGTACAGGCCACGCGGCACACTCTCAAATTACGCTAATGCTGAGCCCCCAAAGTGCCATTATAGGCAGGTCCAAATCCCTGGGCTCAGCAGCTGAAGGAGCCCTTGAGCTGGTCCTTTGACCAGCAGCTTGAGTCTCCTGTCATTTACCCTGCATTTGCTTCTCCTCATTTGTGCAGTGTTTCTACAACTCACCAACTGGCACATCCCCCCGCCCCGCCCCACCCCACGGCAAAATACTGCCGAGTGTTGGGCTGCAATGTCTCCCTAGGTGTGTGGGAGCGAGTTGATAAGAAGCCAAAAGCAAAAGTTACTAGCCAGAAGCTTGGAGAGGAAGCCTCCCGGCTCACCAACCCCTCACTCCCTCTGTTGCTTCCATGCCCAGAATCTCTGTTGTGCTCTCCTCATAAGGAGTCAAGGGTCACAGCTATGGCCACCCACTTCTTCTCCTGCAAGCAAGGGACATGTGGAAGATGACTTTCATCACCCAAGTGGCCAATCCACCTGCCACATTCTGTGAATACATGCGCATGCAGAAGACTAGTACCTCATGCTGGCAGTGTACGTGCTGTGTGCTGTTTGCCACATTTTATGGGCCACAAGCTTAACAGGTTGATACAGCAACATATAGTGCCCTTGAACAACACAAGCACATCTGTGCCTTTAGAAAGATGAACAGTTGACAAAGCGCAGTGCATTCTCCCTCTGTGATGGTGCATCAAGTTTATACTGAATTTCACTTAAGAGGCATCGTAAGTCAACATTGTAAAATTGAACCACATTTAAGAGCACACTTACCATGGCAACTTTGCATAGCCCGGAAAATTTCTTCCTCATTTGCTACCACATTTGGGCCACAGGTGAGGTAACATTCATTCTCTTGTCACTTCCATCTATGCTACTCTGGCGCTACTCTTTATTGTAATCAGCTTGGCTTCATGATAGTGCTCATGCCTCTGATTCAAAAGGGGCGATTTTGCCAGCCCTGGGGAGGTGGCTATGGAGGCGGGACTGCTGGGAAAATGGCAGAATTTGGGGGCCGGGTCCTGTCTCCTTGGAGGCGGGAAGGGATTAAAGTCTATTAACTGCCTGTTAATAGGTAGTTAACAGGCAGAAAATAGGATTATCCCCTTTTTGCCCTCACAAGTGCGGGCTTCTCGAAGGATCCAAAACACGCCAGCTCAGCGAGGCGAGTACTGGGTCTGCGGGGGTCGGTGCAAAAGTGTGGTGTGAAGGTAAGTGATGGGTGCAAGAGTGTAGTGTAGAGCACTATCATGAGTGCATTCACAGATGCAACAACCATCTCAATTCTGTTAAAGAAAGAAGTTTGATGGGGTCTCGTATTCAAGACCTCATCAAACTGCAGAGAATGTCACTGTTTGACAGCTTCACAGAGCTGTCAAACGATGACAATTCATCTGTCAAAAAATTTTGACAGATGAAACGTCATACGTTGACGTGCTCTGCAACCGGCTTTCCCTTGATTGGCCTGCTAAGCCCGCCAAAAAGTCCAGAGACTTGATTACATAATCTAGGCTGACATTCCAGTGCTGCCCTGAGGGAGTGCTGCACGTTCAGAGGTGCTGTGTTTTGGATGAGACGGTAAACCAAATGAACCCTGTCTGCCTGTTCAGGTTGACAGAAGATATCATGCACTTTCTCAAAGAAGAGTAGGGTATTGTCTCCATATCCTGGCCAACAATCCTCTCTGAACAAACACCACCAAAATAGATTCATTGGACAGTTGTCTCATTTGTGGGATCTTGCTGTTCACAAATTAACTGCTGTGCTGTCTATATTAGAACAGTGGCTACACACTTCAAAAGTATCTCATTTGTCTGTGAAGTGCTTTGGGACATCTTGAGAACATGAAAGGTGCTACGGTGCTATCTAAATGCCAGTTTTTATTTATTTATTTTCTTGTTGGGTGCCTCTCACCTCCAAAAAAAGCTACCCTTCTCAGCAGGATGTCCTACTGCATTGTCAATGAATGGTGCAGTCTATTACCCCTCCCCACAGTGTCCTTCCAACCCTTTTCCCCTCTCAGTTGAGGAATATCTTTAAGCCTGTCCACTACAGCGGCCCTTTAAGAGCTGCTAGTGCTGGATATACCAACCTTGATGTTGTAGTCCTTCCAGCGCACCATGCACTGTGCTCCAAGAGCGCGGAACATTTATTGCAGTAAGCTAACTTTGCATTACAGCACAATGTCTGCAGGAGGTCCCACAGGCATGTGTAGCACCCAAAGTGCATTGCGTGATCTGCTTCTATAAGATAGTGGTTCTCAAGCCTTTTTGGCTGAAGGACTCCTTTTCAAATGGATTAGCAATCACGGACCCCCCTCCCCCACCCCACCCCACCCCCCCGCCTAAATTATAATACTATAAACGCCTTGCATGTTTACATTTCTGAATGTAAAGTTCATCAGTGTCCTGTTAAAGGGACTTGCATGAAATTTTGCCAGGGCTGTCCGATATAGTGAACATTGATGTGATGGCTGATGTGAACACTTTTATCTTCCTTTCAGCTGAAAGGTAACCCGACTGGTTCAGCAACATGCCTGTTGAATACTTCACTGCACGACACCTCCCTGATCTTCCTGGAGTGGGACTCTCGGTGGCACCTGTTTGGAACACTGGCACCGTTGCAGGTGTAACCCCTCACCGCCCGCCTACTCACTGCACAGCTGCTGAGTGTTTCAGGGTTTTTTTTTTCCTCTCCCTCTGCTGCTTACCGGCCTGTCTGTGCTGGAGTATCGCTGATTTGCTGCCTGGTGTGCGGCATTTCTGCCATGGAGACACCACCAGTAACTGGGACTGCGGCTTTAGTCCGGGTCCAGTCACAGGCCCAGCTGCCGTATTCACTGAACGAAGCTCAGCTTGATCAACCTTGGACAAGGCTGATGTGGCGGCTCCTTCCTGCCTTCCCCCAGCCCCAGCCCTGAGAATGCATTCCTGGTGTCCCTGGGGCCTCTCGTCTCCTCTCTTGGGACTCTCAGTCAGTCCGAGGCCAGGCTAATCCGGTTACGTGTCCGTTTCCAGAGCTGCCTCGGCCCCAGTGCCCGCCCGGCGATCGCTTACCAGTGTCTCGCTGTGCGAGTGCGCCAGGTGCCCGGGCCTGACATTGAACTCCCCCCCCCCCCCCGTGCACAAGCTGCCGGCTGTGCTGCTCGAACGGATGAAGGAAGTCACAATAACAGCCAACAGCACGCGCTCGACCCGCGCCATCACAGCAACGGGTCCCGTTCAATGTTCCCTATAAGATGCGCGGCCACGCACCTCTCTGCCAGTCCCGCACAGCCCGGGACCGGCTTTTTCAATGTAAAGGTTTGCGCGAAACTTTGCAAGGGCCACGCAGCACCTTAAAGGGGCCGCGCACCCAAAAAAATAAGAGGGAACATTGGTCCCTTTCACATTATTTCGTGCACCCACTGGAAAGTCTCTACGGACTCCAGTTTGAGAACCACTGCCTTAAGAAACTTTGGGGAAAAGGAGACCATCCCTCCCTCATGCCTCGAGAGGAGATCTCACCTCTATATTTGCTGCTGTCTGAATCTCGCCATTCATAGTTTGCGTGCGACGTGTATCTGAAGCTGAATGTTCTCTAAAACGTGTCAAGTCTTTTTCAGCATTTGTTACCGCCGAAGAATCTCCGACAAAAGTATCAAATGACAGTTTCTGCCTTCCTCCTCTCCTGAAGGTATTGGTGGCTGGTGCAGGGATACAGGTGCACAGGTAACGGTCACCCCCTCCTTCCACTCAAGGACCAAAGGATAGCAATCAGGAGAGGGCTGATTTTCCCTTCCCTACCGGGAGGCCAATTTTTTCTTTTATTATTTATTCTCGCTGGCATGGCAGCATTTATTGCCCCTCCTAGTTGCCCCGAGAAGGTGGTGGTGAGCCGCCTTCTTTGTAGCAGTTTGATACAACTGAGTGGCTTGCTAGGCCACTTCAGAGGGCAGGTAAGAGCCAGCCAGATTGTTGTGGGACTGTAGTCACATATATAGGCCAGACCGAGTAAGGGCGGCTGGTTTCCTTCCCTAAAGGACATTAGAACTTTTAAGCCAACTGAGATCTGAGGGGCTGAAGCACGGGACTGCTTGGTCTGTGTTGCTTATCCACCGAGGGAGCTGATTTTTAAATGGCAGAAAACCGATCGATGCTTGAAATTCTGAACTATTATTCAGGACATTCAGGATTATCTTTCGGATGTGATGGTAAACCGAATCCCGTCTGCTCTCTCAGGTGGACGTAAAAGATCCCACGGCACTATTTCGAAGAAGAATAGGGGAGTTATCCCCGGTGTCCCGGCCAATATTTATCCCTCAACCAACATCACTAAAACAGATCATCTGGTCATTATCACATTGCTGTTTGTGGTAGCTTGCTGTGCATAAATTGACTGCCGCGTTTCCTACATTACAGCAGGAACTACACTTAAGAAGTACTTCATTGGCTGTAAAGCGCTTTGCGACGTCCAGAGGTTGTGAAAGGCGCTATATAAATGCAAGGTACTATATAAATGTGCGGGTTAGGTTGATTTGGCTATGATAAATTGACCCTTAATGTTAGGGGGGGATTAAATATGTGGGGTTATGGGGATAGGATGGGATATGTTAGGGGGAATTAAATACATGGGGTTATGGGGGTCGGGTGGGATATGTGTACTGTGGGGATTAAAGCAGGGACAGGGTACTGGATTGTGATGATCAGCCATGATCGTATTGAATGGTGGAGCAGGCTCGACGGGCCGAATGGCCTACTCCTGCTCCTAGATTCTATGTTTCTATGTTTCTATAAATAGCTATCAGGAAAGGATGAACAGGCTGGGTCTCTTTTCTCTTGGAAAAAAAGCTGAGGGGTGACCTAATTGAGGTCTTTAAAATTATGAAAGGTTTTGATAGAGTAGATACAGAGAGTTTCCACTTGTAGGGAAGAGCATAACTAGAGGCCATCAATAAAGGATAGTCACCAAGAAATCAATAGGGAATTCAGAAGAAACTTCTTTACCCAGAGAGTGGTGAGAATGTGGAACTCGCTACCAGAGGGAGTAGTTGAGGCAAATAGTATAGATGCATTTAAGGGGAGGCTAGATAAGCATATGAGGGAGAAGGGAATAGAGGGTTATGCTGAAAGAGTTAGATGAGGAAAGACGGGAGGAGGCACGAATGGAGCATAAACGCCGGCATGGACTGGTTGGGCCGAATGGCCTGTTTCTGTGCTGTATATATATAGAATCCTATGTAAGTCTTTCTTTTCCTTTATAGCTGATTGTGGGAGCTTGCTGTGCAAAAATTGGCTGCCGCGTTTCCTACATTACAACAGTGACTACACTTCAAAAAGTACTTCATTGTCTGTAAAGAGCTTTCAGATAAGAAGTCTGCCCCCTCAGGTGGACGTAAAAGATCCCATGGCACTATTCGAAGAAGAACACGGGAGTTCTCCCTGGTGTCCTGGCCAATATTATCCCTCAACCAACATCACTAAAACAGATTATCTGGTCATTATTCTCGTTGCTGTCTGTGGGAGCTTGCTGTGTGTAAATTGGCTGCTACATTTCCTACATTACAACAGTGACTACACTTCAAAAAGTACTTCATTGGCTGTAAAGCGCTTTGGGACGTCTGGTGGTCGTGAAAGGCGCTATATAAATGCAAGTCTTTCTTTCTTTTATTAAGAATATGTGGTGAAGTAAGGTTGGGATATTAAATTGACCAAAGGAAGCATCTAGTTGTAACTTCCTGAGCTTGCATTCTGAGTTGCACACTAATACGTAAATCCTATAAAGTGTTTGCTGTGATTCACCAGAATGCTACCGGGATGTAAAGGATTAAAATAGGAGGACAGGGTGCATAAACTTGACTTGTATTCCCTTGAGTTTAGAAGATTGAGGGGTGATCCGATCAAGGGGCGAGAAATTCGTGGCCTTAGTGCCACTCCGTAGCGCCATTAAATGGTGCTAAAACGGCGGCTGCCGCTCTTTCGTCAGCTGGTGACGGGTCCCACGGCGGTCGCCGTTGTCGTGCACTGCCGGTAACTGGCACCATCTCACAACAAAATGGCGGCGTAGTGGCATCAATCGACGTGCAATACCGACTTAACGTTACAACGCGAACTTCCACCCTAGCGCTGAATCCTTAGCATGCCAGGTTAACGAGGTCAACACCTCTTAAAGGGACACACACATTGTTCAGGTGAGTTTGTATTTAAGCTTTTGGACTGGGTTTTTTGATTTTATTGAAGTAATGGCTTGCTGGAATAGATGTTAAAAGTTTTTAAGTGGGGAGGGAGTGCTGCTGGACGCTTACAAGGGCTCAGATGGTAAAGGAAGGTGTCTGGGAAGACAGAAAATGCTGGAAATACTCAGCAGGTCAGGCAACATCCATGGAGAGAGGAACAGAGTTCATGTCTCAGGTCGAGATGCTGCCTGTCCAAATGAGTATTTCCAGCATTTTATGCTGTCATTTCATATTTACAGCATCCACTCGCAGAGGGAAGAGGGAGACACAGAAGAGGAGGAAGCAGACGGAAGGATGCATCTCAGAAAGCCCCTTTGAAGCCAGGATATCCGGGATGGAATCATCCTCCTGCAGTCCCAGTGACTACAACCCCAATTCCTCTTTCAACATTCGTCCTACACCTTACCTTCCCTCGTGGCCACGATGCTGAAATAAAAGCCACCACAAAGCAAACTTTCCAATCTACCTATATATGTCTATCCATCCAATGTGACATCAAGAAATCAACTCATCACGCGTATGCATTCTCTTAGTGACTGTCTTGTGTATGTGCCTTTGCCTATCCTACTGATGTCACGCAGTGCTACCCCAGTGGCTGCAGCATGGCTGGTGGAAGGCTGCTGAATTTCAGTGGGGACACTGCAAATGGCCTTGCTGGTGGACCTTGAGGAGCTGGTGGCTGGGAGTGTCAAATCAATCTTCTTCTTCTTCTTCTTCATCTTCTTCACTCTCCTCTCCCTCTTCTTGGTCAACCACTGGCTGGGCAGGCTGCATTTCTTAGGTGTCAGAAATGAGGAAGACACAAGGGTGGAGTTGTGGGGAGGGGAGGGTGGGAAAGCAAGAGGTGCATGCCAGAAGAATGATAACGTATGAGGATACCAGCATCTTTTATCCTTTCAGCCCCGCCGCTGGCCAAGGGCTCAGCCATGCCCCTGCCAAGAATGGCCTGCACCATCTCCTCCAAGGGGGTAAGTTGAGGCTAGGAATAGACGATGTGCCTCGTGATTGGTGCAGATTGTTGGTAGGCGAGTGATTGGGGTGGGGGGTTGTGGATTGAGCAGTGTGTGTGGCGAGTGGTGCGTTTGGTAGGAGACGGCTTTTGAAGATGCATTCACTGACCTTGACCAGTGGTCTGAGGTCATGAAGCTTCTTTTGGGCACTTGGGTCAGGTGGTGGGGGCGACACAGCTGGCAGGGACAGCCTCGGTGATGTAGTCCCACATCGTTCTTTCTGGAGGGCCTCCTGGCCCCCTGTGGGTAGAGGACCTGTCTTGCAGTGTTGAACCCATGCACAAAGCTGGAGTGCTGCTTGCGAGACCCTGGGTGCCCCTTCCCTGGCTTGCTGAGCCATTTATTGAGGTTCGGAAAAGAATTCAGCTTTAAGAGCTGAATAATCACATTTGGGACTTCTTTTTAATGTAAAAAATTTTTTGAAAGGCAGTAAGGGCTGAAAACTTCATTTTTTAACTGCATTTTAATTTGTATTACTTCTGAGTGCATTGCCCCTTTAATTCATAGCCCTATTAATTGCCCACAATTGCTTGCGAGCTCCACAGCCTCGCTCCCATAAGCGAAGCTCGAATGCCACTTCAGGACGGGAACTTTGCCTTGGAGGTTTCCATTAACGCCACCAGGAGGGCGCTGCACGCAAGGTAAGTGCTGCGCCACCATTCTCCAGCTCCCCCAGACCAATTTACTCGGTTTAGCGTGGCAGCCATTTTCAGTGGCCGTTAACTCCAGTTGCCGGTGACACCAGCAAATTTCGTGGCTAACACAAATTTTTAGCCCAAGGTGTTTAAAATTTGAAAAAGATTAGATGGAGTAGTTACAGAGAAGCTATCTGCTCAGGGGAGTGAGGGGGTAGGGAGAGAGGGGGGAAGTGGCTGGGGTATCCAGAACAAGGGGGCAAAATCTTAAAATTAGAGCTTCACCATTCAGAAGTGAAATCAGGAAGCACTTTCTCCACACACAGGGTAATAGAAATCTGGAACTCTCTGCCCCAAAAGGCTGTTGAGGCTGGGGGTCAATTGCCAATTTCAAACCGAGATTGATAGATTTTTGTTAGGCAAGGGTATTAAGAGAAATGGAGCAAAGGTGGGAAATTGGATTTAAGATACAGATCAAGGTCAATTGGAGCTTTCGAGATTGATAGATGTTTGTTGGGTAAGGGCATCAAGAGATATGGAACAAACGTGGGTAAGTGGAGTTGAGGTGCAGATCAGCCATGATCTAATTGGATGGCGGAACAGGCTGGAGGGGCTGAATGGCCTCCTCCTGTTCCTTGTGTTCCGAAACCATCATGACCCATAACAGCTGCATTGCTCTGGAAATGTTTTCTGAAGGTGATGGGCCTTCACTCCCTCACCCAAGTGGTCATTCTTCTTGTGTGGTCGCAGATGAGTACTGGCAGACTATTCAACTACAGAGGGCATCACAGTCAAGCCCAATGCTGCCCTCACTTGGATGTCCACATACATGCATTTTGCAGTCCTGTCTGATTTTTTTCCCCCCACCCTCACCCAGGGACAAGTGCAGTGTCCCAAATGCTGTCCCAGCTGGCATCATCTACCTGAACACAGACTGGCAACTGAATCCAAGACCATCTGCTGTGCACAGCTCAGTACCACGTTGTGCACCGCCTTTCCCCAAATAGGCCTTTTGAAAGATTACTAACCCATTACAATGGGGTTGCATTACCTGAATGATTGCCATCCAGTAACCCACTCCAGAATGACCTTGGGAATAAAAGGGTTAAATTATGAGAACAGGTTGCACAGACTAGACTTGTATTCCCTCAAGCATAGAAGATTTAAGGGTGATCTAATTGAGATGTTTAAGATGAGTAAAGGAGTTGAGAGGGTAGACAGAGAAAAACTATTTCCTCTGGTGGGGAGTCCAGAACAAGGGGGCATAACCTTAAAATTAGAGCCAGGCCATTCAGGGGTGATGTCAGGAAGCACTTCTTCACACAAAGGGTAATGGAAATCTTGAACTCTCTCCCCCAAAAAGCTGTTGAGTCTGGGGGTCAATTGAAAATTTCAACACTGAGATTGATCGATTTTTGCTAGGTAAGGGTATCAAGGATTACGGAACCAAGGCGGGTAGATAGAGCTTAAATGTTCCGATGCTGGAAACTGTGGATGTGTGAACGACGACCAAGACCAGGATTGAGCTGAGATGTAACGCCCGCCCCGCCACCCCCCCCCACCAACCAGGTCAAACAGCCCAGCGAGCACACGTGAAGAATGGCCAGTTGAGTGAGGGAGCGGAGGCGAGCCAGCGCCCTTTGGAACCGCACCCCGGGCAAAAGTCGCAGCCATCAGGAGAGGAGGGCAAGAAAGCTGGGAAGCAGATCTTGTGGGACTGAACGTTCCTTTAATGCTGCGCTGCCAGGCAGCTAGCCATTAGTTGTAGCACAGTGCCAACAAAATACTGGAAATGATCCTGTGTCCAGGCTTTGGTCCAGACCTCCTTCATTTGCCCACCAAACAAAAACACTCTCAAATCCAAATTACACAGGCTCGTAAACAGAGCGTTGCTGTGTTGGTACATGAGATGTCAGGAACTGACTCCTGTACGAGTGCCTTGTTGACCAGCTTAGGCTCAGATTATCGTCTCCACTGTTTTTATTTTAGGATGCCAAACCATGACTGGGGCTACCTGCTTAATGCCGCCTGAAGGAGGTGAAAGAAAACTGATGATATTTTTTAATGTGGGATTTGGCAGAATACATTTTTTTTTGTACAAGCAAACCGCGGTGGTTTTCCAAGGTTGTACCGATAAATGAGCCATGTGGGTTTTTTTTTTGCCATCCAAAATATGAATGAGGTACTGTACGTGTATTTCCAGCGCACTGCACAGATCATAGAATTACACGGAATTTACAGCACTGAAACAGGCCATTCGGCCCAAGTGGTCCATGCCACCGTTTATGCTCCACTCGAGCCTCCTCCCACCCCTCTTCATCCAACCCTATCAGTATATCCTTCTATTCCTTTCTCCCTCATGTACTTAACTAGCTTCCCCTTAAATGCGTCTATACTATTCGCCTCAATCACTCCATGCAATAGAGAGTTCCACATTCTAACCACTGTCTGAGTAAAGAAGTTTCTCCCGAATTAACAAATGAATTTATTCGTGACTATCTTATATTTATGGCCCCTTGTTTTGGTCTCTCCCACAAGTGGAAACATCTTCTCTACGCCTACCTTATCGAACCCCTTCGTAATTTTAAAGACCTTAAAGATCGAAATATTATTTTGAAAATAACACCCCGGGGACTTGAACAAATGAAATTCTGTCTTCACAAGGAGCACTGACCACAAAATGCGTCTCGGGCTCCTTTTATCGTGATTTATTGCAAAGGCTCGACAGCAGGTGTTTTTTTGTGCAGGAGCGACAGAGCTCTGGTTGCTAAACCACTTAAGACTGTTCTGGGTAATGTATCACAGTGGTAATGGCTTCATATTCTAGCACAGAACGTTCAATTGTATAAAGGGAATGAGAGCCGCGCACTTCACGGAGGGGGAGGGCAGGGGTGGGGGGGAGCTGCAGTGTCACCTGTTACACAATGAAAACTGCCACAAACAGTTTAATCCGCCTCGTCAGGCATCGAACAGCTAAAAAAAAAGCCTGGGCCCATAGCGTCTGTGGACAATGCCCCCACACATCCATGGTCTGTTTTCCTGGGATTTTGCACACAGAGGGGGTGGAGGGGGGAAAGCTTGAAGTGCTATATATAGGCCAGGCAGTGAGAACCAAACAAAGAGAATGCTGTCTGGCTCAAGAGGCGTCAAGAAAGTGATCTTTTCATTGAGATGCAAGGCGAGCCCAAACTGCCAATTGCGCACTAAATCAAACCAACTACCAGCAGGAATGGACCAGCTGCCGAGGCTGCAAAATGGGATAATAACTTTTTCTTTTGGATTGCTCACAGGCAGAGGTTTAAGCTTCCGAAGCAGGCAGAGTCACTCTGTTTTTCTCCCCTTCCTTTTCAGACATTGGTCTCGATTTTAACCAGCAAACCACCACCACCACCCCCCCCCGGCCCCCCCACACCCGACGGGCAGGAGCGGGGTTAAAATCTTGAACCGCCGCATTCCCGGCCGGCGTAATATTAACGGCGGGGATTCAGGCCCTGGACGAGACGCCCACTAAAAGCAGGCGGGGGCCTAGTTAAGGAGCAAAAGTCGCAGCCCGATGACATCATCAGCGCCACAGCGTAACAATGATGACAAGCCAGGGGGAGGGTCCAGCTCTGTCTGCCGGGGAGGGGGGGGGGGGGGGGGTGGAAGGGGTGGGCGATTCCCGCACGGTCTGCTGGGGGGAGTCCCGCACTGTCTGCTGGGGGGAGTTCCGCACTGTCTGCTGGGGGGAGTCCCGCACTGTCTGCCAGGAGATTGGGGGGAGGGGGGGGGGGAAGAGGGGGATTCCCACACTGTCTGCCAGGAGGCCAGGAGTCGAGTGGGACTTGGGAAATCTTATTTAAATGGGGCCCTGCCGGTTACCAGGTTCGCGCGCGCCCTTACCATCACACACACCCCACCACCCACCACCTCAGAAAAATTGATGCCCATGGTGCTACCTTTCCTTGCCTTCTTGGGATGGATCCGCGAGCGTCGTCCGTTACTCAGGCTGACCATACACTACCCTCCCCTCCCCACCACCCCCCCCCACCCCCGGTCTGAGCTGCGACAGCGCATCAATAAGCAATTCGACCATGTGAGCGGGCTGGCTGTCCTCGCCCAACATCCACGCACTGGCTGAATCCACCACCCCCACTCCTACCCCCCCCCCAGCCCAGGGGCTGCTGACTTTAAATGCAGCACTTGTGGTCCCAGCTGAGATCGGCTAGCTCATCATGGTAAAGGGAGCGAACCTTGGACCACCTGGTCAGGGGGTAGTGTTGCAGGAGCCTCAGTCCATGCACTTGTCCAATGGATTCGAGGTTCTTGCAAGCCTTGTGGACAAGTGTGGGGACTGCGGGGAGGACGAGCAAACTGACCACGGCACTGTGGTACAGGAAGCCGTTCAAGTGGGGGGAGTGAAAAGGAAGGTGGTTGTAGTAGGCGACAGTATAGTTAGGGGGATAGACACTGTTCTCTGCAGCCAGGAGCGTGAGTCCCAAAGGCTATGTTGCCTACCCGGTGCCAGGGTTAAGGACATCTCCTCCGGGCTAGAGAAGAACTTGGAGTGGGAGGGGGAGAATCCCGTTGTCGTGGTCCACGTAGGTACCAACGACATAGGTAGGACAAAGAAAGAGGTTCTGCTGAGAGAGTTTGAGCAGCTAGGGACTAAATTAAAAAGCAGAACCATAAAGGTCATAATCTCTGGATTATTACCAGAGCCACGAGCAAATTAGCATAGGGTCAATAGGCTCAGAGAGATGAATGCGTGGCTCAAAGATTGGTGTGGGAGAAGTGGGAAAAGAGAGAGCTGTTCCATTGGGACGGACTACACCTGAACCATGCTGGGACCAGAGTTCTAGCGAATCGAATAACTAGGGAGGTAGATAGGGCTTTAAACTAAATAAGGGGGGGGAGGGTCCTGGTGGAGAGAAATCTAGAATGCTGAAGAGAAAAGACAAGGAAGCGGTGCAGGAAAGTGATTGGGGTAAGGATAACCAGATTGTGTCAGGAAGGGACAGAGCGTACAAACAAAAGAGTGCACCAACAAATAGGGGCCGGGTAAGAAAAAATGAGAATAAGAAAAATAGGGCCATAGTACAAAAAATGTTAAAAAGACAAATCTAAAGGCAAGAAGAATTCGTAATAAGGTAGATGAATTAACAGCTCAATAGATGTAAATGGATACGATATAATTGCGATTATGGAGACATGGCTGCAGAGTGACCAAGGCTGGGAGCTGAATCTCCAAGGATATTCGATATTTAGGAAGGACAGGCAAAAGGAGGTGGGGTGACGTTGTTAGTAAAGGATGAAATCAGAGCAATAGTGAGAAAGGATATTGGCTCAGAAAATCAAGATGTAGAATCAGTCTGGGTGGAGCTAAGAAGCACCAAAGGGCAGAAAACATTGGTGGAAGTTGTCTATAGGCCTCCAAACAGTAGTGGTAATGTAGGGGATGGCATCAAACAGGAAATTAGAGATGCATGTAACAAGGGTACTACAGTAATCATGAGTGACTTTAATCTACAATAGACTGGCCAAACCAAATTAGCAATAATACTGTGGAGGATGAATTCCTGGAGTGTGTACGAGATGGTTTTTTAGACCAGTACGTTGAGGAGCCAACTAGGGAACAGGCTATCCTAGATTGGGTATTGTGTAATGAGAAGGGGTTAATTAATAATCTTTTTGTGCGGGGTCCTTTAGGGAAGAGTGACTATAACATGATAGAATTCTTCATTAAGATGGAAAGTGAAGAAGTCCAATCCGAAACACGGGTCCTAAATCTAAAGAAAGGAAACTACGAAGGTATGAGGAGTGAATTGGCTATGATAGATTGGGGAGCTTCATTAAAAGGCATGATGGTGGATAGGCAATGGCTAACATTTAAGGAACGAATGCATGAATTGCAACAGTTATACATTCCTTTCTGGCGCAAAAACACAAAAGGAAAAGCGGCCCAACCATGGCTAACAAAAGAAATTAAGGATAGTATTAGATCCAAAGAGGAGTCATATAAAGTTGCCAGAAAAAGTAGCAAGCCTGAGGATTGGGAGCAGTTTAGAGTTCAGCAAAAAAGGACCAAGAGATTGATTAAGAGGGGAAAAATAGAGTATGAGAGTAAACTTGCAAGGACCATAAAAGCGGACTGTAAAAGCTTCTACAAGTATCTAAAAAGAAAAAGAGTAGTGAAGACAAATGTAAGTCCCTTACAGTCAGAAACGGGAGAATTTATAATGGGGAACAAGGAAATGGCCGAGCAATTAAACAAATACTTTGGTTCTGTCTTCAAGGAAGAGGACACAAATAACTTCCCAGAAATGCAAGGGAACCAAGGGTCTAGTGAGAAGGAGGAATGAAAGGAAGTTAGTATTAGTAAAAAAATAGTGCTGGAGAAATTAATGGGATTGAAAGCTGATAAATCCCCAGGGCCTGATAATCTGCATCCCAGAGTACTAAAAGAGGTAGCCATGGAAATAGTGGATGCATTGGTTGTCATCTTCCAAAATTCTTTATAGATTATGGAACAGTTCCTGCAGATTGGAGGGTGGCAAATGTAACCCCACTATTTAAAAAAGGAGGAAGAGAGAAAACAGGGAACTACAGACCGGTTAGCCTAACATCAGTAGTAGGGAAAATGCTAGAGTCTATTATAAAGGATGTGATAACAGGACACCTAGAAAATATCAATGGGATTAGGCAATGTCAACGTGGATTTATGAAAAGGAAATTGTGTTTGATAAACCTACTGGAGTTTTTTGAGGATGTAACTGGTAGAATAGATAAGGGAGAACCAGTGGATGTGGTGTATTTGAATTTTCAGAAGGCCTTTGATAAAGTCCCACATAAGAGGTTAGTGTGCAAAATTAAAGCACATGGGATTGGGGGTAATATACTAGTATGGATTGAAAATTGGTTAACAGACAGGAAACAGAGAGTAGGAATAAATTGATCTTTTTCGGGGTGGCAGGCGGTGACTAGTGGGGTACTGCAGGGATCAGTGCTTGGGCCCCAGCTATTCACAATATATATATCAATGATTTGGATGAGGGAACCAAATGTAATATTTCCAAGTTTGCAGATGACACAAAACTAGGTGAGATTGTGAGTTGTGAGGAGGATGCAAAGAGGCTTCAAGGCGATTTAGACAAGTTGGGTGAATGGGCAAATACATGGCAGATGCAGTATAACGTGGATAACTGTGAAGTTAGCCACTTCGGAAGGAAAAACAGAAAGGCAGAGTATTATTTAAATTGTGATAGATTGGGAAATGTTGATGTACAGAGTGACGTGGGTGTCCTTGTACACCAGTCACTGAAAGTAAACATGCAGGTGCAGCAAGCAGTTAGGAAGGCAAATGGTATGTTGGCCTTCATTGCAAGAGGATTTGAGTACAGGAGCAAGGATGTCTTACTACAGTTATACAGGGCCTTGGTGAGAGTACACCTGGAGTACTGTGTGCAGTTTTGGTCTCCTTACCTAAGAAAGAGGGAGTGCAACGAAGGTTCACCAGACTGATTCCTGGGATGGCAGGACTGTCATATGAGGAGAGATTGGGTCAACTAGGCCTGTATTCACTAGAGTTTAGAAGAATGAGAGGGGATCTCATTGAAACGTATACAATTCTGACAGGGCGAGACAGACTGGATGCAGGGAGGATGTTTCCCCTGGCTGAGGGGTCTAGAACGAGGGGTCACAGTCTCAGGATACGGGGTAGGACATTTAGGACTGAGATGAGGAGAAATGTCTTCACTCAGAGGGTGGTGAACCTGTGGAATTCTCTACCACAGAAGGCTGTGGAGGCCAAGTCACTGAATATATTTAAGAAGGAGATAGATAGTTTTTTAGACACAAAAGGCATCAAGGGGTATGGGGAGAGAGCGGGAATATGGTATTGAGATAGAGGATCAGCCATGATCATATTGAATGGCGGAGCAGGCTCGAAGGGCCGAATGGCCTATTCCTGCTCCTATTTTTCTATGTTTCTATTTACCAACTGAGCGTTCAGTTCTGGGCACCGCACCGCAGGAAGGATCTATTGGCTTTGGAAGGGGTGTAGCGCCGATTCACCAGAATGATCCTGGGGCTAAAAGGATTAAATTATGAGGACAGGTTGCATAGACTAGGCTCATATTCCCTTGAATACAGAAGATTGAGGGATGATCTAATTGAGGTGTTTAAGATGATTAAAGGAGTTGATAGTGTAGATAGAGAGAAACTATTTCCGCTAGCGGCGGAATCCAGAACAAGGGGGAATAACCTTAAAATTAGAGTGAGGCCGTTCAGGGGTGATGTCAGGAAGCACTTCTTCACACAAAGGGTAGTGGAAATCTGGAACTCTCTCCCCCAAAAAAGCGGTTGAGGCTGGGGGTCAATTGCTAATTTCAAACTGAGAGTGATAATATCCTTGCCAAACAAAAATCTTAAGAGCAATGGAGTAAAGGTGGGTCAATGAAGTTAGGATACAGTTCAACCATGATCTCACTGAATGGTGGAACAGGCTCGATGGGCTGAATGGCACTGCTCCTGTTCCTATGAGCCATCGAGGGAAGGAAAATAAATTCTGTCCATTTAATAGTTAAACCGGTGAGAAGGTTGGATCTCAAACAAGCGTGCTAAGCTTGAATAAAGGAGACTATGAAGGTATGCGAGCGGAATTGAGTAGAGTGGATTGGGAAAATAGATTAAAGGGTAAGACGACACATGATCAGTGGTGTACATTCAAGGAGTTATTTTACAACTTCCAAAAAAAATATATTCCACTGAAAAGAAAAGGGTGTAAAAGAAAGGACAGTCATCCGTGGCTAAGTAAAGAAATTAAGGATAGTATTCGACTAAAAACAAGGGCATATAAGGTAGCGAAATCTAGTGGGAGGACAGAGGATTGGGAAAACTTTAAAAGGCAGCAAAAAATAACAAAAAGATTGATTAAGAAAGGGAAGATAGATTATGAAAGTAAATTAGCAAAAAATATAAAAACAGATAGTAAGAGTTTTTATAGTTATATAAAAAGAAAAAGGGTGGCTAAAGTAAATGTTGGTCCCTTAGAGGATGAGACCGGGAAATTAATGTTGGGAAATATGGAGATGGCAAAAACACTGAATGAATATTTTGTATCAGTCTTTACAGTAGAGGACACTAAGAATATCCCAACACTGGACAAACAGGGGGCTATAGGGGGAGAGGAGCTAAACACGATCAAAATCACTAAGGAAGTGGTACTCGGTAAAATAATGGGACTCAAGGCGGATAAATCACCTGGACCTGATGGCTTACATCCTAGAGTCTTGAAGGAAGTGGCGGTAGGGATTGTAGATGCATTGGTAATAATTTTTCAAAACTCCCTGGATTCCGCTGAGGTCCCGGCAGACTGGAAAACTGCTAATGTAACACCCTTATTTAAAAAGGGCAGTAGACAGAAGGCTGGTAACTATAGACCGGTTAGCCTAACATCTGTGGTAGGTAAAATTTTGGAGTCCATTATTAAGGAAACAGTAACAGGACATTTGGATAATCATAATTTAATAGGACAAAGTCAGCATGGTTTTATGAAGGGGAAGTCATGTTTGACAAATTTGCTGGAGTTCTTTGAGGAAGTAACATATAGAGTGGATAAAGGGGAACCAGTGGACGTAGTGTATTTAGACTTCCAAAAGGCATTTGACAAGGTGCCACACAAAAGATTATTGCTTAAGGTAAAAAATCACGGGATTGGGGGTAATATTCTGGCATGGATAGAGGATTGGCTATCCAACAGAAAGCAAAGAGTTGGGATAAATGGTTCATTCTCAGACTGGCAATCAGTAACTAGTGGTGTTCCACAGGGGTCAGTGCTGGGTCCCCAACTCTTTACAATCTATATTAACGATTTGGAGGAAGGGACCAAGTGTAACATATCAAAATTTGCAGATGATACAAAGATGGGAGGGAAAGTAGTGAGTGAGGAGGACATAAAAAACCTGCAAGGGGACATAGACAGGCTAAGTAAGTGGGCAAAGATTTGGCAGATGGAATACAACACTGGAAAGTGTGAGGTGATGCACTTTGGCAGGAAAAATCCTAGAGCAATTTATTATCTTAATGGCAAGAAACTGGAGAGTACTGAAGTGCAAAGGGATCTGGGGGTCCTGGTGCACGAAACTCAAAAGGTTAGTATGCAGGTGCAGCAAGTGATTAAGAAGGCAAATGGAATGTTGGCTTTCATTGCTAGGGGGATAGAATATAAAAATAGGGAGGTATTGCTTCAGTTGTACAAGGTATTGGTGAGACCGCACCTGGAATACTGCATACAGTTTTGGTGTCCTTACTTAAGGAAAGACATCCTTGCTCTCGAGGCAGTGCAAAAAAGGTTCACTCGGTTAATCCCGGGGATGAGGGGGTGGTCATATGAGGAGAGGTTGGGTAGATTGGGACTCTACTCATTGGAGTTCAGAAGAATGAGAGGCGATCTTATTGAAACATATAAGATTGTGAAGGGGTTGGATCGGGTGGATGCGGGGAGGATGTTCCCGATGACGGGTGAGACGAGAACTAGGGGACATAGTCTTAGAATAAGGGGCTGCTCTTTCAAAACTGAGATGAGGAGGAACTACTTCACTCAGAGGGTGGTAGGTCCATGGAATATGCTGCCACAAAAAGCTGTAGAAGCTACAACATTAATTAAATTTAAAACAGAAATAGACAGTTTCCTAGAAGTAAAGGGCATTAAGGGTTACGGGGAGCGGGCAGGAATTTGGACATGAGTCTAGGTTCGGATCGGTCATGGCCCTGTGGGTAGTGGAGCGGGCCCAGGGACTGTGTAGCCTGATTCTGCTCCTATTTCGTGTGTGCAATTCTGTTAGATGCAGGAGATGGTTCTGTGATAGATAGTAGATTGGCGGTTAGGATCAGATCAGCCATGATCTTATTGAATGGCGGAGCAGGCTCGAGGGGCCGATTGGCCTACTCCTGCTCCTATTTCTTATGTTCTTATGTTCTTAATAGCCCAACAATGTGGGACCATCCCAGCATAACCTGCTACTTATGGCAAATATATCGGTTTATAAATCAAAGCCACATTTTCCCACAACCAGCGTATCTCTACAAACTTTGCCTCGAGTACGTGCAAGCAATGGGTTGGTAGCAAAGAAGCAGCAATATGTTGTAAAAAAAATAATCCGTAGGCGAGCAGGAAATCTGAACTCTGGAATCTTAAATTGTCAGGAAATGAAGTACTGAAGACAAGAAATATCTTGTGATTATTCTGAAATATGAGCATGCAACATTTTTATTGCTGCTTTGTTACATGTTCCAATTCGTGTCGTTGAACTTTTACTCTGCTGGAATATTCTGGTGGAAAATTTGGACCCTGTTACGCCCATTTTTTGGGGCGCAAAACGGGGTGGGGGAGGGGGAGCACCAATTTCCGGGGGGGCTATGTCCCGTGCCCGAACGGCGCCAGAAGTACATCCAACGCCATACTGGGTCAGGTGATATGTAGGCATCTCTGGTGGCCACCTCAGCCAGGCATTAGGCCCCTTCCATGTGCTAATGAGGGGCCTAAGGCCTGTTTCACGTCCCTTGCTCCGAAATTTAGAGGATACGTGGGCACGTTCCACTCAGTTTTTCAGATTCCTCTGCGGCCTAACTGGCAGTTCTTAAAGGGGCCGCTGGGAACCACCAACAAAACGGTTCTACAGCATCACTGCAGGCCTCTGCTGGACTGAGCTCACCTCTCCGCACCCCCCCACCTCTCAGGTAGGTCCTGAGGGAGCCGCTGCTAATGTCGAGCCAGCCCGATTGGCCTGGAGCTTGACACCCAGTTGGCTCCGCCGCTCTCCAGAATTATGGCGATGAAGCCTGAGGCCCAATTTGGGACAAGCCTCGGGCCTCCGGTCATTGACGCGCGTGTCGAAAGTGTCTCTGATCTCATGCCCGAAAACGGGCCTAAAGCAACTTCTCCCCCCTCTGTGCTTTCAACTTGATCAGGGAAGTCAGTGTGTTCACTCCAAAGGACTCTTATTCAATACCCGTAGGCTGTGGGAAGAATGAATGAAGCAAAGGTACAGACCCCAATATTTCACCTGCGTGAAAAACAAGGCTCACTGTAAATTGACTGCACTTAGTCTTTGGAATCAAAGCGATTGAAGTCACAATTGTAGTGAAGAATATGTTTCGTGTCCTTGTGAAACTCTATTACCTGCTATTTTAACAAAGATTGATTTTAAACTCACTGGTTACAAATACCCCACAGCTTTATTCCGATCCCGAGCAATGCATCGCACTTTTATTTGAAGTGTTTCAGTGAGTGTTGAACACATTTAGTATTGCATGAGATTGTTCGGATAGAAAAATGACACTCCGTGGTGGGGGCTTTCAGCTGCTGAGGTCCTGCTCTCTGGAACTCTCGCCCTCCTCACCCTGCCCCACCACCCCCCCCCCCAACCACATCCCAAAAATCCTCCTTTTTTTTCATTGTGGATTTGATCAACTTTCCTACTTCTTTCTCCGCTCATCCGTTCTTCCCATGTGAAGTGCCTTGGGATGTTTTATGAAGTTAGATGCACTATATAAATGCAAGCTGCTCAAGTTCTCAGGGCTGAAGTAAGTGGATGCGTCACTACAGGAAAGAGTGCACAATCCACATCGAGCAATTGGAATTTGTCCTCACTTAAATTTCTCAGTAGTTCTATTCAGAGACTCTTAAACATGGTGATGTGTTTCCACCAATGTCAGCCACCTGGTGGACACAAACAAAACAGGTCAGAGAAGGATATGATAGCACCATCTTCCCTCTGTAGGAAGAAAATGACACTCAATCGTGGGGGGAAGGGGATTTCCCCCATCCGGTGAACGGACCAGTAGAATGTGCCTGCTGACAACTCAGTATCCCAGCCAGGAGGCCCGGTCAACCTCGAGGATGGGGCCTCATTTGCATTGGGCAGGCCGGTTCCAGGTAGGTTCCTGGAGGTGGCGGGGGGAGGGGGGAGGAATCTCTGGGGAAGGGGAGCTGGAGCGACAGCGGCCCGGGCTGGGCTGGGCCTGTGGGGCCGGGAGGAGCGCGGTGCACCCACGCTTGTCCCAGCCCCACACAAACGAAGAGGTACTTACATTTCAGGCCCACTTCGGCCACACCTCCTGATGCTGGTCGGACCCCGATTTCCATTTTAAATGGGCCTACCGCCTGACTCCGAGGAGCAACTCCTGTCGCCTAGCGGTAGGCCCCGGTGAACGTGACCGTGGTCACAGCGCCGGCGGCAACGGGGTGGTAGGTCATTGCCTTCCATTTTCACCAGGCAGAAGGGGTGAAAATTCAGCCCAATAATTTTGTTTGACCTTTTTTCCCCCCTAAAAGTGTTGACTTCCTGAGCTGCACGAAGTTCAAGTGAGGTAAGGCCTCGCAACACATCACCACCACGGTGGCCTTTTGTATCCTCGAGTGACTCCGCTGCAAAGGATGGAGGCCCTCACTGCACGCCAACCTAAGAACCTACGACAGCGCACTGTCGGCTAGGCATTCGGAGGGCCCAGCCGACAGCTGCGCCAGGGTCTTGCAGCTTTGAACCGACTGTCAGCCTGGTCTGGAGTCACTTCCAAAGGAGACAACCCGGGTCATTCGCCACCACTGACACCACAATGCGGCCTAGCAGGGAGAGAAGGCTGGCCTCCCTGTAGCTCAGAAAGCTACTGAAACAGTCAAACAACATTTCTTGCATATTTCTGTAAAATGAGGCAGTGCTTTTAACATGATGTACTTCCCCTATCTCTTAAAATAAGAATGATTGAAGAGCCTGTAGGAACTGAGAGTCCTTGGCTACATTATCTACCACTGATTCTTAACGAGGAAAAACAATAAATAAATGTAAAAAGCTCGGGGACATACAGAAATGTCTTGACATCAGATTTAAATCAAAGGGATATTTCTCCTCAGATTTTGGGAGTGCTGTGACAACTGGCTTTGCCTGGTGAATTCAGACAGACAGGCTTCTCCTGACTTGGTAAATATGTAGTTTGCACGGTGTAAACTGTTCTGGAATTCGCACGAGATTATTGATTAGGTTCCTTTTGAAAACAATTGCCCGTTGCCTCAGCAACAAATTAAAAACAACCAGGACTGGCTGAAAAACACACTGATTCACTGTGAAGATTCTCTCGGGGAAACATGCAGCAAAATAAACGGCCGTCTGGAAATGAACATCTTAAAATCTCAGCTTCCCACAATGCGAAATCAGTGTTTCTGGTCTCTTTTAACCCGGGGAATATTGTAGATTAGCTGTCGTATGGCAGTGTTATCTTGGTGTGGTCCGGGACCATGAGTAATCTAACTTCCAAACCCATAGTCTAAGCCACAAATACGCTATCCTACTTGCTCCCCCTCCTCCTTTCTAATTCCTCACTTTAGTAAAATTAAGACTTCCCACAATGCTTCTTTCTCTAAATCATTCTTCCTCAGGACTTCAAACTGTGGAACTCCTGAGTTCCCTCAGTTTCCCTTTCCTCCTACAATTGATTATATTATTAACCAAAGCTTGGCCTCACCTAATCACTGAACCTATGTCCTCTTGTCCTGCAGTTGTGGCTACTCCTGGCTTGGTAAATATGTAGTTTACACGGTGTAAACTGTTCTGGAATTCGCACGAGATTATTGATTAGGTTCCTTTTCAAAACAATTGCCCGTTGCCTCAGCAACAAATTAAAAACCACCAGGACTGGCTGAAAAACACACTTATTCACTAGACTTACCTTTTCTATTCCGCTTATTATCTTGTATACCTCCATAAGGTTCCATCCCGTTCACCTCCATTCAAGTTCTTCTTCCCTCCCCAACCCCAAATGTTTGCTTTGTATAATGCTTCTCTTAGGATCTTACCTTTTGGAAGAGGAACATGTTGCCGACAAAAGGAGATGGCTTTGGATGTTTGATTCCAATCCTTTCCAACTCAGAGAATGGTGACACCGAGTACCTGTAAGGAATAATAACACAATACTAAAGGAAGTATCACAGTACTGTTTTGGCCAATTTTTTTTCCTTTCTCTCCCAAAAACAATTCTTGCTGGGCAACAGTTCCATGGGTGTCTTCCATTACCTCAACCAAGTGGGGGCCATCCTTCAGACGTGAGTGTCGAGAAGATATTTGACTTTGGGAGGGGAGGGGCATTACGTGTGAGCCCCGTTGCAATATCCTGATTATAGGACAATGTTAATCAATGTTGTTACGCTACTTCTCGAGAACAAATCTAACAAAAACATAATTAAGCCCCCAAAGAAATTCAATTTCAAAAACCCCGAAGAGTGCGTTAAGTTTATTCAAACTCTTGAGGATTATGGAAAAGCATCTAGTGGATGTGAAAAGGCTGAGGAGATTCATATCTGCTCACTCGTATAGATGAAATGATGAAACAGAAGATATTGTCTGCTCATTTAAGCTGAGAGAGAGTCGGGACTATAGCCATGTAGAGCATAAACACCGGCACAGACCAGTTTTTTTTTTAAATTTGTTCTTGAGATGTGGGCATCACTGGCAAAGCCAGCATTTAGTGCCCACCCCTAATTGCCCTTGAGAAGGTGGTGGTGAGCTGCCTTCTTGAACCGCTGCAGTCCGCGTGGTGAAGGTACTCCCACAGTGCTGTTAGGGAGGGAGTTCCAGGAGTTTGACCCAGCGACGATGAAGGAATGGCGATATATTTCCAAGTCAGGATGGCGTGTGACTTGGAGGGGAACTTGGAGGTGAATGGCCGAATGGCCTGTTTCTGTGCTGTAAATTCTATTTAATAACTGTGGAAAGATTTAAAAGATATTCCAAATACGGTGCATTACATGGTGAAATGATTCGTGGTTACATTGTAGTTGGTCTGCGAGATAAAAGGCTTTACGCTTTACCCTGACCTTATAGTTAAGGAGGCAACTGAAGAATCAATGCAAGAGACAAGCTGTTAAAAGGCAAAAGGCGGCAGTTAGAAA
This sequence comes from Squalus acanthias, assembly GCA_030390025.1. NCBI lineage: Eukaryota > Metazoa > Chordata > Chondrichthyes > Squaliformes > Squalidae > Squalus > Squalus acanthias. The sequence goes on from CM059435.1 coordinate 63,858,810, forward strand.
CCAGCCAACTGAGAAAGCAAATGTAGTTAGTTGGCGGCATGGAGGGGAAAACTTCAGCAGCCAACACAAGTGTCAAAGCCACTGTCAAGACCAAAGGACCCTCTGAAGCAAAGCTACAAATGGGAAGCCCACTGATAAACCAAAAGTGTGTGACTGGTGTGGACGTTTCCTCTCCACCCACCACCACCCCAGAGATGTGTATCCTGCTAGAACCAGCAAGTGCCACACATGTTGGAAGAAGGGGTATTTCCAGGCAGCATCCTGGAAGCACAAAGTACTCAGTCCTATTCAAAAGCATGTACATTCCTGGGTGAGATATAACAAAGTTGTCTTCCATGTTTGCCCAAATAGCAACAAAAGTGATGTGCATTGGGATGCCCTGAGAATGTGATAAGGTACTAAATAAATGCATGTTCTTTCTTAGTGCACAAATGCAAGTATTTCATGAGTTAAAATAGCACTTTACATCGCTGAGAGGGAGACTGGCATTTTAGTCGATGCTCCAGTTAAAAATGTCAGGTGGACAATCCTGCAGGGCTCCTCCCCAGGTCCCCACCATCCTAGTTACCCAATATCCAGCCAATATGGTTTACTCTGCATGACATTAAGAAACAGCTGTAAGCACTAGACATGGCAACAGCTATGGGCCCTGACAACATCCTGGTTGTACTGCTGAAGACCTGTGTAACAGAGCTAGCCAAGTTCGAGTACCACTATGACACTGGCATCTACCCGACAGTGTGGAAAATTGCCCAGGTAAGTCCTATCCACAGTAAACAAGATAAATCTAAGACAGCCCATTACCGCCCTATTAGCCTTCTCCCAATCATCAGTAAAGTGATGAGAGGCATCATCAATAGTGCCATCAAATGACACCTACTCACCAATAACATGCTCACCGATGCTCAGTTCAGGTTCCGCTAGAAACAATGTTCCAGACCTCATCACAATCTTGGTCCAGACAAGGATGCAAGATCTGAATCAAAGCAGCATTTGACCAAGTATAGCACCAAGGTCAAAGGAAAAACCCTCCAGTTGCTGAAGTCATACTTGATGCAAAGGAAGATGGTTGTGGTTGTCAGAGCCTATTCATCATAGCCCCAGAAATCACTGCAGGAATTCCTCAGGGAAGGGTCCTTGGCCCATCCATCATTAGCTGTTTCATCAATAACTATCCCATCATAAGATCAGGGGTAGGGCTAATCGTTGTCAAATCCACTGCGTTCAGTTCAGCTTTGAGGTCAGACCATCCCAAATCCAAGAAGTCTTGGTAACTCTTTTCCAGGAATGTAAACAGACTGTTCTATTTAAATTGGAGGAGGGGGGAAGGGCAATTGGAAGATTCTATGAGAGGAGATGGTTTGAAATCCCAACGAGGAGACAAGTCAGCATGGGGGCTATTTGAAATATGAGCAGAATTGGTGTAGCCAGGGGGCCAAGGTGGAGGGCAATCCATCCAGCCCTTTGCAGTTTGAGATTTTAACTCCCCAGCCTCACCTGCATAATCGGACGCAGTCACCCACACATACCCAGTGGGAAGATCTACATTCCCGGCGGGCGGGAGTGGGATTTCGGGCAGTAGGAGGCCACCGCTGGGGACCCGATCGAACGGTCCCAGGCACTAAGGTAAGTCTTTGGGATGGCGTTCGAGAGTTCGGAGGGGGAAGGAAGCCCAGGGCAGGGGAGGCCCGGGCTTCCTTGTGGGGCAGAGGTGCTCCTCCAGGCAGTACAACATACCTACTTTGCTGGCTCCTGTTCGCAGACGGTTTGGCCTGGCGGGGAAGCCGTGAGGGATTAATATTGCAGTTGGGTCCCGATGACGTCGTCAGGATCCGATCAGATACTTAAACAAGGACCCTGCAGTCGGCAGGATATAGACGGGAGGCCAGTGGGTAAGTCTCCTAGTCCATTTTAACTACGCCCCGTCTGCCCTCCCAAGTGGACGTAAAAGATCCCACAGCATTTTTTGAAGAAGAGCGGGGGAGTGCTCCACAATGTCCTGGCCAATATTTATCTCTCAACCAATACCACTAAAATTGATTATCTGGTCATTATCACATTGCTGTTTGTGGGACCTTGCTGTGCGTAAATTGGCTGCTGCAGTTTCTCATGTTACAACAGTGACTACACTTCAAAAATACTTCATTGGCTATAAATCGCTATGGGATGTCCTGAGGTCAGGAAAGGCGCTATATAAATACAAGTCTTTCATTCTTTCTTTTGCTCTCGCTCTCTCTCTTTCAGACTTATAAAAGTGTCATTCCAAAGCGCAAAAGGCAAACACCAGATTGGCCTTGCATGCGATTACGATCAGCAACTGTGTAAGGGTCGGGTAAAGCACCAGTCACTTTAAAAATTAGTCTGTTTAAACATGTACTTTGGAGTACTGGAAAGAGGTTTCTGCACATCCCTGCAGCTCAAATGTGAAACATTTTCTGTCAGATAAAGACAGTCTAGGGTTATCCAGGCTGCAGGACTATGCCAGTAAGTTATACTGGTTCAGGGGTCACAGTAATGTTAGGAACAGATGGCATGGGGAGCGGAATATTCGATCACTGATTAGAGCTAGTTGTTATTCCAGATGCCGTTGTTTTTCGAAAGTTAACCTAATATATATTCAAGAACTGATTGTAGAGCTTTTCGTTCCCCTCCCCCACATGTTCAAGCTCATCATTTGAACTCAAAATTTGAGCACAATTTTCCCACAAGCAGTAATTGAGGACATCTGGTAGCTTGTCAGGTTTCAGTGGGCGGGGGGGGTGGGGGTGGGGGCGCGAGGGGGTGATGAAATATTGATTCCAAATCACCTGCTTTTACAACATGCATCCTTGATAAACAATTCTGAAATGCCAAGTTTCGCATTTTTATTCGTTGCAGTAATTTTTGTTGGTGTTTGTCCCTTGGCACCCGGCACCTGCTCATATAGGCGAGGCTGGACTCTAGGCCCTTCCATATCTCTCAGCCGGCTGTGTGTTGAATGGGTGGAAGTCCAGTCAGCACACGAGATGTTTTCAGCAGAGCTGACAATTAGCTGATTTTTTGCCTTCTTCAAAGCCAGTGTTTCTTTCCTTAGTGCTGCTATTTAATGTCGGGACAACAGAATTAAAACATGAGGTGTTAAATTCATTATCCACGACTCTTCCTTTGCCTTCTAAGCATGGCACATCTGTTGAGAAACTGCAATCCAAACCATCGTTCCAGCTGCTCAGTGTGCAAGTTGCAGAAAGTCACCACATGTATTATTTAAGGCTCAGGTTCAATACCCAGCCTGTGCTGAGTTAACTAGGGCAGAAGGCAGGGCGCTCCCTATCACTATCCAGTGCCCCCTCGCTGGAAAGCACACACGCACATCATTTAGCCACAGGTCTTGGCTCAGCTCTGATCCTCTCCGTAGTAGAATAGCCTGTCGACACTCACTGTCTGGGCTCATGAAGACTGGGCGAGGTTCAGGCCCCTGTGAAAACATAGTCAGCACCTTCAGGAGAGGTGTGGTGGGGAACTGGAGTTCTCGAAGTAGTCTCTCGACAGCCATTTAGAAAAATAGTAACATTAGGAACAGGTGTAGGCCATTCAGCCCCTTGAGCCTGCCCCGCCGTTCAATTAGATCATTGCTGATCTGCGCCTCAACTCCATTTACCTGCATTTCCTCCATATCTCTTGATATCATTACCTAATAAAAATCTCTCAATCTCAGTCTTGAAAGCTCCAATTGACCCCCAGCATCCCCAGCCTTTTGGGGGGGAGTGTTCCAGATTTCTGCTAGCCTTTGTGTAAAAAAGTGCTTCCTGATTTCCCTCCTGAACGGCCTGGCTCTAATTTTAAGATTATGGCCCCTTGTTCTGGATTCCCCCCACCAGAGGAATCTTTTTAATCATTTTAAACACCTCGATCAGATCACCCCTCAATCTTCTGTTCTCAATTTGTCCATTTAAATTTGTCCTGTTCTCTCACAGCAGTCAAATGGAATAAACATATGGATCATACCCTTCACTAGACTGTATGAAGCAGATGTTTATAAATAGTATGATTAAGACTGATCAGAACCCAAGGTACTGAGCTGCTTCCTGAATGACTGCTCTTCCTGAGCAATATTCTGGCTCCCGTGACAATTGTTGCTATTTTTGGTTATCCACTCTCTTTGCTATCATCTTTTGATGCCAAAGCAGAGGCACCGACATCAGCAGCAGTACATTCAGCTTGGAGCCCTCTCTTCCTGTGTGGAGGATTCATTTTGAATAGCCGTGTCGATGCCTCTGTTGCAGCAGATGTTCTGTTCCATTTGATCTCAAAGCAGTCGCAAAATATATAATCAGCGATTTGCTGCATGAAGTACATCCAGGTCTGTTATGTCAGACCAACCTCTCCAAAGCCAGGTCGCCGACAGGAGACTTGCAAAAAAAAGTAATTTATTTCTTTCCAAAGGACAAGTTCAGAACAGAGAGAGAAACCATTGAAATCTGACAGTGGGCAGGTAACACACCACGACTGGTATTCCAGCTGGGAGCTGGCACCTTAAAGGGAGCGGAGAAAAGGAGAGGAGGTTTAATTTTCCTTGCGCTTCTCATTTTATTTCTATTTCCCAGTTGGTGGGTTTTGTTTACTCTGGTTGTACCTTGCGTTCAGTTTCTGTCACATGCTTGAGCTAAGAACTTCAGTGAGAATGTTGTAAATATTTTTGGCTGAAGTGCTGGTGCAGTTTGTGCTTCCTTCGTCTCCCCTGTGTATTTTCATCACCATGGAAATATATCAACACACTTATTTGTGTATTTCCAGAGGTAGTTTGTCTTGCAGTTTCAAAAGGTTACCTCTTAGACCTACTTCTTTCGTGCAGCACGTTCTGACCACATTTTGTTTCACAAGTCTGGGACATGTTTCCCCGATGATTGCAGAGTTACAGAGGGGAGGGGGAGGGGGAGGAGGAGACTACTGTTGCAGATGGATAGCAGACTGGGACTGAGAGCCTGGTTTGGAGAAGATCCAATTGAACCTGCAACTTGTGAGCCAAGTCAGAGAACAAAGATAAGTCAAGCTCTCCTAAAGAGTCAGAAAACAAGCTTACAGTGTCTATACTAACACAACTGGGCAGAATGACTCTGCGCTGAAGGAATAGTCTGATTTGTCACCACTTTATTGTTCTAAATAAGTGGGAACTTCAATCTGTTAGGAATACTGGGGGCTAAATTGAGTAGCCCCCAAAAACGGGCGCAGGGATCGCAATGTGCAATTACCCCGTTCAATGTAATCCAGGCAGCACGCCATCTTCGTGCTGCCTGCTCATTATAATGATTGTTGGGAGCAGCCAGCGCTAACCGCGCTGTTCATTGGCTGCACGCATCAGCAGGGGGCCCAATATTGTTACTTGCTAACACTACTTAAAGCTAGTCTGCACGGCTTAAAGATAGCCTGCACCTCTTAAAGGGAAGGTGCACTGTGGCTGCTGGAGGTGCTGACATAATTCGGAATAGTGCTGTTCAACAAAGAACAATGGCTGACCATCGGAGAGAGCGTGCACCAAGGTTTTCCGACACTGCACTGGAGGTCTTGGTGGAGGAGGTGGAAAGATACAGGAGAGATGTCCTGTATCTGCAGTGGGGCAGGAGGCCCTCCAGACACACAGTGAGAAGGCAGTGGGAGCAGATAGCCGTGGAGGTCAATGCCAGGAGCGTAGCCCCAAGGACCTGGATGCAGTGTCGCAAGAAGTTTAATGACCTCACACGAGTGGTCAAGGTCAGTGAATGCATCTTCAAATGCCATATCCTACCAACTGCACCACTAGCCTCAGCCATTGCTCAAGTCACCATATCCCCATCACTCACCTACCCATAATCTCTATCAATCAAGATTCACGAGGAAATTTGGGACCACTATCTAGACTGACACTTCGACGCAGTGCTACATTAATGGAAATGCTGTCTTTCAGAAGAGATATTGAACCAATGCTCCGCTTACTGTTGAAGTGAATGTTGAAAATCTTCAAAGAAGAGCAGTGAGTGCCCCCTGAATTCTGGATAAGATTCTTTTTTTTTATTCGCTTATGGGATCTGGGCGTCGCTGGCAAGGCCAGCATTTATTGCCCATCCCTAGTTGCCCTTGAGAAGGTGGTGGTGAGCCACCTTCTTGAACCACTGCAGTCCATGTGGTGAAGGTATTCCCACAGTGCTGTTAGGTAGGGAGTTCCAGGATTTTGACCCAGCGACGATGAAGGATCGGCGATATACTTCTAAGTCAGGATGGTGTGTGACTTGGAGGTGGTGGTGTTCCCATGTGCCTGCTGCCCTTGTCCTTCTAGGTGGAAGAGGTCACGGGTTTGGGAGGTGCTGCCAAAGAAGCCTTGGCGAGTTGCTGCAGTGCATCTTGTAGATGGTACACACTGCAGCCATGGTATACCGGTGGTGGAGGGAGTGAATGTTTAAGGTGGTGGATGGGGTGCCAATCAAGCAGGCTGCTTTGTCCTGGATGGTGTCGAGCTTCTTGAGTGTTGTTGGAGCTGCACTCATCCAGGCAAGTGGAGAGTATTCCATCACACATCTAACTTGTGCCTTGTAGATGGTGGAAAGGCTTTGGAGAGTCAGGAGGTGAGACACTCGCCGCAGAATACCTAGCCTCTGACCTGCTCTTGTTGCCACAGTATTTATGTGGCTGGTCCAGTTAAGTTTCTGGTCAATGGTGACCCCCAGAATGTTGATGGTTGGGAATTCGGCGATGGTAATGCCGTTGAATGTCAAGGGGAGGTGGTTAGACTTCCCTCAACCAACACCATCAAAGGCAAACTCTCAACTAAGGGCCTGCCTTCATTATCCAAGTGGGGGCGCGGGGGTGGTGTGTGGGGGGGAGGGGGTAAGAGAAAGAGTCTCCTCCAGACAGTTGAAGTTCCACTGTACTTTGTGTATCTGAAATAGTTTTGTAGAGAAACAGCCTGTTTCTGTTAGCCGTGTAGGAAAATAAGTATCTCTTTCCCTCCCCCTTGTATTTCTTCAGTTTATTTGCCTTTCTGCAATAAGCTTGTCACAGTGCACCGAGAGAAGGATGGGGACAATTAAATGAGGTGTTTTTATCTGAAATCTGTAAATACAGGAAAATCGCTGGTAACTGCAAAGTATCGAGGGAATTTTATATCCCATTTGAAAACTATATGAGGTTTTGATAAGAGTAAATAAGGAGAAATTGTTTCCACTGCCAGGATGGTCAGTAACCAGAGGACACAGATTTAAGATAATTGACAAAAGAACCAGAGGCGAGATGAGGAGACATTTTTTTACGCAGCGAGTTGTTATGATCTGGGATGCACTGCCTGAAAGGGTGGTGGAAGCAGATTCAGTAATAACTTTCAAAAGGGAATGGCCTCCTTCTACGCTCTCTGATTTATACTACAGCAGTCCCTTCAAGAGGCAATGCAATCCCAGGTGCTAATGTAAATTGCTGGTGCTGCTCAACATTGAAAGCTCGGGCTGTGGACAGACTCGTGTCTGGGAAAGCCCTCGGCCAGTACGGTGAAGTCGTGAATGAGCACGTGCCATTTTACTTGTGTTGCACCATACCCACCCTGTAATGTAAATGGGGGAACCTGGATAATATTACGGGAATGGAATGAGTTTAACACTGTGGGAAAAAAAAATAACTCTCGTACAGGGCCTTAGGACGTCCCAAAGCTCTTTACAGGCAATGAGTTGCTTTGAAGCAGAGTCACTGTTATTATGTAGGCAAATGCAGCAAAAAATATGCACACAGCAAGATCCCACAAATAAATGCAATGAGATAAATGGCCAGGTAATGTTTTTGGTGGTATTGGTTGAGGGATAAATATTGACCAGGCCATCAGGACAACTCTCTCCTCTCTCTGAATAGTGCATTGAGGTTTTTTATACCCACAGAACAGGCATATGGGATCTCGGTTTAACATGCCATCCGAAAGACAGTGCCGCACACCCTCAGTACTGTACAGATGTGCCAGCCTAACCCCAACTGGATTTCCACGTACCAATGGGTGCAATGAGTTTTGATGTCATCCTGATGCCTAAAGATGCTCAGGCAATGTGGTGGTAAACCAGGTCGCTGCACCAACGCACCATGTCAAAAAGTGTCCTGGGGCCGGTTCATACCCATGGTTCTACAGATAGTGAGATCTAATCTCAGCCCCTGTTCTCAAGTAAGAAATGCAGAATAGAGGTGCAGCATTTCCTAACAGGAGGGGAGGAGAGCATTGAGTCTTACGGGACGCTTCTGTCCGCCTCTTCATGGTACTCACACAGTGCCTTGGTGTGGGGGGGGGGGGGGCTAGAAGATAGCAAATAAAATAAATGAGCAAATAGCCAACAGGGTAAAAACAGTGGGTAATAATGTAGAAGTGTCATTACGCCGCAAGAACTGGCGTGAGACCATTGTCCGTACAGTTAGATTCTCAGGCACCAGATCAGAGTTCTACTGCCGATTGTGCCTCGCACTCTGCCCAGCAACACTCTGTGCTGGTGCACAAGTTCACATGTGCAGAGCTCCACTCGCTAGTAGGACTGTGACTCTCTGCTATTATTAAAAACAGTGAATTTTGTATGGGAATACTGTCCTACACAAGAAGATCTCAGGCATCCACCTGGGGAGATTTTCTAAACTTGGTTTCACATCAGACTCCACCCACCTTTCAAAAAGCACGAGACTACCTGCACAGGTGGGCTCGCACTTTGTGGCTTCAGTGTACTTGAGAGCCAGATGGCCGACCAGATTCTAGAATGATACTGACGCTTTTTGCCGCACATCCAAAGCCAATTCTTATGGGCAAGAAAGCAATAGTGTAATGAAAATTACTTTTAGAACCATCGTTTTTGTAAAGTAAAATGGAGGAGACATTCAGTCTACTTACCAGTACAGAAGGCCAAGGAAGAGCACAAACAGTCCAACAGAAACCGTCGTCCCAGTGAGCGCGATCGAGGCAGCCTGAAACCTCACAAGGTCTACCATAGATTCCATCTTCAGTGTTTCCGTCTGAATCCTGCACAATACTGAAGGAACAGGAGCAATGAATCTCACCACACGCTGGACTGTTTGAGCAATTTGCTCAATCTGCAACAAGGCCTTTTCTTTGACGTGCAAATCAATTGACCAGGAGAGTAAACAGGCACAGTATTGTTTACCAACTAACTATGCAGAACAGATTTGACAAGATTGCTCCCGTTCAGAAACAGAGGGGATTTTTTTTCACCCTTCATCCCTAAAGGAAACAATTCTCCTTCGTGTATTCCACAGACAGAAAGGTGCAGTCCAGAAATGATCAGGGTTCATACGTGGACAATTATTTTATTGGAGCAGATGCAGAGGAGATTTACCAGGGATGAGGGACTTCAGTTATGTGGAGAGACTCGAGAAGCTAGGATTGTTCTCCTTAGAGCAGAGAAGGTTTAGGGGAGATTTAACAGAGGTGTTCAAAATTATGAGGGGTTTTGATAGAATAAAAAAGGAGGAACTGTGTCCACTGGCAGGATGGTTGGTAACCAGAGGACATAAATTTAAGATAATTGGCAAAAGAAACAGAGGCGAGGTGAGGAGAATTATTTTTACACAGCGAGTTGTTATGGTCTGAAATGCACTGCCTGAAAGGGTGGTGGAAGCAGATTCAATAGTAATTTTCAAAAGGGAGCTGGATATATACTTGAAAAGGAACTATTTGCAGGGGAGTGGGACTAATTGGTGAGGTCCTTCAAAGAGCCAGAACAAGCATGGTGGTCCGAATGGCCTCCTTCTGTGCTGTATGATTCTATGATTCTATTCCATGTGAGCCTAAGACTGGCATCACAGTTGAGCCAATGCAGTGATCGGAAAGATGTAATGGGTAGAATTATGCATCACATCTTAACTGTGACTGCGAATATGAGCTTATGCCATTCTAATGACTGAATTGATGAATGGAAAGAAATATTTTTAGATGACTGTTTAACGTTGCAGTTTTTTTCTCATTAGAAATACACTCGGCAGAGTGAATCTCTTGGGAATAAACTGCCAAGTACCTCTTGATAAACCTACAGTATGGCCAGTTGGTAGCACAGGCCAGTGACCCCAGGTTCAATTCCGGATTAGTTATGGTGTTAGAATGGGCCTTAGCACCCCTAGGCAAGGGAGAGAGGAAAAAAATCAAGCAAGGGTTCCTGCTCTTGCACACTATCCAGTAGGTGGCAGATAAGAAATAATACCCTGTACAATTGAATAGCCTGCCAACATACGTTGTCTCGTTATACACATCAAGTTCACACATCGTACAAGAGGGTGTCCAGCATGGGTGGAGCCATACCCTAGCATGGGTTACCACTAGGGTTGCCAACTCTGCTTGGACATATTCCTGGAGATTTCATCACATGACCTTCTGCCTACAACCACTCCGCCCCCACACTCTCACCATTGGTCACCCAACATGTCCATCGTCATGGTGCACCACCTTCCTATACCAACTGGAACATTAATAGACTCTCCATTAACCAATTGGATGATTCTTGACTGTCAGTCAAACAGCTTCCCCCCCCCCCCCACCACCATGTCCAATATTTTTATAACTAGTAAACAAAAGTGTTCAAAGAAATCTTTTTTAAAAACACGATTTTTTTTAATGCCCCTATGATTTTTCTCCCGGGTTGCTGGCAGCAGTGTCCTGGAGATTAGTCTTTAGTTCCTGGAGACTCCTGGGCAATCCTGGAGGGTTGGTGACCCAAGTCACCGCCTTCAGAAGAGCAGAGGAGAACAAAAATCTACCCGCAGTAGTAATATTCATTCTGTTCTTTGAAAGTTGTCATGCATCATAGCCAGGGAGGGTAACTATAGTCAGCATCCACAGCCACAGCTATTGCCAGCACAGGCCAAAATCAGAATAAACCTCCACATCCAATTTCTCAACCTCTGTTGATCTGTGTTATTTTGCTGAACTTTGCTCTAAATCCAACTCAGTCATCAATCAATCGCAACTGGGACGGAGTGATCGGGTACATTTACTGAGCTACGAAAAATGCACAGAGGAATCCGTGACCTTTTGACTTTGACCCTAGCACTTAACGGCAGCCTGAAAAAGTAACTTGCAGACTTTATTTTGCTTGCTCCACTGGGCCAGGCGTTAAGACAGTCTGCCTGTGCAGATGGATGTTAATGATCCCATAACAATATATGGAAGAGCAGGGAGTTCTTCTGGTGTCCTTACCTCAGTCTATAAACAGGCCGACTGGTCGGTCACCTCATGGCTGTTTGTGGGATGTTGTTGGCACAAAATAGCTGCCATGCTTTCCGACATAACACAACTACATAACTTCACACTGAGAGTAATTCTACTGTGCCTTCCTCTATATCAAAATAGGGAATCCAATTTAGATCTGAAACGCAAAGCCTTTATTCAGCTAATTTGCTTAATTCCTTCAACCGAGAGCTGGACCTGTTCTGGCTGGAGCGGAGATCACCTTGTACAAAAGGTAGGAGCCTGGTAACATTAATCAGGCCCAGGGTGGTCTCCTGGACTAGTTTTGATCGTCTAAGGGGGTTGGATAGGATTTTCTCTGGAAATCTGAAAAACAAAAAGCCCGCAGAAAAATGTTGGAAACACTCAGCCAGCCAGTCAGGCAAAATTTTCCAGTTTCTTCCCACCCCCGCCCCTGGGGGATTTGATGTTTCTTTGCCTCGCTCAGGAGATCACATGGTTTTGGGTTGGGTGGGGAGTGTCCTGTATTGTGGTGCTGCAGGTATCACAACTGTGTGGGACAGGATGGATGGACCAGTGGGTCTTTTCCTGCCCTCTATTTTTCGTATGTTTTTATTCGTCCTGGAAATGCAGATTTGATCCATTGATCGGGACAGCTTTGAATAACGCGAAAACAAACTGACCACCTTGTGACGTCGCATCTGCAGAAGCGGCAGGGTGGTCTGCTCCCCTGGGATTGACCTGCTTTTTTCTTCCACCAGACTTGGAGCCTGCTCCACTTTGCCAGGTTTTCACACTCCCCCTCTCTCCAACCCAGCTAACCTGCTTTAACTATTCACAGTCTTGAGCTTCGTACATGTCTTTTATTACTCTCATGGTGCCTCCTTTTGTCTCACGCTATCGTCACTTGTTAGTTAATCATCTCCTGTCCTCCACCTAATCACTTTACAGCTCGTTCTCTCTCTCCCCCCCCCTTTCCCTCGCTCTGTTCTTTCGTATAAGCTGCTCACGTGTAATATCTTCAGATCCTGGTGAAGGGGGTCGGAGAGGAATTTTCCAAAATGTTGATGTATTTTTTTCTTCACAGATGCTGCCTGACTTGCTGAGTGTTTCCAGCATTTTCTGTGGGTTTTTGTTTTTCTAGATTTTCAGCATCTTCAGTATTTTAGGTTTTTTAATATCAAAAGATCTGTTTTGGACCTTGTGTCAGCTGTAGCTCAGTTGGTAGCACCCTCGCCTCTGAGTCAGAAGGTTGTGGGTTCAAGTCCCACGCTAGAGACTTGAGCACAAAAATCTAGGCTGACACTCCACTCCAGTGCAGTGCTGAGGGAGTGCTGCACTGTCAGAGGTGCCGTCTTTCGGATGAACCGAGGCCCCGTCTGCTCATCCAGGTGGGCGTAAAAGATCCCATGGCACTAATTCGAAGAACAGCAGGGGAGTTATCCCCAGTTTCCCGGCCAATATTTATCCCTCAATCAACATCACAAAAACAGATTATCTGGTCATTATCACATTGCTGTTTGTGGGAGCTTGCTGTGCACAAATTGGCTGCCACGTTTCCTACATTACAACAGTGACCACACTCCAAAAAGTACTTCGTTGGCTGTAAAGCGCTTTCGGACGTCCCAAGGTTGTGAAAGGCGCTATAGAAATGCAAGTCTATCTTTCAAGTCTCTACTGTTTGCTTTTCCCAGCTGATCCAATAGTTAGGACTGCTACAACATGCCTCTATGCCCTGGATTGGGGAAGGGAGTCAGCCAGGGTTCCATCGGCCGATCACCATCCAGTGACCTCTTGGAAGTGGGTGTCCGTTGAGGACAGGGTCATGATTGGCTGTGATGCCCTCTATAGTCAAAGAGTCTGTCATCAATCACTGTCAAGACTCACACATGAATAATGACCATTTGAGCAAGGTGCCAAAGAGCAGCCACCACATGTGGAAGTCTACCCTTGCAACAGAGTCTAGGAGAGTGGGTGGGGGAGGGGGGCAAATTGGAGAGGAAATAAAAAGTAACAATTGTTTATCTCCACCAGAATATTTTAAGTGGGCAGATATGATGGCAAATGAGAAAAAGAAAACAGTGAGTCAATGGGGAATTAAGAGTCTGGTATGAAGGGTCACTTTTCTCTTGTTACATATAAATACATTTGGTTATATTAGAGTACGGTTTTATTTGGAAGCTGTATTATATTCACTCAGCTATTTCAGATGTGACCATGTTCCAACCTACACCTCACATCTGCAGCACACTCCGCGAGCTCCATGGACATTGCTATTTATAATAAATAGCATGCTTGCAGTTACCCGGCACCATATCAGGTTGAATTAGCTCAGAGCGCAACACACAATGAACTACTTTTGAAACACTATGGTTGCTATGTAGGCGAATGCAGCAGCATTTCTGTGCCAGCGATGTCTCAGAAACAGTGAGGACATGAATAACCAGTTTTTTTTTTTTGTTTGTTACAGATATTGATTGAGAGAAGAATGTTGACCGCGAACATGAATTCCCTGCTTTTCTTTGAGTAACGCAATGGAATCTTTAACATTCACCAGAACTGGCAGACTTAACTTCTCGTCGAAAGAATGTCACCTCCGACAGCAATCCCTCAGTGCTGCCCTGCAGCGTCGGACTAGTATGGGGCTTGAACCTACAACCTTCTGACACACCTTCTGTTGCAAGGGTGCAGCCACACTGCTATTTTGGGGGTGGAGTGCCCTCTGCTGTAATAAAAGAATCAGTAAATGAGGATTCCTATTCTCTTGATTTACTTTGAATCTGGGTTTTTCCTCTAGATAGCTTTTCAGTATCGGAATGGCAGCCAATAATGGACGAGCAACCCCAGAGGTTGTGAGTTCAAATCCCACCAGGGTAAATTGTGAAACTGAATTCAATAAATCTGGTTCTTTGTAGGCTGGAACCAGAAATAAATGACCACGAAAGAAGCCCAAATGTGACTCTACTCCCCACTGCTGGTTGACTCTTGATGCCCTCTGAAGTGGCCAAGCAAATCCCTTTAGTTGTACAAACAATCACAACTTGAAGGTCCGCCACCAATTCCTCAGGGCGACCAGGGATTAATAATAAATGCGGCCTTGAAAGTGTTGTCTGTATCCCAAGGTTTACTTTGAAATAATAATGCGGCTTTACTTTAGCTGCATCACTTTATAATTCTACACACTGGCCTGAAGCATTCACACTGAAATTAGTTATTCACCCGTAATTGAAGACACTCCTAAAACGGTGAAAATGGCTGTGCCACCCAGTAAAGTCACATCTGCTGATCGCTGAGACATAGGTGATATGTTAGCACAGAATTCGGATAGAGATGCGACGGTCAGGAACGGAGCCACAGCAGAGAAGTGACCTTACTCATGGAGGTTACAGTTTCCAGTGATGAGCAGCACGTTCCTACGCAGTTTGCTGTGGCACACAGACTCGTATCCATGAGTCCTTCGGGCAAGTTCCTTATCTCTGCGCTGCTGTTTGGTGAAGAGGAAAATTGGATGGGCCAGTTTCTAATGCTCTCCTGTCCAGCCTCCAATCTTCCACTCTCCATAAACGCAAGCTCATCCAAAACTCTGCTGCATACATCCTAACTCGCACCAAGTCCCGCTGACCCATCACCCCTGTGCTTGATGATCTACATTGGCTCCCAGTCTGGCAACGTCTCAATTTTAGATTTCCAGTAATGCCAACCCCACCACCATCTCATAAATCATGAGAAAAGCTCTGAAAAATCATGAGATTTGATAAGAAATCATGAGTTGCTATTTTTTGACTTATAACAACATCAACAACTTGTATTTATATAGCACCTTTAACGTAGTAAAACGTCCCAAGGCGCTTCACAGGAGTATTAAAAGACAAAAGATTTGACACCAAGCCACATAAGGAGAAATTAGGGCAGTTAAGAGATAGGTTTTAAGGAGCCTCTTAAAGGAGGAATGAGAGGTAGCGAGGCGGAAAGGTTTAGGCAGGGAATACCAGAGTTTAGGGCCTAGGCAACAGAAGGCATGGCCACCAATGGTTGAGCGATTATAATCAGGGATGCTCAAGAGGGCAGAATTAGAGGAGCGCAGATATCTCGGGGGGGTTGTGGGGCTGGAGATTAGAGATAGGAAGGGGCGAGGCCATGGAGGGATTTGAAAACAAGGATGAGAATTTTGAAATCGAGGCGTTGCTTAACCAGGAGCCAATGTAGGTCAGTGAGCACAGGGGTGATGGGTGAACGGGACTTGGTGCGAGTTAAGACACGGGCAGCCGAGTTTTGGATCACCTCAAATTTACGTAGGGTAGAATGTGGGAGGCCAGCCAGGAGTGCGTTGGAATAGTCAAGTCTAGAGGTAACAAAGGCATGGATGAGGGTAGTGGCTTTATTTAATCATTAGTGGCTTTATTTAATCTCTAACAAGTCACTGCTCTTTACAAAAACTATATTACTGCATCTGAAAATGCTTTAAAAAAAAATTATTAAAAATTCTACTCATTATCACCACCCTTCACCTGGTGCCCAACACAACCACCATACAATGCAGTCCCTGCAGCTGCCAACCAAAGGTAAGTTTTGGGGGGAAAAGATCAAAAACACCTTCCCATGGAGACAGGAGTCGCGATCACCCCTAGTGAACATTGATGTGATTGGTGATGTGAAAACTTTTATCTTCCCTTCAGCTGAAAGGTAACCTTACAGGTTTAGCAATGTGCCTGTTCAATACTTCACCACACACCTCCCTGCTCTTCCTGGAGTGGGATTAGGCTCGGTGGCTCCTGTTGGGAACACTGGCACAGTTTCAGGTATAGCCCCTCACCGCCCAGCCTACTCACTGCACAGCTGCTGAGTGTTTCAGGGTTATTTCCTCTCCCTCTGCTGTTTACCAGCCTGTCTGTGCGGACCCCAGTTTGAGAACCACTGGATTATTCTTCCATTATCCAAATAGATGGGAGGGCTGCTGTCATATCCAATTAGCAAATTACAACAAGAGTGTTCTGATTGACCTTGGGCAATGCTACATTACCGGATATTGGCATATAAAGTCACTTCAGTTAACTGGGTGTGTGGGCTTACATACAGGAATGACTTTTGACACTGAACTCAAGAAAACCATCTTCTGCAGCCTAAATACTTTAACACCCTCCTCATCACCTTCCTCTTTTCTTTCCCCCCATCCATCGATCAGACTCCTCCCTTCTCTTTCTCTCTCTCCCTTGCCTCTGGTCTCGCTCCCCAACCCCTCCTTTCATTCTCTCTCCCTCACATCTATCCATCAATCGCTCTCCCACTCTGTCTTTTTCCCCACCAGCTCTCAGTTTCTTTCTCTCATCTCTGTCTCCCCACTTCCTCTTTTCCCTGTATCTCACGATCTCTTGCCCTCAGTGTTTACTCCTCTCTCTTCCTCCCCCAATCTCTCCCACACTCCTCTCCCTCCGGCCGTGTCAATTTTTTCCTTTCGTGTCTCCATCCCTCTCTCTCCCCCCTCCACTGGTCTCGATCTCTTTCCCCTCTCCTGAGTCTCATCCTCTCTCTCTGTAGCTCCATCTCTCTCTCCCATTTCTCTCTCTGTACCGCCATCTCTTGCCCCATCAATGTTCCACAACTCTCACTCTACTCCCATCTCTCCCTTTCTCTCTGTACCTCCATCTCTCTCCCATTCTTCTCTTTGTGCCCCCATCTCTCTCTCTCTCATCGCTCTCCATATCTCTCTGTGCCACCATCTCTTTCTCCCGGTCACTCTTCCCCAATCTCTATCTCTCTAACTCCATCTTTCTCCCATTCCTCTCTGTATCCCATCTCCCTGTCACTCTCCACCATCTCTCCTCCCCTCACCCATGTCTCACCCTTTCCAGATCGCATTCGCTGACTGTGCCGATTCGTGCGCGTGCACAGGTGAATGGTGCGAGAATGGAACTACATCTCCCAGCATACCCAGCGAGTTGGATTCCTCCGCATAGTGTGCGGCGGAGTGCACACTTCTGGTTTGCTCAGCGTGTCAGCAATATTGCAGACGAAGTTTAAAACCGTGAGTTTTCTGAGGTGAATCACGAGATCGTGAGTTGGGCTGAATTTTCAATAAAAATCACGTGTCTCGCGATTAAATCGCAAGAGTTGGCATTATTGAACGTCCATCCTCATGTTCAAATCCCTCCATGACCTCGCCCCCTCCTTATCTCTGTAACCTTCTCCAACCCTACAACCCTCCGAGATCTCTGCACTCCTCAATTCTGGCCTCTTGTCCATCCCCTCCTCCTTCCTTCGCCCCACCATTGGCGACCGTGTCTTCTGCTGTCTAGGCCCGAAGCTCTGGAATTCCCTCCCTAAACCTCTTCACCTCTCTCTGCTCTTTTAAGACGCTCCTTCAAATCTACCTCTTTGACCAAGCTTTTGGTCACCCCTCCTAATGTCTCTTTCTTCGGCTCGGTGTCAATTTTTGTGTCATTACACTCCCGTGAAGTGCCTTGGGGCATTTTACTAATTTAAAGGTGCTATATAACTGCAAGTTGTTGTTGTTGGAGAAGTCATCCAAAGCTTCTCTTGTACAACTCCTGGCAGCCTTACCTCCGTCCTAGGAACGGAAGCACGAAGAAGCAACAAGGGTATATTGTATGGAATGCAAAACGCACCACTCTGGCGTTTCAGCCATCTTTTTTAGCTTTTATCCCCTGGGTTTTTGGAGGACCAGGATTATCTTATATAGAATTACACAGAATTTAAAGCACAGAAACAGACCATTCGGCCCAACCGATTTATGCCGGTGTTTAAGCTCCACACGAGCCTTCTTTTTTAAAAAAAAAAATCATTCTCGGGATGTGGGCGATGCTGGCAAGGCCAGAATTTATTGCCCATCCATGGTTGCCCTGGAGAAAGTGATGGTGAGCTGCCTTCTTGAACCACTGCATTCAATGTGGTAAAAGTACTCCCACAGTGCTGTTAAGTAGAGAGTTCCAGGATTTTGACCCAGAGTTGATGAAGGAATGCCGATATATGTCCAAGTCAGGATGGTATGTGACTTGGTGGGGAACTTGGAGGTTGTAGTGTGTCCATGCATCTGCTGCCCTTGTCCTTCTAGGTGGTAGAGGTCGCGGGTTTGGGAGGTGCTTGGTGAGTTGCTGCAGTGCATCTTGTAGATGGTACACACTGCAGCCACGGTGCACCGATGGTGGAGGGAGTGAATGTTTAAGGTGGTGGATGGGGTGCCGATTGAGCAAATGCTTTGTCCTGGATGGTGTCGAGCTTCTTGAGTGCTGATGGAGCAGCACTCATCCAGGCAAGTCGAGAGTATTCCATCACACTCCTGACTTGTGCCTTGTAGGTAGTGGAAGGGCTTTGGGAAGTCAGGAGATGAGTCACTTGTCACAGAATGCCCAGCTTCTGAACTGCTCTTGTAGCCACACTATATATGCCAGTTAAGTTTCTGGTCAATGGTGACCCCCCAGGATGTTGATGGTGGGGGATTCGATGATGGTAATGACACTGAATATCAAGGGGAGGTGGTGAGACTTTCTCTTGTTGGAGATGGTTTTTGCCTGGTACTTATGTGGCACAAATGTTACTTACCACTTATCAGCCATAGCGTGGATGCTGTCCAGGTCTTGCTGCATGCAGGCACGGACTGCTTCATTATCTGAGGATTTGCGAATGGAACTGAACACTGCAATCATCCGCGAACATTCCCACTTCTGACCTTGTGATGGCGAGGAGGTCATTGATGAAGCAGCTGAAGGTGCTTGGGCCTAGGACATTGCCCTGAGGAACTCCTGCAGCGATGTACTGATTCATCAGCTGAGGGAGGGCGGTAGGTAGTAATCAGCAGGAGGTTTCCTTTGTCCATGTTTGACCTGACGCCATGAGGCGTTGGCTGATAGGTATGATTCTGTGAGTATGACTATGTCAGGGTGTTACTTGAATAGTCTGTGGGACAGCTCTCCTAACTTTGGTATCAGTCCCCAGACATTAGTGAGGAGGACTTTGCAGGGTGGGTGTGCCTTTGCCGTGTCCAAATCCAATGCCTAGGTCGAAGCCAAGTGGACCGTCTGATTTAATCCTTATTATACTTCTTTGTAGCGGTTTGATACAATTAAGTTGCTAGGCCATTTCAGAGGGCAGTTAAGAGTCAACCACATTGGGTCTGTGGTCACATATAGGCCAGACCAGGTAAGGTTTCCTTCTCTAAAATAAACAGTGAACCAGTTGGGTTTTTACAACAATCCGATAGCTTCACACTCACTGTTACTGATACTAGCTTTTCATTCCAGATTTATTTAATTAAAAAAAAATCTGAATTCAAATTCGTAAACTGGCATGGTGAGATTTGAACTCACATCTCCGCATTACTAGCCCAGTAACATAAGCATTACCCTACCGTGACCATTAGGTGACTGAAAAGTGGTAGATGATTGTTAAGTAAATATACACGTGAAGTATATTTACAACAACAGCTTGTATTTCTAGAACGCCTTTAACGTAGTATAACCTCCGAAGGCACCTCACAGGAGCGTAATCAGGCAAAAAAAACCTGACACCAAGCCAAGGAAGGAGCCATTCGGACAGGTGACCAGCAATGTTCCCTTTAATATTTTTTGGATGCATGGCCCCTTTAAGGGGCTGCACGGCCCATTCAAAATACAATTTTCCTATTTAAAAGCCAGTGAGCTGGCTGCGCAGGAGCTGCAGTGTACTGTGTGGCCACGCGGCTTAAAGGAAACACTGGTGACCAGAAACGAGAGAGAAATAAGGTGTTATTTTACTATAATTAGTGCATGTGGATAAAACAGTGTTACCGTAGCCACACCTGTGGTTAGTCAGCAATTTCTACTGGACAATACTACAGAGGTCACTCAATAGTGATCAAAAGCAAGAACCCGGGCGACTCTCCTCCCCCTCCCCTCTTCATCTCGGGTAATGTGCACTGTTAATTCATCATTGGCCAGCAATTACAACATGGGACATCCTGGTATGTACAGTGCACAACAGGGGTGACTGACTCAGTACACCATCAGGAGAGGTTGCTGAAGATAATTCTATTTGATTCACCCTTTGGATCACCTCACTTTAAAATGTACCATTTTATACAGCAGGGACGTATACAGGCTCGACACTTAATTCCACAGCCGCTCCACTTCAAGTGTACAGTTTCCTAAAAACAAATTTTTCCCAGTCATCTCTAATTCCTGTTAATTGTGTATTATACAGCACAGGGGGAGGCCATTCAGCCCATCGTGCCAGTGCCGGCTCTTTGAAAGAGCTCTCCAATTAGTCCCACTCCCCTGTATTTTCCCAATAGCACTGCAAATGTTTCCCCTTCAAGTATATCTGCAATTCCCTTTTGAAAGTTACTATTGAATCTGCTTCCACCGCCCTTTCAGGCCGTGCATTCCAGATCAGAACAATTCGCTGCATAATGAACCACTTTTTCTTTTGTGTGTGTTGAGTTATATTGCATTCCATTTCTCTGTCACTCTTCTGATATTCACCATTCATTTATCTGTGAAAAGTTCAATGCATTGATGCTTATAATAGGACCCTGGAGGCTGTTTGCAGCCCACCTCTCCTTCACCTTGTTGCCCCTAGTAGACTCACTGTTCCACGTGCCTCTGGGCTTCTATTCACAGTCTGCCTGGCTTTGGGATGTTGGCACAGCTGGCATTCAAAGCTCTTCCCTCTCCTTTCCATGTTCTCCAGCAGTGGAATAATAAGAGGAAGCTTGTTTAATCCAGCTTCAATACAGCATTTAAAAGGGGTTTTTGTTTCAAATCAATTTGGAGCAATTTAATAGAACCATTGATCCCTCTCTTCCTGTGGGAGATGTGCCTGGCCTACACTACAAAACTGCTCGCAGTGACATACTGAAATCAGAAGTTCACTGTATGGGGAATTCGCAGGTGCTGACCCGCATCTCATCACTGCCAATTGGGATTATAGACTTGGATGAAAAGTTAATGATCAGCACTGGTCTAGCTGGTACAAGGTTCATCTTGTCCTGTTATAAATAGCAGTGGCGGTGCGGACCTAGGAGGAGCGGCGGCGGCAGGGTATAAAGGCGAGCCCGAGGAGCAGGTAGGTTTACCAATCTCAGAGCGGGAGACAGAAGTAAAGAGTAATCAAAGTGTGACGTCATCAGAAAGCAGGTAAGTGATTGGTTGGTGAGTATTTCTCCCTTTCTCCTTTTTTCATACTTAAATTCTGTGGTTTATAGTTTCTAGAGTCTCTGTGGTGTAGCGGGGACTGCTGTTAAACAAGGGTCCTTGAGTATATCATTTAATTGAAGTGAAATTGGTGGGATTCATTTAATTTAATTTTAATTAATTAATTAATTAATTAAAGGGTAAGTCATGGCAGGAGAGCTTCGCCCTGTGATATGCTCCTCCTGCTATATGTGGGAAATCAGGGACGCTTCCTGTGTCCCTGACGACCATGTGTGTGGGAAGTGTATCCAGCTGCAGCTACTGATGGACCGCATTGCGGAGCTGGAGCTGCGGATGGATGCATATTGGAGCATTCGCGACGCTGAGGACATCGTGGATAGCACGTTTAGAGAGTTGGTCACACCGCAGGTAAAGGGTGTACAGGCAGGAAGTGAATGGGTGACCACCAGGCAGAGTAAGAGCTGCAGGCAGGTAGTGCAGGGGTCCCCTGTGGCCATCTCCCTCTCAAACAGATATACCACTTTGGATGCTGTTGCGGGGGATGACTTATCAGGGGAAGGCGGCAGCAGCCAACTTCCTGGCACCATGGGTGGCTCTGCTGCACAGACTGGGAGGAAAAAGTGTGGAAGAGCTATAGTGATAGGGGATTCAATTGTAAGGGGAATAGATAGGCGTTTCTGCGGCCGCAAACGAGACTCCAGGATGGTGTGTTGCCCCCCTGGTGCAAAGGTCAAGGACGTCTCAGAGCGGCTACAGAACATTCTGGAGGGGGAGGGCGAACAGCCAGTTGTCGTGGTGCACATAGGCATCAACGATATAGGTAAAAAACAGGATGAGGTCCTAAAAGCAGAATATAGGGAGTTAGGAGGTAAATTAAAAAATAGGACCTCAAAGGTAGTAATCTCAGGATTGCTACCAGTGCCACGTGCTAGTCGGAGTAGAAATAGGAGGATATTTCAAATGAATACGTGGCTAGAGGAATAGTGCAAGGGGTTCAAATTCCTTGGACATTGGAACCGGTTCTGGGGGAGGTGGGACCAGTACAAACGGGACGGTCTGCACCTGGGCAGGGCCGGGACCGATGTCCTAGGGGGAGTGTTTGCTAGTGCTGTTGGGGAGGGTTTAAACTAAAGTGGCAGGGGGTTGGGAACCTGAGCAGGGAGACAGAGGAAAGGGAAACAAGGATAAAAGCAAAAGACAGGAAGGAGAAAAACAAAAGTAGAAGGCAAAGAACTCAACGGTTTAAATCAAACAGGGTCACAGGAAATAATAATTCATATAGGTCTGAGAGCGTTAAAACAACAAGCCTGAAGGCTTTGTGTCTTAATGCAAGGAGCATTCAGAACAAGGTGGATGAATTAGCTGCGCAAATAGAAGTAAATGAATACGATTTGATTGGGATTACAGAAACATGGTTCCAGGGTGGCCAAGGCTGGGAACTCAACATCCAGGGGTAGTCAATATTTAGGAAAGATAGGCAAAAAAGAAAGGGAGGTGGGGTAGTATTGCTGGTTAAAGAGGGGATTAACACAATTGAAAGGAAGGATATTAGCTCTGATGATGCGGAATTTGTATGGGTAGAACTGAGAAATAACAAGGGGCAGAAAACATTAGTGGGAGTGGTATATAGACCTCCAAACAGTAATACGGAGGTTGGGGATGGCATTAAAAGGGAAATTAGAGAAGCATGCAGTAAGGGTACAGCAGTCATCATGGGTGACTTTAATTTACATATAAATTGGGCTCACCAAATTAGTAAAAATACTGTGGAGGAGGAATTCCTAGAATGTTTACGGGATGGTTTTCTGGAACAATATGTCGATGAACCAACTAGAGGTCAGGCCATCTTAGACTGGGTATTATGTAACGAGAAAGGATTAATTAGCAATCTTGTTGTACGAGGCCCCTTGGGTCAGAGTGATCATAATATGATCGAATTCTTCATTAGGATGGAGAGTGAAGTAGTTGAATCAGAGACTAGGGTCCTGAATTTAAATAAAGGAAACTACGATGGTATGAGGCGCGAATTGGGTAGGATTGATTGGGGAATGTCACTCAAAGGGTTGACGGTGGATAGGCAATGGCAAACATTCAAAGACTGCATGGATGAACTACAGAAATTGTTCATCCCAGTGTGGCATAAGAATAAAACAAAAAGGGTGACTCAACCGTGGCTAACAAGGGAAATTAGGGATAGCATAAGATCCAAGGAGAGGGCATATAAATTGGCCAGAAAAAGCGGTAACCCTGAGGATTGGGAGCAGTTTAGGATTCAACAAAGGAGGACAAAGGGATTAATTAAGAAGGGGAAAATAGAATATGAAAGTAAGCTTGCAGGGAACATAAAAACTGACTAAGAGCTTTTATAGATATGTGAAGAGAAAAAGATTAGTGAAATCAAGTGTAGGTCCCTTGCAGTCAGAAGCAGGGGAAGTTATAATGGGGAACAAAGAAATGGCAGACCAATTAAATGCATATTTTGGTTCTGTCTTCACAAAGGAGGACACAAATAACCTCCCAGAGATGCTGGAGAACATACGGTCTGATGAAAGGGAGGAACTGAAAGAAATCAGTATTTGCAGGGAAATGGTGTTAGGGAAATTGACGGGATTGAAGGCTGATAAATCCCCAGGGCCTGATAATCTACATCCTAGGGTACTTAAGGAAGTGGCCCTAGAAATAGTAGAGGCATTGCTGATCATCTTCCAACATTCGATGGAATCTGGAACTGTACCCATGGATTGGAGGGTAGCTAATGTTACCCCACTATTCAAAAAGGGTGGTGGAGAGAAAGCGGGAAATTACAGTAGTGGGGAGAATGCTAGAGTCCATTATAAAGGATGTAATAGCTGAGCACTTGAAAAACAGTGACAGGATCGGACAAAGTCAACATGGATTTACAAAAGGTAAATTGTGCTTGACTAATCTACTGGAATTTTTTGAGGATGTAACTGGGAAAATAGATAAGGAAGAACCAGTAGATGTGGTGTATTTGGACTTTCAAAAGGCTTTCGATAAGGTCCCGCATAAGAGATTAGCGTGTAAAGTTAAGGCACATGGGATTGGGGGCAAGGTATTGACTTGGATAGAGAACTGGTTGGCGGACAGAAAGCAAAGAGTAGGAATTAATGGATCTTTTTCCGAGTGGCAAGCAGTGACTAGCGGGGTACCGCAGGGATCGGTCCTTGGACCCCAGCTATTCACAATATACATTAATGATCTAGATAAGGGAACTAAATGTAATATCTCCAAGTTTGCAGATGACACAAAGCTGGGTGGGAGTGTGTGCTGCGAGGAGGATACCGAGAAACTCCAGGATGATTTGGACAGGTTGGGTGAGTGGGCAGAAGCGTGGCAGATGCAATATAACGTGGATAAGTGCGAGGTTATCCACTTTGGTGTCAAAAACAGAAAGGCAGACTATTATCTGAATGGCAATAGATTGGGAGAAGGGGAAGTGCAACGAGACCTGGGTGTCCTTGTGCACCAGTCGCTGAAGGTAAGCATGCAGGTGCAGCAGGCAGTGAAGAAGGCAAATGATATGTTGGCCTTCATAGCAAAAGGGTTTGAGTATAGGAACAGGAATGTCCTGCTGCAGTTGTACAGGGCCTTGGTGAGACCACACCTTGAGTATTGTGTGCAGTTTTGGTCGCCTTATCTGAGGAAGGATGTTCTTGCCATAGAGGGAGTTCAGCGAAGATTCACAAGGCTGATACCTGGGATGGCAGGAATGACATATGAGGAGAGATTGGGTCGATTGGGCTTATACTTGCCGGAGTATAGAAGAATGAGAGGGGATCTCATCGAAACATATAAAATTCTGACAGGTCTGGACAAACTGGATGCAGGAAGAATGTTCCCGATGGTCGGAGAGTCTAGAACCAGGGGTCATAATCTAAGGATAAGGGGTAAGCCATTTCGGACAGAAATGAGGAAGAATTTCTTCACCCAGAGAGTGGTGAACCTGTGAAATTCTCTACCACAGAAGGTAGTTGAAGCCAAGTCATTAAATATATTCAAGAATGAGTTAGATATATTTCTTAAAGCTAAAGGTATCAAGGGATATGGGAAGAAGGCAGGTACAGGGTACTGAGTTTGGATGATCAGCCATGATCTCATTGAATGGCTCGAGGGGCCGAATGGCCTACTCCTGCTCCTATCTTCTATGTTTCTATGTTTCTATCAAATAGCCTTTTCCATAATTAATTATGTATATTGGCTCAGATTTTGCTGGAGCGGGACGTCTGGCTACGTGCCCTGGTAGTTGGACTTTTTTCCCTTCCCTTACCCTTCGGCTCGAAAAAGATTTGCCCTGCAACTTGCTGGAAGTTTATAAGAGCCCCGGTGAAGGCAATGGGGCATGTAGGACCTTAGTGAACGATGGGACCAACAGTCCATCTCCTTAACCACAGAGATTCAAGGATTGAGGGAAAAAACAGGGGAACAATGGAGAAGGAAATAGAGTGAATTAGAGTCAGATCATCCAGCAATTGTATCCAGTATCTGTTCCTCGCCACAAGTTACTGGACGAGCGCCATTAAATTTGCCGTTATTTTGGCAGCAAAATCTGGGCCACTGTATTATTTTATCAGGGAGATGCAAGGAATTTATTTATTAAGCAAAATTACTTCCTAAATTATTGAAGTATTGTTCAGCGGTAGCACTCGTCTGAGTTAGAAGGTTGTGGGTTAAGCCCCACTCCAGAGACTTGAATCTAGGCTGACACTTCTGTGCAGTGCTGAGGGAGTGCTGCACTGTCGGAGGTGCCATCTTTCAAATGAGACATTAAACAGAGGCCACATCTGCCCTTTCAGGCAGACGTAAAAGATCCCACAACATTGTTCAAAGAAGAGCAGGGGTGTCCTAGCCTACATTCATTCTTCAACCAATACCACCAAAAAGAGATGACCTGGTCATTTGTTATTTGTGCGACATTGTTGCGTTCAAATTGGCTTCCACTATCTCCTGTGTGGCAACACATCAAAGGTACAATATTTTGGTATGTAATGAGGATCTGACAGGCACTATGTAAATGCAAGTTCTTTCTTTTCTTTCTATATGTTCTCCTTTCCTTACATATCCACTATCCCCAGATAGAAATGTGGGTTGAAACAATTTTCTATATTCTTTTGATGGCTTCATGGAGATAAGCACCACCAAGTGTTGTAACTGAACAGTCATACCATAAAGTTTCCAGTTCAATACAGTCTGTATTGAATTACATAGAATATACAGCACAGAGACAGGCCATTCGGCCCAACTAGTCTGTGCTCAACACGAGTCTCCTCCCATTTTATCTACTTCATCTCAGCCTTTCAGCATATCTTTCTATTCCCTTCTCTCTCATGGACTCATCTAGTTTCCTTTTGAAAGCATCTAAGCTATTTACCTCAGCCACTAACCACTCTCTGAGTAAAGAAATTTCTCCTTGTTTCCTTATTGGATTTATTAGTAACTATCTTGTATTTATGGCCCCTAGTTTTGAATTCTCCCACAAGTGGAAACATTCTCTCAATATCTACCCAGTCCAACCCGTTCGTAATTTTAAAGACCTCTATCAGGTCACCGCTAAGTCTTCTCTTTTCTAAAGAAAAAAGCCCCAACCTGTTCAACCTTTCCCGATAGCTGTATTCTCTCAGTTCTGGTACCATCCTTATAAATCTTTTTTTTTTTTGCACTTTCTCCAATGCTTCTACGTCCTTTTATAGTATGAAGACCAGAACTGTGCGCAGTACTCTTAGTGGGGCCTGACACCAGGGACCTATGCAAGTTGAACATAACTTCACTGCTTTTGAATTCTGTACCCCTAGAAATAAATCCCAGTGCTTTGTTAGCATTTTTATTGCTTTGCTGACCTGCGATGCTGCTTTTAATGATTTGTTCACCTGTATCCCTAGATCCCTTTGCTCTTCTACCCCATTTAGTTTCTTAATTTCTAAGGTGCAGGTGATGTTTCTATTTTTCCTACCAAAGTGCATCACCTCGCATTTATCTATTTTGAAGTTCATTTGCCACTTAACTGCCCAGCCTGCAAGTTTTCTAATGTCATCTTTATTATGTTGCATTCTTCCTCAGTGTTAGCTACAACCCCCCAGTTTGGTATCATATTTAACTTGTTCCCAAGTCCAAATCATTAATGTAATTTGTGAATAACAGTGGTCCCAGCACTGATCCTTGTAGAACACCGCTTTCTACCTTCCTCCAATCTGAAAAACTACCCTTTGCCCCTAATCTCTGCTTTCTATATTTTAGCCAATTGCTATCCATTCAGCTATTTTCCCCTGACTCCACATATCCTAACTTTTATCATGAGCCTACCGTGTGGTACCTTAGCAAAGGCCTTTTGAATATCCAAGTAGATGACATTTACTGCATTACCCTTGTCTACTCTTTCCGTTACCTTTTCAAAGAATTCTATCAGGTTGGTTAAGCATGACTTAGCCTTTCGGAATCCATGCTGACTATCTTTTATTATATTTTGTCTCTTGATGCTCTTCTATCCATTCTTTTAGTGTAGATTCCGGCATCTTTCCCATCACTGACATTAAGCTGACTGGTCTATAGTTCCCAGGTTTTGTTCTATCTGCCTTTTTGTATATAGGAGCAACGTTAGCTGTCGCCAATCTGCTATCTCCTCCCTAGTTTCCTTGAGTATGCGTGGGTGCATACCATCCGGACCTGGGGTTTTATCCTCTTTTAGTTCTGCTGGTTTGTCAATTATTTCCTCCCATTCTATCCCAACTATATTAATATTCTTTTTAAGCTCATCCTCTGGTGAAGTGCCTATTTCATTATTTTCTTTCGTAAAAACTGAGGCGAAGTGGTTATTCAAGACTTCTGCCATTTCCCTATCATTACCAGTGAGTTTATCTTGCTCATCCTTTAATGGCCCTACCCCTACTTAAATATTCCTTTTGTTATTTATGTCTCTATAGAAAACATATTATCTATTTTTATATTACTACTAATATATTACTACATACTACTAATTCAAGATGGCTCCTGGACTGGCAGCTCCCTAGGGAGCTCTTTGCTGTGCAATTAAGAACATAAGAAATAGGAGCAGGAGTAGGCCAATTGGCCCCTCGAGCCTGCTCCGCCATTCAATAAGATCATGGTTGATCTGATCCTAACCGCCAATCTACTATCACAGAACCATCTCCTGAATCTAACAGAATTGGACACATGAAATAGGAGCAGGATTAGGCTACACGGCCCCTGGGCCCGCTTCGCTACCCACAGGGCCATGACCGATCCGAACCTAGACTCATGTCCAAATTCCTGCCCGCTCCCCGTAACCCTTAATTCCCTTTACTTCTAGGAAACTGTCTATTTCTGTTTTAAATTTATGTAATGATGTAGCTTCTACAGCTTTTTGGGGCAGCATATTCCATGGACCTACCACCCTCTGAGTGAAGTAGTTCCTCCTCATCTCAGTTTTGAAAGAGCAGCCCCTTATTCTAAGACTATACCCCCTAGTTCTAGTTTCACCCATCATCGGGAACATCCTCCCCGCATCCACCCGATCCAACCCCTTCACAATCTTATATGTTTCAATAAGATCGCCTCTCATTCTTCTGAACTCCAATGAGTAGAGTCCCAATCTACCCAACCTCTCCTCATATGTCCATCCCCTCATCCCCGGGATTAACAGAGTGAACCTTCTTTGTACTGACTCGAGAGCAAGTACGTCTTTTCTTAAGTATGGACACCAAAACTGTATGCAGTATTCCAGGTGCGGTCTCACCAATACCTTGTACAACTGAAGCAATACCTCCCTATTTTTATATTCTATCCCCCTAGCAATGAAAGCCAACATTCCATTGGCCTTCTTAATCACTTGCTGCACCTGCATACTAACCTTTTGAGTTTCGTGCACCAGGACCCCCAGATCCCTTTGTACTGCAGTACTTTCCAGTTTCTTGCCATTTAGATAATAACTTGCTCTACTATTTTTCCTGCCAAAGTGCATAACCTCACACTTTCCAGTATTGTATTCCATCTGCCAAATCTCTGCCCACTTACTTAGCCTGTCTAAGTCCCCTTGCAGATTTTTTATGTCCTCCTCACTCACTACTTTCCCTCCCATCTTAGTATCATCTGCAAACTTTGATATGTTACACTCGGTCCCCTCCTCCAAATCGTTAATATAGATTGTAAAGAGTTGGGGACCCAGCACTGACCCCTGCGGAACACCACTAGTTACTGATTGCCAGTCTGAGAATGAACCATTTATCCCAACTCTCTGCCTTCTGTTAGATAGCCAATCCTCTATCCATGCCAGAATATTACCCCCAATCCCGTGATTTTTTTATCTTAAGCAATAATCTTGTGTGGCACCTTGTCAAATGCTTTTGGAAGTCTAAATACACCACATCCACTGGTTCCCCTTTATCCACCCTGTATGTTACTTCCTCAAAGAACTCCAGCAAATTTGTCAAACATGACTTCCCCTTCATAAAACCATGCTGACTTTGTCCTATTAAATTATAATTATCCAAATGTCCCGTTACTGTCTCCTTAATAATGGACTCCAAAATTTTACCTACCACAGATGTTAGGCTAACCGGTCTATAGTTTCCAGCCTTCTGTCTACTGCCCTTTTTAAATAAGGGTGTTACATTAGCAGTTTTCCAGTCTGCCGGGATCTTTGCTGAGTTCAGGGAGTTTTGGAAAATTATTACCAATGCATCCACAATCCCTACCGCCACTTCCCTCAAGACCCTAGGATGTAAGCCATCAGGTCCAGGTGATTTATCCGCCTTGAGTCCCATTATTTTACCGAGTACCACTTCCTTAGTGATTTTGATCGTGTTTAGCTCCTCCCCCCCCTATAGCCCCCTGTTTGTCCAGTGTTGGGATATTGTTAGTGTCCTCTACTGTAAAGACTGATACAAAATATTCATTCAGTGTATTTGCCATCTCCATATTTCCCACCATTAATTTCCCGGTCTCATCCTCTAAGGGACCAACATTTACTTCAGCCACCCTTTTTCTTTTTATATAACTATAAAAACTCTTACTATCTGTTTTTATATTTTTTGCTAATTTACTTTCATAATCTATCTTCCCTTTCTTAATCAATCTTTGTTATTTTTTGCTGTCTTTTAAAGTTTTCCCAATCCTCTATCCTCCCACTAGATTTTGCTACCTTATAAGCCCTTGTTTTTAGTCGAATACTATCCTTAATTTCTTTACTTAGCCACGGATGACTGTCTTTTCTTTTACACCCTTTTCTTCTCAGTGGAATATTTTTTTTTGGAAGTTGTAAAATAACTCCTTAAATGTACACCACTGATCATGTGTCGTCTTACCCTTTAATCTATTTTCCCAATCCACTCTACTCAATTCCGCTCGCATACCTTCATAGTCTCCTTTATTCAAGCTTAGCACGCTTGTTTGAGATCCAACCTTCTCACCCTCTAATTGAATATGGAATTCAACCATGTTATGGTCACTCATTCCAAGGGGATCCTTTACTAGGACATTTTTAATTAATCCTGTCTCATTACACAGGACCAGATCTAAGGTTGCTTGCCCCCTGGTCGGTTCAGTTACATACTGCTCAAGAAACCCATCCCTAATACACTCAATGAACTCATCCTCAAGGCAGCCCTGCCCAATTTGATTTGTCCAATTAATATGATAGTTAAAATCCCCCATAATTATAGATGTTCCCTTATTACAAGCCTCAACTATTTCCTGATTGATACTCCGTCCAACAGAGTTGCAACTGTTCGGAGGCCTATAGACTATGCCCACTAGTGTTTTTTTCCCCCTTATTATTCCTTATCTCCACCCAAACTGTTTCATTATCCTGATCTTTTGACCCAATATCATTTCTCTGTATTACAGTGATTCCTTCCTTTATTAACATAGCCACCCCACCTCCCCTTCCTTCCTGCCTGTCCTTCCTGATCGTTAAATAACCTGGTATGTTTAATTCCCAGGCATTGTCACCCTGCAGCCATGTTTCTGTAATGGCCACAAGATCATACCCATATGTAGTTATTTGTGCCATTAACTCGTCTATTTTGTTACGAATGCTACGTGCATTCAGATAGAGAACTTTCAAATGTGTTTTGTGACACTTAGTTCCTGCTTTTGCCCTTTTTATTACTTTACCTTTTACTCCATACCTTCTGCCCCTTCCTGACACACTCTGGTTTTAAATTTTCCCACTGCTACCTAAGTCTATGACCTTCTCTGTTGTCATTTTTATTATTTGCTCTCTAGGAACCTCCCCCCCACTAGTTAGTTTAAAGCCCTCTCTACAGCCCTAGTTATATGATCCGCCAGGACTCTAGTCCCAGCACTGGCCAAGTGAAGCCCATCCCAATGGAACAGCTCCCTCCTGCCCCAGTACTGGTGCCAGTGTCCCAGGAAGCAAAACCCATTTCTCCCACACCAGTCTTTGAGCCACTCATTTAACACTCTAATTTTATTTGTCCTAGCCAAATTCGCTCGTGGCTCAGGTAATAATCCAGAGATTATTACCCTTGAGGTTCTGTTTTTTAATTTGACCCCTAGCTGCTCATACTCCTTTAACAGAACCGGCTTCCTTGTCCTATCTACGTCGTTTGTACCAACATGGACCACGACAACTGGATCCACCCCCTCCCACTGCAAGTTTCTTTCCAGCCCAGAGGAGATGTCCTTAACCCTGGCACCGGGCAGGCAACACAGCCTACGGGACTCTCGCTCTCGGCTGCAGAGAACTCTATCTATCCCCCTAATAATACTATCCCCTCCCACTACAACATTTCTATTTACTCCCCCCTCTTGAATGGCCCCCCGTTCCACGGTGCTGTGGCCAGGTTGCTCATCCTCCCTGCAGTCCCTGCTCCAGTCCCCACAGGGAGTAAGAACCTCGAACCTGTTGGACAAGAGCAAGGGCTGCGGCTCCTCCAACACTACTTCCTGGATCCCCGTACCTGCCTCACTCGTAGTCACACCGTCCTGTCCCTGACCATGGGCTACATCTGAATTAATTAACTTCATAGGTGTGACCACCTCCTGAAACACAGAGTCCAGGTACTTCTCCCCCTCCCTGATGTGTCGCAGTGTCTGAAGCTCAGACTCCAGCTCATCAACACGGAGCTGGAGTTCCTGTAGCAGCAGACACTTGTCACAGATGTAATCACCGTGAGCCTCAATGGGGTCCACCGGCTCCCACATCTCGCAACAGTAACACATCACCTGCTCCATTCTATGTAATTAATTACATTTTTTATTGTTAGTTATGGACACTCTCTGCCCGATTATAGATGCTGGTATCCCCTCTAATTAATTGGATTTAAATTAAATCAATCCCTCTAAATTACACCAGTTAAATGGTTTACCAACAGTCACTCTGCACCAGAAAGGCCTTATTAACTACAACTCACAGAGTTAAAGTTTGAAAAGAGCACCCTACACCCCACTCACCCGAACTCACACTTACCCAAACTCACAGCACTCTCTGCTGACTCGCACTCAGTCAATTCTATCCTTGATCATCCGTTACCATCCTTTCCCCTTTCTTTCACTGTTTAAGTTCCCCTGGCTCGAATAGTGGGTGCATTTTAGCCCTAACTACAAGTTAAATGCAAGTTCAAAGTTACCTGGGCCCACTGCACATGCCCCGACCATAACTGCTCTTTGTTTTCATCAGTGAGCAATGGATCTTTGCTCAAATTTGGCTTCGGATTACGCTTCTCCACTGGACTACATTGTAAGATTCAGCTGCTGCGTCTCTGATCTGCTATTCAGTTGCTTAAGTTTTACAATAACTTGGTCTAGCCTACAGCCCATCACCCTGCTGTTATTGCTGAGCCTGTGACTGGCCTACTGGTCGAACTTATTTTTCATCTTCAGCTACAGGCCAGGAATCCACTCTCCTGGGCCATAGCCCATTTCTCTGTCACTTCTGGATCTTATGCTGACCTTCAACTTTGCTGCCATTTTTCTGACCCCCGATCGATCATACTTCCTGGCTCTTCATTCCCACGGAAATTCCTCCAGCAGTCCGTCCACCGATACTCTACCCTTCAAACAGCTTCTGGATCACTCGTTCTCCACACCTGTCGCCGAACCTGGACATCAGTTCATCGATGCTCCATGCTGACTCCACCCGACCTACATCAACTTTATCCCACCACGGGACCTCTGACTTTAACTCTGGACTCACTCCTATCGTCTCTTCTCTATTCCCCATTTATTACATAGAAACATAGAAAAATAGGAGCAGGAGTAGGCCATTCGGCCCTTCAAGCCTGCTCCGCCATTCAATATGATCATGGCTGATCCTCTATCAATACCATATTCCCGCTCTCTTCCCATACCCCTTGATGCCTTTTGTGTCTAGAAATCTATCTATCTCCTTCTTAAATATATTCAGTGACTTGGCCTCCACAGCCTTCTGTGGTAGAGAATTCCACAGGTTCACCACCCTCTGAGTGAAGAAATTTCTCCTCATCTCAGTCCTAAATGTCCGACCCCGTCTCCTGAGACTGTGACCCCTTGTTCTAGACCCCCCCCCAGCCAGGGGAAACATCCTCCCTGCATCCAGTCTGTCTAGCCCTGTCAGAATTTTATACGTTTCAATGAGATCCCCTCTCATTCTTCTAAACTCTAGTGAATACAGGCCTATTCGACCCAATCTCTCCTCATACGACAGTCCTGCCATCCCAGGAATCAGTCTGGTGAACCTTTGCTGCACTCCCTCTATGGCAAGTATATCCTTTCTTAGGTAAGGAGACCAAAACTGCACACAGTACTCCAGGTGTGGTCTCACCAAGGCCCTGTATAGCTATAGTAAGACAGCCTTGCTCCTGTACTCAAATCCTCTTGCAATGAAGGCAAACATACCATTTGCCTTCCTAACTGCTTGCTGCACCTGCATGTTTGCTTTCAGTGACTGGTGTACAAGGACACCCAGGTCCCTTTGTACATCAACATTTCCCAATTTATCACCATTTAAATAATACTCTACCTTTCTATTTTTCCTACCGAAGTGGATAACTTCACATTTATCCACGTTATACTGCATCTGCCATGTATTCGCCCACTCACTCAACTTGTCTAAATCGCCTTGAAGCCTCTTTGCATCCTCCTCACAACTCACAATCCCACCTAGTTTTGTGTCGTCAGCAAACTTGGAAATATTACATTTGCTTCCCTCATCCAAATCATTGATATATATTGTGAATAGCAGGGGCCCAAGCACTGATCCCTGCGGTACCCCACTAGTCACCGTCTGCCACCCCGAAAAAGACCCATTTATTCCTACTCTTTGTTCCCTGTCTGTTAACCAATTTTCAATCCATGCCAGTATATTACCCCCAATCCCATGTGCTTTAATTTTGCACACTTACCTCTTATGTGGGACTTTATCAAAGGCCTTCTGAAAATCCAAATACACCACATCCACTGGTTCTCCCTTATTTATTCTACCAGTTACATCCTCAAAAAACTCCTGTAGGTTTGTCAAACACGATTTTGCCTCCATAAATACATGTTGACTTTGTCTAATCCCGTTGATATTTTCTAAGTGTCCTGTTATCACATCCTTTATAGTAGACTCCAGCATTTTCCCTACTACCTCTCTCCCTCCTTTTTTTAAATAGTGGGGTTACATTTACCACCCTCCAATCTGCAGGAACTGTTCCATAATCTAAAGAATTTTAGAAGATGACAACCAATGCATCCACTATTTCCATGGCTACCTCTTTTAGAGTCATAGGGGGAAAAATTAGGTCGCGCCCAGTTTGGGGCGCAAATATCGTCTGGACGCAAAAATTAGCGCCTGGCGCTAATTATCGCCACTGACTGGAAACTTCACTTTTACCGCACCGGGAGGTGAGTGGAGCGCTAAATCAGGCGCTGCACACCTGTCTTAAGGCGCAAAGGCCGAGCAGTGAGCGCTAACTCAGCGCGCGAGCGCAGCGCAGGTGCTGC
The DNA here is from genome assembly GCA_030390025.1 of Squalus acanthias. NCBI lineage: Eukaryota > Metazoa > Chordata > Chondrichthyes > Squaliformes > Squalidae > Squalus > Squalus acanthias. Next base: position 63,894,054 of record CM059435.1, read on the forward strand.
CAGTTAGCGAGGGAACACAGACACACTGGCGCCAGCCAGTTCTTAAAGGGGGGGGGCCAACTTGCTCCCCAGCCACACCCTGCTCATTGCAGCCTTGAATCTCGGCCTGGAGAGACCTGTGAATCCATTTTGCTGCCAAGGATGGAGAGGGAGAGAGAACGAGCTCAGCGCTTCACCGAGCGGGCCTTGGATGCTCTGGTTGGCGCGGTGGAGCGCAGAAGATCTATACTCTTCCCTGAGAGTGGCAGGAGGCCTTTGCCACGCGAGTACAGAAGAGTGTGGAGGGAGGTGGCTCAGAGCGTCTCCTCCAGGAGCATGGTGCCCAGGACCCATGTTCAATGCCGCAAAAAGTTCAACGACCTCACTCGGGTCGTCAGGGTGAGTGGCTTTTTCTCAATACCTCTCCATCCCTCCATCTCAACCTCACTCTATGGCCAGAGGGTCTTAAAACCCCAATGCACAACACTCATCCAACACCTATGGCCCTTTCATGAAACACACACACACATTCCACACTTTGCATACAGTAAGGGCTATTCACCTATGGGAGGCACATCAGGCAAGACCATGGCTGCATACAGTAAGGGCTATTCACCTATGGGAGGCACATCAGGCAAGACCATGGCTGTATATTTACTCAGATGCTGTCCTTTTTCTTGCAGGCCAAGCTGGCGCATAATAGGAGACAGCAGCAACGGACAGGTGGAGGGCGGCCTCAGCTGCAACCCCTCAGCGATCTTGAGGAGCGCGTCCACAGGATTGTGGCAAGCCGGGTGATCGGTCCCGTCGCCACTGGAGACGTCGACCCCGTTCTGGACAGCAATGGTAAGGTCATCACCTTTTTCTCCTCTGTCCTTCCACTTGTCCCTCACAACACCAGCCTTTGACACTTTCAATCCAACTTGCTAACTCGCTGCACTTATTCCTCCCTTACTGCCACCCTGTCCTCACGCTAAAGCCACTCTTGTACCTCCCTGCTTTCAGATGGTGATTCACCAGCTGAGGAGACGGGCCCTGAAGCTGCCAGTGGGAGTGAAGCTGCAGCCGAGGAGAAAGAGGAAGCCGGAGCATCAGTGCCACCCTCTCCCGAGGAAGCCTATGCCCACACTGGGAACACGCCTTCCCTGGAGGGGAGCAGGGGGGAAGGGTCTGATGAGGGTGAAGCTCCAGGACCCAGCGGGCTGCAACAACGCCATGGGGGTAGGGAAGAACGGGGGCCTTCTCCCCAGAGGGAGAGTATGCCAGCGACTCCTACTGCAATGGACGCAGAGGAGGAGCGGCTGATCGCAGAAATGAACACCCAGGCGGTGGGCATGCACACTGAGCTCATGGGTGCAGTGGGAAGGGTGCCTGAATGCATTGAGTCACTGGCAAGGAGTGTGGAGCACTTCGCTGTAGCACAGGCGGATGCCACACTAAAGCTTAGTGCTGCAATTCAGTCACTGACTGCCGTGATCCCATCTTGACTGCTCTCATGCAGACTCAGCTTGAGGCCACGCGAGCACAGACTGCTGCCAACCTCGATGGTTCGTTCACATGTCCCCAGGGCTCTCACCGCGCCGCAGCAGGCCAGCAATCTGTGCTCCAGCAGATTGCTCCGGATGCTGAAGTGCTGCCCCGTGGGAGTGCCAGTGTGTCGGTCGAGCAGGGAGTTGCTGTCCTCTCTCACGATGACAGCATTCCTGCTGCCAACACTGTCACTTCTCCACTGCACTTGCCACCGCCTGTAGGACAGACTGCTGCCGCCCATGCAGAGTTGGTGCAGTCTGCAGCCGGGCCCTCCAGGCCCAGAACTGGTCGAGGCCGTCCTTCAGGGGCATCTGCAGTGTCAGGGTCTGACAATCAGCAGCCTTCCACCAGCCTTGCTGCAGCCAGAGGTCCCATTACGGAGGAGCAGTAGGGTTAGAAGGGGGGGAAGTGCGCAAGGGAAGGAGATCACCCTCGAAGGGCAAAAAGTAGGTGTGACAAAATGCTGGTCATTTTTTTATTAAAGGCCGAGGTTCGTGGTCCAACTTTTGTCTAGTGTTTTGGACATTATCTCCAGGTTGTGAGAACCAGTTATGTTAATGACTGTTTTTTTGTGTTTATTTCTATGAGTTTGTCATGAGGAAATGACACACACAGAGTTTGTAAAATAAATAAGTTTTTGTATTCAAAATATACATGTTTGGTGTTTGGAATCATTGGTGCCTTGGCCGGCTTAGGGGTTGCGTGCTGGGTTCATTGATGCTGTTAGCAATGGCAGAAGCCATTTCCACAGCAGGGGCCCTAGAAGCGGCTTGCTATCAGCCGTTGACGGACGGCCCTTGCAGTTTCACCATTGTGGGCCGCCCTCCCGCCTTGGTGCTGCTGATGATCATCCTCCTCCTCGTCCTCTTCCTCCTCTTCCTCTGGTGGTGCTCCAAGGCCTGGTGGCATTGGCTGGGTCCTGACGATTGCCATGTTATGCAACATGCAGCACACAACTACGAAGTTGGATACTCGCTCAGGCGAGTACTGCAGGGCTCCTCCAGAATGGTCGAGACAGCGGAACCGTTGCTTCAGCACGCCGATTGTGCGCTCAATGATGTTCCTGGTAGCTTATTGGCTCTCGTTGTACCGCAGCTCAGCAGGGGTGTTGGGCGTACGGCGCGGTGTCATCAGCCAGGTGCTCAATGGATACCCCTTGTCCCCGAGAAGCCAACCAACTGGCTGATGCGGTGCCTCGAAAAGTTCTGCCACAGTAGTCTGGCGCAGGATGAAAGCATCGTGGCAGCTGCCAGGATAGTGGGCATTGACAGCGAGTATCAGCTGTCTGTGGTCACAGACCAACTGAACATTCAAGGAATGGAACCCCTTTCTGTTCCGGAAATCCTCGGCATTCTCATGTGGAGCACGCAAAGCCACATGCGTGCAGTCAATGGCGCCCTGCACCATGGGGAAGCCCGCTATCCTCGCAAAGCCCAGAGCGCGGTCACGCTGCTTGTCTAGGGTCATGGGGAAACAGATGAACTCTCGTCTCCTTTTAAAGAGGGCATTTGTGACCTGCCGGATGCAGCAATGCACCGCGAACTGGGAGATATTGGCGAGGTCCCCAGCAGCAGCTTGAAATGAGCCAGTAGCATAGAAGTTGAGAGCCACTGTGACCTTCACTGCCACCGACAGAGACGTCCTGGACCTCAGTTGAGGCTGCAGATCTGGCTGCAGCAGGTGGCAGAGCTCAGTGACCACCTCCTTGCTGAATCACAGCCTTCGCAAACACAGCTCCTCAGACATATGAATGTAGGAGAGCTGTTCACGATATACCCTGGGAGGGTAAGCTCTCCTGTACATACGCCTGTTGGCCCTCCTCCGTCTGGCCATCATTGCCACTCTCTCTCTGCGTCTCTGTGTCCTCCGATTCAGCTGGAGCAGGACGACGCCCCCATTCAGTGCAGCCCCCATAGTCTCTTTGCAAGCAAAGTTATGAAGGACAGCAACCAAAGTACCAGCGAAGTTAGGATCAGTAGGCAAAACTACCTCACAAAGCGTTGACTCAATGCAGAAGTCTCTCTTTCTCTCTCTCTCTCCGAATCTCTCTCTCTCTCTCAGAACGAGTGGTGCAAAAATGTCAACCACAGAAAAAGACAGGAAGAGGCCCCCTTTAAATAGCGCCCCCCCCAGCCCCACAGCGATTGATAGCGTTCCAGTCTTCCGGTCGTTGGATGCGCCAGGCGGTAAGGCAGGGGGCGCCACTCAATTTCCGCTCCTGGGCGCCACAAGGGCATTGCACCATGGAATGACGTCACAATCTGCGCGCGCAGGTGGTCGCGGCGGTAAAGTTTAGCGCCGCCGCACAATGTCTAGTTAAGTTCCCGAGCGGCGCAAACATCGCTGCGCCCGGGCGCTAGCGTCTTTGCGCCCCATTAGCGCCCTCTTAAGGCGCTAACGGGAGGCGCAACCAACTGAATTTTTCCCTCATAGAGTCATAGAGTTATACAGCACAGAAAGAGGCCCTTCGGCCCATCGTGTCCGCGCTGGCCATCAAGCCCTGTCTATTCTAATCCCATTTTCCAGCACTTGGTCCGTAGCCTTGTATGCTATGGCGTTTCAAGTGCTCATCTAAATGCTTCTTGAATGTTGTGAGGGTTCCTGCCTCTGCCACCCTTTCAGGCAGTGAGTTCCAGATTCCAACCACCCTCTGGGTGAAAAAGTTTTTCCTCAAATCCCTCTAAACCTCCTGCCCCTTACCTTGAAACTATGCCCCCTGGTTAATAACCCCTCTACTAAGGGGAAAAGTACCTTTATATCTGCCCTATCTATGCCCCTCATAATTTTGTACACCTTAATCAGGTCCCCCCTCAGCCTTCTCTGCTCTAAGGAAAACAACCCCAGCCTGTCCAGTCTCTCTTCATAGCTGAAGCACTCCAGCCCAGCTAACATCCTGGTGAATCTCCTCTGCACCCTCTCCAATGCAATCACATCCCTCCTATAGTGTGTTGACCAGAACTGCACACAGTATTCCAGCTGTGGCCTAACTAGCGTTTTGTACAGCTCCATCATAACCTCCCTGGTCTTATATTCTATGCCTCGGCTAATAAAGGCAAGTATCCCATATGCCTTTTTAACCACCTTATCTACCTGTCCTGCTGCCTTCAGGGATCTATGTACATGCACACCAAGATCCCTCTGATCCTCTGTCCTTCCTAGGATCCTAGGATTCATTGTGTATTCCCTTGCCTTGTTTGTCCTCCCAAAATGCATCATCTCACACTTTTCAGGGTTAAATTCCATTTGCCACTGTTCTGCCCATCTGAGCATCCCGTCTATATCGTCCTGTAGCCTGAGGCTTCCCTCCTCGCAAGTTACCACTCCACCAATTTTCGTGTCATCTGCGAACTTACTGATCATACCTCCTACATTCATATCTAAATCATTAATGTACACTAGAAACATAGAAGATAGGAGCAGGAGTAGGCCATTCGGCCCCTCGAGTCTGTTCCGCCATTTAATGAGGTCATGGCTGATCATCCAAATTCAGTACCCTGTCCCTGCTTTCTCCCCATATCCCTTGATCCCTTTAGCCTTAAGAAATATATCTAACTCCTTCTTGAATATATTTAATGAATTGGCCTCAACTGCCTTGTGTGGTAGAGAAATCCACAGGTTCACCACTCTCTGGGTGAAGAAATTCCTCCTCATCTCAGTCCTAAATGGCTTACCCCTTATCCTTAGACTGTGATCCCTGGTTCTGGACTCCCCTGCCATCGGGAACATCCTTCCTGCATCTAGTCTGTCTAGTCCTGTTAGAATTTTATAAGTTTCAATGAGATCCCCTCTCATTCTTCTAAACTCTAGCGAATATAAGCCTAATCGACCCAATCTCTCTTCATACGTCATTCCTGTCATCCCAGGTATCAGTCTGGTGAATCTTCGCTGCACTCCCTCCATGGCAAGAACACCCTTCCTCAGATAAGGCGACCAAAACTGCACACAATACTCAAGGTGTGGTCTCACCAAGGCCCTGTACAACTGCATCAAGACATCCTTGCTTCTGTACTCGAATCCTCTCGCTATGAAGGCCAACATACCATTTGCCTTCTTAACCGCCTGCTGCACCTGCATGCTTACCTTCAGCGACTAGTGCACAAGGACACCCAGGTCTCGTTGCACTTCCCCTTTTCCCAATCTATTGCCATTCAGATAATAATCTGTCTTCCTGTTTTTGCCACCGAAGTGGATAACCTCGCATTTATCCACATTATACTGCCTCTGCCATGCTTCTGCCCAATCACCCAACCTGTCCAAATCATACTGGAATTTCTCTGCATCCTCCTCACAGCACACACGCCCACCCAGCTTTGTGTCGTCTGCAAACTTGGAGATATTACATCTAGTTCCCTCGTCTATATCATTTATATATATTGTGAATAACTGGGGTCCTAGCACCGATCCCTGCAGTACCCAACTAGCCACTGCCTGCCACGCGGAAAAAGATCCGCTTATTCCAACTCTTTGCTTCCTGTCTGCCAACCAGTTCTCTATCCAAGTCAGTAACTTATCCCCAATCCCATGTGCTTTAACTTTGCACGCAAATCTCTTATGCGGGACCTTATCGAAAGCCTTCTTAAAGTCCAAATACACAACATCCACTGGTTCTCCCTTATCTATTCTACCAGTTACATCCTCAAAAAATTCCAGTAGATTAGTCAAGCATGATTTACCTTTTGTAAATCCATGTTGACTTTGTTCGATCCTGTCACTGTTTTCCAAGTGCTCTGCTATTACATCTTTTATAATGGACTCTAGCATTTTCCCCACTACCGATGTCAGACTTACCGGTCTATAATTCCCCGTTTTCTCTCTACCACCTTTTTTAAATAGTGGGGTTACATTAGCTACCCATGGGAACTGTTCCAGAGTCTATAGAATTTTGGAAGATGACCAGCAATGCATCTACTATTTCTAGGGCCACTTCCTTAAGTACCCTAGGATGTAGATTATCAGGCCCTGGGGATTTATCGGCCTTCAATCCCCTCAATTTCCCTAACGCCATTTCCCTACAAATACTGATTTCATTCAGTTCCTCCCTCTCATTAGACCCTATGTTCCCCGACATCTCTGGGAGGTTATTTGTGTCCTCCTTTGTGAAGACAGAACCAAAGTATGTATTTAATTGGTCTGCCATTTCTTTGTTCCCCATTATAAATTCCCCTGATTCTGACTGCAAGGGACCTATGCTTGACTTCACCAATCTTTTTCTCTTCACATATCTATAGAAGCTTTTACAGTCAGTTTTTATGTTCCCTGCAAGTTTACTCTCATACTCTATTTTCCCCCTCTTAATTAATCCCTTTGTCCTCCTTTGCTGAATCCTAAACTGCTCCCTACCCTCAGGTTTGCAGCTTTTTCTGGCCAATTTATATGCCCTCTCCTTGGATCTTATGCTATCCCTAATTTCCCTTGTTAGCCACAGTTGAGTCACCTTTTTTGTTTTATTTTTATGCCAACAGGGATGAACAAATTCTGTAGTTCATCCATGCAATCTTTAAATGTTCGCCATTGCCTATCCACCGTCAACCCTTTAAGTAACATTCCCCAATCCATCCTAGCCAACTCGCGCCTCATACCATCGTAGTTTCTTTTATTTAAATTCAGGACCCTGGTCTCTGAGTCAACTACTTCACTCTCCATCTTAATGAAGAATTCTATCATATTATGATCGCTCCTCCCCAAGGGGCCTCGCACAAGATTGCTAATTAATCCTTTCTCATTACATAATACCCAGTCTAAGATGGCCTGATCTCTAGTTGGTTCCTCGACATCTACAAATAGCAAAGGACCCAGCACCGATCCCTGCGGTACACCACTGGACACAGGCTTCCAGTCACAAAAACAACCTTCGACCATCACCCTCTGCCTCCTGCCACTAAGCCAATTTTTGATCCAATGTGCCAAATTGCCCTGGATCCCATGGGCTCTTACCTTCTTGACCAGTCTCCCATGTGGGACTGTCAAATGCCTTACTGAAGTCCATGTAGACTACATCAACTGCACTACCCTCATCCACACACCTAGTCACCCCCTCGAAAAATTCAATCAAATTGGTCAGACATGACCGCCCCCTGACAAAGCTATGCTGACTATCCTTGATTAATCCTTGCCTCTCCAAGTGGAGACTAATTCTGTCCCTCAGAATTTTTTCCAATAATTTCCTGACCACTGATGTTAGGCTCACTGGCCTGCAATTCCCTGGTTTATCCCTACTACCCTTCTTGAACAATGGTACTACGTTAGCTGTTCTCCAGTCCTCTGGCACATCCCCTGTGGCCAGAGAGGTTCTGAAAATTTGTGTCAGAGCCCCTGCAATCTCCTCCCTTGCCTCACACAGCAGCCTGGGATACATCCCGTCAGGGCCTGGGGATTTATCCACTTTGAAGCCCGCTAAAACCGCTAGTACCTCCTCCCTCTCAATCTTAATTTGTTCAAGTATATCACAATCCCCCTGTAGTACTCTGGGATGCAGATTATCAGCCTGATTTATCAGCTTTCAGTCCCATTAATTTCTCCAGCACTATTTTTTTACTAATACTAATTTCCTTTAATTCCTCCTTCTCACTAGGCCCTTGGTTCCCTAGCATTTCTGGGAAGTTATTTGTGTCCTCTTCCTTGAAGACAGAACCAAAGTATTTGTTTAATTGCTCTGTCATTTCCTTGTTCCCCATTATAAATTCTCCCATTTCTGACTGTAAGGGACTTACATTTGTCTTCACTACTCTTTTTCTTTTTACATACTTGTAGAAGCTTTTACAGTCCACTTTTATGTTCCTTACAAGTTTACTCTCATACTCTATTTTTCCCCTCTTAATCAATCTCTTGGTCCTTTTTTGCTGAACTCTAAATTGCTCCCAATCCTCAGGCTTGCTACTTTTTCTGGCAACTTTATATGACTCCTCTTTGGATCTAATACTATCCTTAATTTCTCCTTAATTACCAGGACATATTTATCCTAATCTTGTTGTATAACCATGCCTATGTAACTTGAGTTTGTGTGTCCATTTGCGTGCGCGTTTTGGCTGCCACTCCAGATCTGAGCCCATCACTTCTATTTCCCCTTTTTTCCCTCTTTTCTCTTTACCCCTCTCTCCTGTCATCATGCCTCCTTTCATTTCTCCCCTCTCAGGCACTCCAGAATGTCTGCTCTTTTGCGAACAAGATCCTTGTCATTCATGCGCTTATTGGGGATGATTGCATCAACATCATGGCCTTGAGGGAAACCTGGCTGAGGGATGATGACACCTTCCCCCTAAATGAAGCCTGGCTATACCTTCCACCACTTGCCCTGCCTAAACTGCCGCGGTGGCGGTGTGGCTCTAATCACCAAATAACACCTTGGTCTATCCCCCTACTACTCTGGCACCTTCTCCTCCTTTGAGCATCTCACCTTGTTCCACCCCTCTCGTCTCTCATTTAAAATCTTTGTTCTCTACCACCCACCGAAGTACCACACCAAGTGTCAGCTGTGGCTCAGTTGGTAGCACACTCGCCTCTGAGGGACTTGAGCACATAAAGCTAGGCTGTCACTCCAGTTCTGCGCTGAGGGAGTGCTGCACTGTCGGAGGTGCCGTCTTTTGGATGAGACGTTAAACCGAGGCCCCGTCTGCTCTCGCAGGTGGATGTAAAAGATCCCATGGCACTATTTCGAAGAAGAGCAGGGGAGTTATCCCCAGTGTCCTGGCCAATATTTATCCCTCAATCAACATAACAAAAACAGATTATCTGGTCATTATCACATTGCTGTTTGTGGGACCTTGCTGTGTGCAAATTGGCTGCCGCATTTCCCACATTACAACAGTGACTACACTTCAAAAAGTATTTAATTGACTGTAAAGCGCTTTGGGATGTCTGGTGGTCATAAAAGGTGCTATATAAATGCAAGTCTTTCTTTAAGTTTCTCACCAAGATATCTTCACTGCTTTCCTCCCTCAGCCTCTGCACCAAGCAACCTCTCATCCTCTGTGATTTCAACCTCCATCTCAACTCATCATGCTCTCTCATCTCTGAGTTCACTGCCTTCCAATCCTCCCTTAATCGCTCCCTCAATATAAACCTCCCTACCCATATTCAGGTCACCTCCTCGACCTTGCCATCTCGCATAGTCCCTCTACTCCCATCATATCAATCACAGATAAGGCCATCTTGATCACTTCCTTGTATCCCTCTCCACCCAAATTCCCCCTTCTTCCTCCCAACCCGACTTCCTTCTGTGTCCGCCCTGGAAAAAACTCTCCACCAAGGCACTTTCAAAATCCCAACTGTCTAACCTTTGGCCCTCCATTCACCACAACATTTCTGCAGCTACCAATCTGCTCAAGCACTCCTTTGATGTCCTTGTTCCCATTAAAACCAGTACTCTTTCAAACCCTGGTCGTTCCCCCTGGTACGGCCCTCATCTCCATTCACTTAAGTCCAAGGGATGCAGACGTGAACGTTTATGGTGGATAACTGGTTTAACCATTCATCGCCTGATCTGGCTGGACCACATAATGCACTATCGGGTCCTGCTCTCGTCTGCAAAAACTGTTCACTATTCCAAGATCATCCTGGAATGCAAAGATAGTCTCTGGCTTCTTTTCTCTACTGCAAACAGTCTTCTTAAACCCCTCTCCCCTGTCTCCACCACCCTTACCTCCAACAACAAGTGCAAGGAGCTCATAGACTTTTTTATCACTAAGATTGAGACCATCCATTCAGCTGCCTCTGCCGCTTCCCTCCCTTCCCCTAGCCCACCAGGCCTAACTTCCTCTAACGTTCCCCCCTGCCCCAGCCCTAGCCCTGAACTCGCATCTTTCTCTAGTTTCTCTCCTACCTCCCCTCATCCATGTCTTTGTTACCTCTAGACTTGACTATTCCAATGCTCTCCTGGCAAGCCTCCCATCTTCCACTCTACATAAACTTGAGCGCATTGAAAACTCTGCTGCCCGTATCCTAAATTGCACCAAGTCCTATTCAATCATCATCCCTGTGCACGCTGACCTACATTGGCTCCTGGTCCGGCAATGCCTCGATTTTAACATTTCTCAGCCTTGTTTTCAAATCCCTCCATGGCCTCGCCCCCACCCCATCTCTGTAACTTCTTCCAGCCTGACTACCCTCCAAAATCACTGCGCTTCTCCAATTCTGGCCGCATCCTCGATTTTATCACTCCACCATTGGCGGCTGTGCACCTCGTGGATTTACCTACATATTTATTCCTCCAGTTAGCAGACCTCAACCAGGAGAAAAAGAAAACCTATATTTGTTACAGGAAATGGTCACGTCTTCAAGGCGTCTCAAAGAGTTTTACCACTTTTTAAGTGCAGATACTGTTGTTACATCAGCAACCAGTTGCACACAGCAAGATCCCACGAATGAGATGCAGGATTTGGTTTTGGTTCAGGGCAGAATGTTGGTAGAGACACTGGGAGAACTCCCTTTGAATACTGCTATGGGTTCTTTAACAGCCACCTGAACAAACACTTCTTTTAAAGTCTCATCCCAAAGGCAAATACCGCTTAACAACTGGCCTCAGGGCCCCTGGGTGCACAGGGCTAGGCAAGGTCCGCCAGGGTCCCCCTTTGCCGATCACAAAACCGACAGCCCCAATAGAAGTGTGCACTGGTGTAGATGCCCCGTTAAGGGCAGAGTGGGGCTTGGAGGTGATGCCCACTGTGGCCAAATAGCCCAGCCTCACTGCCCATGTTTCTGTGTAAAGCCCAGGAACCTGCGTGAGAGAGCTGAGCCGGAGGAACCTGATTGTCCAGCCTGGGTCTGTGCCGTGAGGAGATAGGGAAATGACGCACTCACCTGAGCCCTGCCTCACCTGTGGTATTGCCAACTGCAGCTGTAGTCTAGCAACAAGGAAGTGAATCTTTTATTCTAGCAACAAGGAAGTGCCCGCCCAACCCCGGGGCGAGGCAGTCACGGGAATAATGGGGGGGGGGGAGGGCAATGTTTAATGATGAAGAGCAGCCTACCTCCCCTCCCACCTTCTCCTGCCCCCCAAACCAACCCCCTCACAGCGCTTACCTCAGTGCCGCGGCCTCATCCGCTCGCCTGAAGCGTCGCCGGCGCCCTGCACGCATGGCCCGCTGGGAGTTGTAGTCCGCCCGCCCCCAACTGCTCGCGCCGAATAGGCACAGGATGGAGGGCAAGAGACTACAGCTCCCACAGGGCACTGCGCGCTGTCCATCACCGCCCAGGTACGGGTCCATGACAAAATGACCAAGACATTTTAAACCCCCTGCAAACTGTCATCAGATATTAACTTGCCGGAAACTGCTATTAAGTATATTACAACAAATTGCAAATGCTGAAACATCTGAAAGAAACACAGAGGATGCTGGGCAGCATCTAAAAAAAAAGAAAAGTTCACCTTTTTGGGAAGAGGTGTGAAATCCAGCCTGGAACCAAATACTAACAGAATTGCCAACAGAAAGGATTTAGTTAACGATTTATTGGGTTATTCTTGGGAATAGAAGCGGGTGGGGAACAGAGAACAAGTCCATCCCTTCTCTTGGTGAATCACACTTGTTAAAACCATGGTACAAAGTCAATAAATCGTTAATGAGATTGTGAGTCTTGGCAACGCTGCATTATTAATATTCCTCTTTCTGTTTTGCAAATGTCAGTGGAAAATCAATGCAGCTGGACCATCAGGAACTAGATCACAGTTGGCACCTGTCTGTTTCTTGAGTGGCTGGCCATAAATTTCAAAGTTATATAGCGGACACTAAAAGTATAATATTTAAGATTAAAAAATCCCCCCCCCCCTCATTTGTTTCCGTCTCTTATACTGAGGAGGCTTTGGGTTCATGAGGCCTTTGATGACATTTTGTTATCATGGAAGGAAAGTTCAGAACTCAGGGTTTGTTCCTACACTCTCTTGTAAAAGGCCTTATCTGTTTTTGGACTGGAAAAGATGTGGCAAGACTCGATGATAAAGTCACAGAGTTGACAACAGTGAAATTCTTTTGAGGGGCACAAAATAGGCAGATCCCAAACCCTATAGAAATGCACCCATCTAAAATCTCAGTAATATCAGATTTGCGAAGCACACACTGGTTCATTGGTTCATATATCTAAGTACTTCATTGGTTGTAAAGCACTTTGAGATGGTCAGGGGTTGTGAAAGGCGCTATATAAATGCAAGTTCTTTCTTTCACAGATTTGTGGTCATCACAGAAAGATGAATAGGATGCAATCCACAAACCTGCCGGTAAAAATCCAAAACAGAATTTGACTTATTCAGGCTCTGTGAAAGCGTGCTCTTGTTAACCACAGCAACTTGCATTTAGATGGCAGCTTTATATAGCAGAAAATATCCCAAGACACCTTACAGAGAGAGAAGCAGAAAAAAAATAGAAATAGATCAAGGAGCAAATACCAAGCCACGGAGAGAGAAATTAAGAGGGTTGATGGAAAGCTTGGTCAAAAAGGTGGATGTTGAGAAGGTTTTTCAAGGTGGGGAAAGAAGAACGAAAGAAAGAAAGACTTGCATTTATATAGCGCCTTTTACGACCACCAGACGTCTCAAAGCGCTTTACAGTCAATTAAATACTTTTTGAAGTGGAGTCACTGTTGTAATGTGGGAAATGCGGCAGCCAATTTGCGCACAGCAAGGTCCCACAAACAGCAATGTGATAATGACCAAATAATCTGTTTTTGTTATGTTGGTTGAGGGATAAATATTGGCCAGGATACTGGGGATAACTCCCCTACTCTTCTTCGAAGTAGTGCCATGGGATCTTTTACGTCCACCTGAGAGAGCAGACGGGGCCTCAGTTTAACATCTCATCCGAAAGACGGCACCTCCGACAATGCAGCATTCCCTCAGCACTGCACTGGAGTGTCAGCCTAGCTTTATGTGCTCAAGTCCCTGGAGTGGGAAGGGGGAAGAGGGGAGGCAGAGGGCGGGAGTTGTAGCGATAGGGCTGAGGTAGCTGAAGGCTGTGCCATCAATGGTGGCATGTAAGGTGTAAACAAAAGGCCAGAGGCAGAGGACTGGAGGGTGTAGGATAAAAATAATATTATCATTAAAAATTACCTTTTCAAAACCTTCTGTTAAACCTGAAGTTGCATAATGTATAAGGGAAAACGCTAGCTCACCTTCTGCAAGCACGAAATTACAGGGTGCAAGCACGAAATTACAGTGTGCAACCACAAAAAGAAAATGGGGTTTGTGACGTTGTTGACGCATGTAGGAATTCAATATGAATGTATTAACCGATGCATTAAAAATAGCACTTGATGGAATATCAACCCCAAAGCGTAATACAGGAAACAAAACAACACAAGGCTCTCTGCCAGAAACTACACTGCAACACCTTGGGATGTTTTCTATCTTAGAAAGCTCACCACCAGCTTCTCAAGGGAAGCTAGAGATGGGGCAATAAATGCTGGCCTTGCTAGCGATGCCCACATCCCAAAAATGATTTAAAAAACAAAAATTTTAAATCCAACCCACCCAGAAGAAAAGGAGCAAACATGAGAGAATTGGACGGCAAATACACATGAAAAGTTATGGGGAGGGGTTGAAAGTACTAACTAAAGACTTTATAAAGGAAGATTTATGTTAAAATGATGATCAAAGAAAAGAATGAAGAAAATAAAGAAAGAACTCCCATTTCTATAGCACCGTTCGCAACCTCAGGCCGTCCCAAAGTGCTTCACAGCCAATGAAGTACTTTTTTTGAAGTGTAGTCACTGTTCTAATGTAGGAAATGTAGTTGCCAATTTATGCACAGCAAGATCCCGCAAACAACAATGAAATAATTGACCAGACCATCAAAAGTAAGAATTTTCATTTACATTGTGTCTTTCACATCCTTAGGATGTCTCAAAATGCTTCACAACCAATGAATTACTTCTTGAAGTGAAGTCGGTCTTGTTTTGTGGAAAAACGTCAGCCGATTAGTATCAAGCAAGGTCCCACAAGCAGCAATGAAATGAGTAACTAGTTAATCTATTCTTAGTGGTGTTGGTTGAGGGATAATTGTTGGCCAGGACAATGGGAAAACTTCCCTGCTCTTTTTCCAATAGTGCCATGGGAACTTTTACGTCCACCTGAGAGGGCAGACAGGGCCTCGGTTTAATGTCTCATCCGAAAGACGGCACCTCCGACAGTGCAGCGCTCCCGCAGTACTGCACTGGAGTGTCAGCCTAGATTATGTGCTCAGGACTCTGGAGTGGGGCTTGATCCCACAACCTTCTGAGTCAAAGGCGAGAGTTCTACCACTGAGCCATGGCTGATACTTAAAAGGAAGTAACAAGATGCCCTGGTTTGGGACATTCCCAAGTTTCCAGTCAATGCCCCATCTTACAAAAGGCACACTTGAGGGAGGCAACATGGTCTACCACCATTCTCCACCCCCATGACCCCCACTACCACCGCCATCTGTTTTTTGTTCCATTTCCTACACAATCAACTTACAAACTTGTCACAGAGCCCCTGCATATAAATTTAGAGTAGGATTCGAACTTGGGTCTTCCAGTTGAAAGTTGAGCTCTCTGGAGTTCTCCCCTGATGGCCGATGGGACAAATATACGTCCAGGTACCATGCTCCATTGCACGAGAGCTGGAAGGGCCCAGGTTCAATTGCCAGTCAGTCCTAAGTTGCCTCATCTCAGCTGAGGCAGCACTGAACGCTACAGTCAGCACCCATTCTCATGGACTTAGCAGGGAACGACGTGAGTCAGGGTTCCTGCTCCTGATCACAAGCCAGTGCCACCAATTGAGAAATATGTATCTGTGGCTGCCAGGTAAAGACTTTTGAGCATCCTTAACCTGGTTCCTCATGGGCACGGTCCCATGGCACAAAACTACCTCCATTTCGCCACAAGTTAGCACCATTTTGGCAATCCCTTAGCTAAACCACAGATAGCTGGTATGGAAAATGCTCCAATTGTGCAGCTGGGGTTGGGGAGGGGGGTGGGGGGGTTGCTCTTCTGGTTTTGGGGCAGAGTGCAGGAAGCTCTACTCTGCATCCAACTGTGTCATACCTGACCTGGGAATGCTTGATGCCGACACCGGGTGCCTGAAGTTCCCTCAATTAAATAAGTGCATAAACAAAACAGATCAGGCTGACAGCAAGCATCTGCTTAGATTGCTTCTTCTATCCCTTAGCTGAAATTTGGAAATAGCTAAATGTCAAGCAAAAGAAAAGAAAATCAATGAATGTTTTGATGTGAAAACCCGATATAACAAACAGGACAGAGTGGTTACTTTCGCAATGATAGAGCAGAAGAGCAATGCCTTCTGAGCAGATAGCCCATTGGGCTTTTCAGCTATCGCTCAATAGCCTTACCCACACTATTCCATGGTTACAACTGTAATAAAACATCTACTAAAAAGCTCAGCAGGCGCCCGGGCTGGGGAAACAAGTGGCAGAAATGGAGGCAATAAAACAATTTAGAACTGAAGTAAGCAGAGAACTTTTGTCAAGCGACCTGGCCTTGATTTCAGTTGGGATTATATTGCCTTAAATGTCAAAGCAAAATGGTTTAAAAACTATTTGATAACACACCAGGAAGTTGGAGTCTCATTTTTTTCTCTCTCTCTAGCTTTCCCTCCTGAAGGCGCTGACTCGTGCATGGGTACAGATCCACGGGTGCTTGCAATTTCACCAAGTGGCCATTCGGCAACGTTGAGCCGCAATGGTTGGCATATTCTGTTGTAGAGGACATCACAGCCGAGTCCAATCCTGTCCTCACTTCACAACCGTGCACATGCGTTTTCCAGCAAGGTATGAGCAGTCATCCAGGCACAAGTCAGGAGTGTGATGGAATACTCTCCACTTGCCTAGATGGGTGCAGAGGTACACCACTCAAGAAGCTCAACACTATCCAGGACAAAGCAGTCCACTTGATCGGCAGCCCATCCACCAGCTTAAACTTCCACTCCCTCCACCACCGGCGCACTGTGGCTGCAGTGTGTACTATTCACAGATTGCACTGCAGCAACTCGTCAAGGCTTCTTCGGCAGCACCTCCCAAACCCGTGACCTCCACCACCTAGAAGGACAAGGGCAGCAGGCGCATGGGAACACCACCACCTCCAAGTTCACTGGCAAGTCACACACCATCCTGACTTAGACAGCTATCGCCATTCTTGGGTCAAAATCCTGGAAGTCGCCACGTAACAGCACTGTGGCAGTAATTTCATCACACAGACTCCAGTGGTTCAAGAAGCCGCCTCACCACCACCTTCTCAAGGGCAACCAGGGAATGGGCAATAATTGCCGGCCTTTCCAGCAATGCCAACATCCTGAGAATTCATTTTAAGAAAGACTGGGAACCTTGCTGATTTTATTTCCTTTTCTTCTCTAACCTAAGAGCACTTATGCCCATTGTAGTACTCCAAGTCCTGCGCTGGCTAAGGCCAACTAACCCAAAAAGAACACTTGGGACCTGCTGGGACCATCTGGCGGGAATCTAAAAACATCGGTAGGACTGAGGAAGATGGGAAAGGAAGGAAACTAAAAGTATTTGCATTGTGTACAAAGCCTAACTGACAGAAAATATGATGGGAAGAGCGGTGTTGTAGGAAAGGGCTTCAATCTGAACTGAATGTCCTGGAACCAAGAATAGGTAGAGCAGTGTGTGTGACCTTAAACTACTAAACACAGGAGGGTGGGCTAGAGAGACATACTTTAGAGTATATGGAGGGAAAGGTTAGGACTGGTATAGTGAAGGGGAAAAGCAGTTTAAAATAGTCAGCTCAAGGTGGGTTATGAGCAGAGGATTGAACACAAAATCTAGGCTGACACTCTAGTGCAGTGCTGAGGGAGTGCTGCACTGTCGGAGGTGCCGTTTTTCAGAAGAGACATTAAACCGAGGCCCCATCTGCCCTTTCAGGTGGACATAAAAGATCCCATAGCACTATTTGAAGAAGAACAGGGGAGATCTCCCCGGTGTTCTGGCCAATATTTATCCCTCAACCAACATCACTAAAACAGATTATCTGATCATTATCACATTGCGGTTTGTGGGAGCTTGCTGTGCGCAAATTGGCTGCCGTGTTTCCTGCATTACAACATTGACTACACAACAAAAGTACTTAATTGGCTGGCAAGCACTTTGGAACATCCTGAGATTGTGAAACAGGCTATATAAATGCAAATTCTTTCTTTTTTCTTTTTCTTTCTTATGGAAAGACACACTTCAAGGCAGATAGGACAGAGGTTGAGGAGAAAGATAGTGAAGGAAAGAATGAAAAAAACTGCTACTTAGGAGCGTGAATGAGTCAGGGTGCAGTGCAATGTACAAAGCATATAGTTGGGGAACAAAGGCACTAATTAAACGGGAAAGGACATGGTGTAACCTTGTCAGAAATATGGCTTCAGCTGAGGCAAGTCCATTGAACAAGATATTCCCAGTTATAGAAGATAACGGTGTTGGACTAGAAATTAGATGATTTCAGTGGTATTAAAGAGGTCCTCACCCAGATTAATTGGACGGAGAAAGAAATGACAGATCAAACAGCAGTCCAGCAGTGGAAGATGTTGAAATTAAAGACGGATACAATACAGGTTAAATACATGCTGACGAGGAGGAAAGGACGTGTGTCAAAGGTTTGAATTCCAGGGATGAATAGAGAAGCTTAAGCAAATACTTGGTTTAAAAAAGTGGCAAGTGGTAAATATAGAGAACATAATACAGAAGATAACAATAGAGAAATATAACAGGGAAGCAAAAAGAATAGGAAGGGCCAAGGGAGTATGAAAGAAGACTGGCAGTCAAGATCAAGGGAAATAGTAAGGGCTTTTGGAAGCCCCCAAAATGCAAAAGGATAGTCAAAGAAGGGGGAAAACTACTTGGAAATGAAAGGTGGTCTCTCTTTCATTTCCAAGTACTTGAGATTGAAGGGGATGGTGGAGATACCTCCATTATTACAGAAGCAGCAGAAAGTAGGGCCTGAGGAAGATGTGGAAGATACACTATTGGAAATAAATATTCAAAATGAAACTATATTAAAACGAATGGAACTGAAAGTTAAAAAAAAGTAAGAATTCCCAGAATAGTGAAGGAGGAAGGGGAAAAGAGAACAGAAATGCCAAACATGATTTTCCAAGAATCTTTGAAAACAGGAATCAGAGGGTGGGAAATACTATAAGCCCACTGACTCACACAGCTACCTGGACTACACTTCCTCCCACCCCGCTTCCTGTAAGGACTCTATTCCATTCTCCCAGTTTCTCCGTCTCCACCGCATCTGTTCTGACGATGCCACCTTCCATACTAGTGCTTCTGGTATGTCTTCCTTTTTCCTCAACCGAGGATTCCCCTCTACCGTGGTTGACATGGCCCTCGACCGTGTCTGTTCCATTTCCCGCACTTCTGCTCTCACCCCTTCCCCTCCCTCCCAGAACCACGATAGGGTTCCCCTTGTCCTCACCTTTCACCCTACCAGCCTCCACATTCAACGGATCATCCTGCGCCATTTCTGCCACCTCCAGCGTGATCCCACCACCAAACACATCTTCCCCTCCCCCCCCACTTTCAGCATTCTGAAGGGACCGCTCTCTCCACGAAACCCTGGTCCATTCCTCTATCACCCCTAACACCCCTTCCCCTTTGCCCGGCACCTTCCCATGCAAGCGCAGGAGATGCAATACCTGCCCCTTTACCTCCTCCCTTCCCACCGTCCAGGGCCCCAAACACTCCTTCCAGGTGAAACAGTGATTTACTTGTACTTCTTACAATTTAGTATACTGTATTCGCTGCTCACGATGCGGTCTCCTCTACACTGGGGAGACCAAACGCAGATTGGGTGACTGCTTTGCGGAACACCTCCATTCAGTCCGCAAGCGTGACCCCGAGCTTCCGGTCGCCTGTCACTTTAATTCTCCGCTCCACTCCCACTCTGATCTCTCCATCCTCGGCCTCTTACACTGTTCCAACGAAACTCAACGTAAGCTCGAGGAACAGCACCTCATCTTTCTATTAGGCACTTTACAGCCTTCTGGACTTAACATCGAGTTCAACAATTTCAGACTATAAATTGGCCCCTGTATTTCTTTATATATTTTTCTCTTGTTTCCTCACATGGTAGCTGTTAATGTTGCTGCCATCAACATTCACACCTCATCTAGAGTTTCTTAACTTGTCCCATTACCTCTTCTTTTGCCTTGCACTATCATCCCTTTTGTCAGTCAATCTCACACCTTCCCTTTGTTCTTTCCTCCCCTCCTCCCTGTCCCTGCTTAAAAATCTCTCTTCCCTAACCTTTTCCAGTTCTGACGAAGGGTTCAACCCAAAACGTTGACTCTGTTTCTCTCTCCTTAATGCTGCCTGACCTGCTGAGTGTTTCCAGCATTTTCTGTTGTTATTTCAGATTTCCAGCATCCGCAGTATTTTTCTATTGTATTAGTGGTGGGAAATACTCCTCTTGTTTAAGAAAGACGACAGGGATAAGCCATGAAACAATAGATTGGTTGTGGGTAAATTTCTAGAGTCCATTATACAGGATGAAATGAGTGAATACTTAGAAAGGGACGGGCTAATGAGGATGACTCAGCTTGTTGCTTGTAAAGGACAGGTCAAGCTTGACTATTTTAATTGAATTTTGCAAGGAAATCAGAGTCTATAGATAAACGGATTATGGTGGATGATGTATCTACGGGTTTTAGAAGGCATTTGATAAGGTGTTACATAAAAGACTTGTTCCAAAGTTTGAGGAACATGATATTAAAGGGAATATAGCCACATGGGTAGAGGGGTGATGGGGAACAGAAAGCAGAGGGTAACAATAAATAGATGTTTTTTGGATTCACAGGTTGCAGTGTGTCCTAGAGATCTGTGCTGAGTCGACTATTGTTTTCTATTTATATAAAAATTTTGGGTGTAGACTCAATTTGGAATGATAATTGAAGTTTGCCAATGACATCAAATTAGAAAGCATGGCAAAGAATGAGGAAAAATGCAGTAAAACAGATACGTTAGCCAAGTGGGCAGATAGTAGCAGAGGCAGTTCAGTGTTGAGAAATGTGAAGTACTTTTTTGGAAAAAGAACAGTGAAAGGAAGTGGACACTAAAGAGCAAGATTTGTAACAGAGCAAAGGAACAGGGAGATCTACTGGTGCAGATAAACATAGATCTTTGAGCTGAGGCTAGGGAAGGCCTTATAAAGGGACTTATACAGAGGGGCATTGAATATAAAGGCAAGGAAGTGATATTTGTACAAGGTATTGGTTAGTCACATTTGGCATATTCTGTGGAGTTTTGAGCATCCCATTGCAGGAAAAATATTAGAAAATTAGCAAGAGTGTGCCTCCGGACTCCACAAGGTAAGTTTAGGTCTCCTATGGCAAGGGCTCCCACCAATGTTCTCCCTAATTTTTTTGGGGGGGTGTGCGGTTCCTTTAACGGGTTGCGCAGGCCATTCAAAATTTCGCACATGGGCGGAATCTCCCATCGAAAAGCCGGTGAGCGGCCTGTGCAGGATCTCTGGCAGCTTAGCGAGAACGTTGGCTCCCAACTTTCCCTCCCATGTGACCCACTCGAAACCCCCTTCCCGCGATTTACCTTCTTGCCGGCCCGCCTCCTGCCACTCAAAGTTCCGCTCCCGCCCGCTGGCCCGCTGCCGCTTCATGCTCATTCTGGGCAGGCGGGAGGCATGCAGATGAAGCCCAGGAGTTAAAATCGCCCTTCCCCTGCCCCCAACCCCCTAATACCATTCCCACTTAAAAGTCCCCCTCGGATCATAAACCTGGGCCCTTCTAGCCAGAACAGTTCAGCACTCAACTGAGTGAATCCTTCACTTGCATCAGGGGAGTTGTAGGCTTAATTTAAACACTGAGTGCCCACTCTGTGTGAGACTCGCAGATTGATCCATGTGCATCTCCTGATTTACATCTTCCCCACCCTTAAATTGAAAAGTGACATCTCTCTCTTCTATATATTCATTTTCATTCTTCACTTTAATCATTTGAACTCTCAGATTTCTTTTTGTGGTTCTTTCTGATCTCAGTGCTAATCGGCTTTTTGCTTTGTTTACTGTGGGTTTTTTGTGTGTGAATTATGTGCTCATTGAGTTGACAGCTCTTACCACTAGAGAATGCAACACCTTCCATCTTGGGCTGTCATTGTATCACCGGAGCTTTTGAACAGTGACCTACTTGGTTCGTGTTATTCAGCATTCCATCTCCCAGCCCCGGTGACTTGACTTGACTTGTATCAAGCTGGAAGCCAATCCATCATGAATAAAAATTGTTGACATTTTTTAGCAGGATGTTATTAAATGAATATTAATAGCACATGACAGATGTTTGTTCCGTTACCAATGTACCTTGTGTTGCAGTGTGTCACTAGTCACGAAAGTGTCATTACATTGAGAATAATGTGACTTTTCTAGGTCTTCTCCATTTCCTGCCAATGGGAGGTTCCCCCAACACCACCAACCGCACCTTTCTCTGTCCTCCCCTGAAAGTACTGACTCTTGCTAGTTTACGGGGGTGATTTTGCCAATGGGGAGCTTTTGGAGGTGGGACTCCCACTTGTTGGGTTTCAGTCCCGCCTCTATCAACTTCTGGCCAACCCACGCTATTTTCCCTTGATTGACCTTGTTAAGCCCGCCCAGCGGGCTTAGCTGGCCAATTAAGGGAAGGCCATTTTGCAGAGAACGTCAATGTATGACGTTTCATCTGTCAAAAATTTTGGAGAATGCAACGGCCATCTGTCATCTCTGCCGCGGAGGTGCGAGACTCTCCGCATACCCACCGACTGAAGCCTGCAGGAAGAAACAAAGGTAAGTAAACTTTTACTAACACTTTGCACTTACCTCAGATACTCACCTCTCCACACTTGCACCCATCACTCACCTCCACAGCGCACTTTTGGACCCATCCGACCCCCGCAGACCCACTACTCGCCTCGCTGACCTGGCGGGGTTCGGAGCCTTCGGGAAGCCTGCACTTGTGAGGGCCAAAAGGGGATAATCCTATTTTCTACCTGTTAACTACCTGTTAACAGGCAGTTAATTGACTTTAATCCCTTCGCGCCTCCAAGGAGACGGGACCTGGCGCGGGACGGCTACCCGTCTCCTGGCAAGATGGCATGGAGGCGGGTTGGGGACGGGTTGGGCACCCGCCCCCAAATTCTGCCATTTTCCCGGCAGTCCCGCCTCCATACCCGCCTCCCCAGGGCTGGCTGAATCGCCCCCTACATTTCTATGGGCTTTGGATGTCATGCTAACATTGCCAAGTGACTATTCCTGGTGTGTGAGCGAGACAGTGAAAGCTGGTAGCCACCTCACCTGAACCCAAACCTGTCGTCGTGCAACATCTATTTTGCAGCACTGGATAACAATCAGGTACAGGAACCTTGGCTGATTTCCCACTCGTCCCCTTACCTCAGGGGAGCCCCAAGTGCAGTCCCATCTGATATCAGACCACTCGGGCTAGACCAGGATTGTGAACTCATGACCTGCTTTTGGTCTATAGGTCTCTAAGTGGATGGTGCATTTACCCACTGGGCTATCTGGGGCACTATCCGACTTGCACAAGAAACGCATGCCTTTGTTGCTCTTGAAAGTCACCAGAATTATGCCAGAGCTTAAAGGGTTGCATAAACTTGGTTTGCATTCCCTTGAGTTTAGAAGCCTGAGGGGTGATCTAACTGAGGTGTTTGAAATGATGAGAGGGATTTGATAGGGTAGATACAGAGAAACTATTTCATCTGGTGGGGGAATCCAGAATAAGGGGGCATAATCTTAAAATTAGAGCCAGGCCGTTCAGGAGTGAAATCAGGAAGCACTTCTTCACACAAAGGGTAGTGGAAATCTGGAACTCTCTCCCCTTAAAGGCTGTGGTCAATTGAAATTTTCAAGACTAAGATCGATAGATTTTTATTAGGTAAGGGTATCAAAAGATTTGGAGCAAAGACTGATAAATGGAGTTGAAGCACAGATCAGCCATGATCTAATGTAAAGCTCTTTGGGATGTCCTGAAGTTGTGAAAGACGCTATATAAATGCAAGTTCTTCTTTCTTATGGGACAGAGACACACAGAAGGTTCCAGATTCGATCCCTGGTCTATGAAATTATATCGGGGTGTAACTGAAATTGGCCCTGAGTTGGAGGCAGCAAGAGCCAGGAATCTTGTTCTGAATCACTGTCCAGTGACCCCTGCTGGAAGGTCAGGTGAGGACAGAATCAGGTTAAGCTCTGATGACCTCTGGGGTCAAACTGGCTTTTCTGGTGCTGATGTTGAGGCTAAAGGAAGACGATGGCCACTTGGATGAGATGTGGTGAGCTTCTGTGGAACTGTACACCAGCAGGAGCCTGTACCTGGAGGAGCGGGAGGGAGCAAATGGCTGGAAAGTATATTTTGGACGACCCGCAACCCAGTTTATTCCAACCCAAGTTCTTGCTTAAAGCATTTCCAATGTTGTGGCCACATATTTTTCCAGTGAGTTGTAAAGCACTTCACAGGAGCAGTAAAGCACCATCATAGAAAATATTTATTTTTCAAAACTTTGTATGTTTATTTTTTTAAAAGAAAGACTTCCATTTAAACATCGCTTTTCACGACCTCAGGACGTCCCAAAGCGCTTTACAGCCAATGAAGTACTTTTAAAGTGCAGTCACTGTTGTAATGTAGGAAACACAGCAGCCAATTTGCGCACAGCAAGCTCCCACAAACAGCAATGTGATAATGACCATTCATTTTTTTTTAGTGATGCTGGTTTAGGGATAAATATTGTCCAGGACACGGGGGTGAACTCTCCTTCTTTTCTTAGAAATAGTGCCATGGGATCTTTTACATCCTCCTGAGAGGGTAATCTACCTGCAATCACGCAGACCAGGGACAGAACCTGGGATCTTACTGGTCAGTATGGCTGAGTTATATGCTCTCTTTACGAAGTAAGGCACTGAAGGAAACGTGCTATATGCCATGTTTGTTGTTAACACCTGCACATCAAAGTGACACATACCACTTTTTCTTTAACTTAATTCTCATCACGTGGGCTTCACTGGCAAGGCTGGTATTTATTGCCTATTCCTAGTTGCCCTTGAGTAGGTGGTGGTGGACCTTCTTCTTGAACCTCTGCAGTCCGCATAGTGAAGGCGCTCCCACAATGTTGTTAGGGAGGGAGTTCCAGGATTTGGACCCAGTGACGATGAAGGAACGCCGATATACTTCCAAGTCAGGGTGGTGTGTGACTTCGCATGCACCTGCTTTCACAAGCCAGTCAACCTCGTCTGACAACAACAACTTGCATTTATATAGCACCTTCAACATAGTAAAACATCTCAGGGCGCTTCACAGGAGCGTAATCAGAAAAGAAATGACAATGAGCCAAAGAAGGAAACATTAGGACAGGTGACTAAACGATTGGTCAGCGAGGCAGGTTTTAAGCAGAATCTTAAAGGAAGAGAAAGAGGTAGAGAGGCGGAGAGGTTTAGTAAGGGAATTCCAGAGCTTAGGGCCTCGGCAGCTGAAGGCACGGCCGCCAATGGTGAGGCAATGAAAATCGGCGATGCACAAGAGACCAGAGTTGGATCAACACAGACATCTTGGAGGGTTAGAGGGCTGGAGGAGGTTATAGCGATTGGGAGGGGTGAGGCCATGAAGGGATTTGAACACAAAGATGAGAATTTTAAAATTTGTATGCCATTGACTCATACGTTTGACGAACATATGAAAAATAAATTTTGACCAACACTTTTGCACGACAGTCATACCTCTCAACCTTCGCTGTTTCAGTTGAGATGTTTCGACATTAAGCAGCACCAAGGAGCAAAACAGCAGCCACAGCCTTCGATGTACATTTAAATAGCTCCTCATCACCCCTCAATGCACCGAGCTGTGTTGCACAATCAACTGCTTTGGAACGCAATCACTGTTGTTTTTGCAGGCAGCGGATGCATGCACAGAATGATCCCACAAACAGCAGGAGATGGTTGACCAGTTTACTTTTTTTTGCTTGCAGTTGTCGTCTGAGGGAGGAATGGTGGCCAAAATGCTGGGAGATCTCCCTCCTTGTCCTCGAACAGTGCTACGGGATCTTTTCTACAATGCAGCAGTGGTACACCACCTCGGTTTAAACCAGGGATTCCAGGCCAATTGATTCCCCAGTGCTACAGAAAATGACAATTCTCACTGCCCTCGCCAACTCCATCCTGTCAACTCATTACACTTTGAGAGGCGTAATGGCAATGGCCTTTAAATGAAGACGAGAAAGCTATCCTACACAGCAAGAAATGCACCTCCCAAACCCTTGCCTCCACCACCTAGAAGGACAAGGGCAGCGGTCGCATGGGAACACCATTGCCTCCAAGTCACACACCACCCCGACTTGGAAATATATCGGCCGTTCCTTCATCGTCGCTGGGTCAAAATCCTGGAACTCCCTCCCTAACAGCACTGTGGGACTACCTTCACCACACGGACTGCAGCGGTTCAAGAAGACGGCTCACCACCACCTTCTCGAGGGCAACGAGAGATGGCCAATAAATGCTGGCCTGGGCAGCGGCGCCCACATCCCGAGAATTAATAAAAAAAGAAAATAAACTATTGTACTTATACATGCACATATCATTAGAAAAAAAATGAAAGATTGTGCATTTTTATAGCGCCTTTCACGACCTCGGGACGTCCCAAAGCGTTTTACAGCCAATTAACTACTTTTTGAAGTGTAGTCACTGTTGTCATGTAGGGAAACGCAGCAGCCAATTTGCGCACAGCAAGCTCCCACAAAACAGCCATGAGATCATCTATTTCTCGGTGTTGGTTGAGGGATTAGATAGTGGGCAATTAAGTGCATTGATTTCTTTTAATAAAGAAGATGCAATTGTTCCCTTTCAGAGCCCAGAGAGCAAGGAGTTAAAGTGTCCAGTCTGGATGGGCATCACTCGCTCGCTGGCTCATCCCCATTTACATTTGTTGTATCTATCTTTGCGTCACGCTCGCTCTCAGCCTGTAGCAGTCGAAAGAAGAACGGTGCCGAAATAATTCCCCTTCAGTTTCTGTGCTGGAGACATCGATTCTGTCCCCCCTCATCCACCGCAGTGATTACAGCCCAACACCTTCTGTACCTCCTCCCCCCTCCCCTCCCCCCCAAAAAAGAGAACGCGATCAAAAAGTCATTGCAAAGAGAGTTGGGGGGAGGGAGGAGGGGGGGTGGAAAGCAAAGTTGCTAAGCTCGCTCCTAAAGGGTTTATTTTCGGGAGAGATCGACTGCATAGGCAGTTGATGTCTCTCCGGCTCTCTGGGTTCTGCTTGTAAGTTTGCAGAAACCCCCCCCCCCAGACATGTTGTCTAGGAGGTAAAAAAAAAGATCGCAATTTGGCTCAATTTTTAAAAATAATATTGAGACACAAAGTAGCAGATCCGTATGTGGGACTCGCACTGGAATCCTCGCAGGGTCTCCGCTGTCTTGTACTGGGGTGGGGAGAGAGAGGGAGAGGGAGAGAGAACCTTGCGTGAAAGAAGAGCGTTCAATGACCGATTCTGCAAGAGTTTTTCCCCCCCAATGTCTCTCTCTCTCTCCCCCCTCTCTCTCTCTCGCTCGCTCTGGATGAATCGGAACAGTGATGCAGCCAGGGATTTACAGTCCAAATTAGTCCAGCACAATATGGCAGATCTACACCGTGTTTAGCAAGGAGAGGAGCAACTGGCTTTGTATTCTGCCATGCATAGCATACAGCATTGCACCGCTGGCCCCGATGTACCAAGGTAAGACTTGAAATTAACACACACACACACACGTCTCTCTCTGTCTCTCTTATTTTCTTGTTGCTATTTAGATCAGCTGGCAGGTTGAGGATGGGGAGGCTTGTGTGGTGTTAGGGGGGGGTGGTCATTGTGAAAGGATTGGGGGGACAGCTTCCCGATTCTGTGCAGGAGACTCGATCTGTGTGAGTGTGGAAACCGAAGGGAGACTTGACTGGGTGCAAGTGAAACTGACACTGGGCATTTCACCGGGAGCCTGCTTGTTATTGTTGAGGGGGTCTAGACTCTTGCAGCCTGGACCCGATTGGTTTGGATTCCCAGTCTAATGGATTTGGAAAGATATATAAATTCAGCAAATACCAGTTTGCGGATAATCCTCCCCACCCACCCCCCCCTCACCCTTGTTTTATTTTGGTGGAAGAGTGAATTTGTGTTTCACGAGAATCCACTTCTCAATATGTAGAAAAAGGAAAACGAGAGGAAATTGCTGAAATGATTAATTTCACAGATCTGATTCACAGAGCGAATAACAAGTGAGGAAACTTTGCGTGCGTGTGAAAGTCCCATTGATTTACGGGTGAATAGTTGGAAGGATTTCCTGGTGATAGCGGGGCTTGGATTAAACACTAGGAGACAAAGGAATGTCTTAAAGGGGGCTATGGAAGCAGAACTGTTGGAAATGCTTCTGTTTTTTTTGTTGCAAAGTCCTGGGTTATTTTTTTGGTTGTTATCCCGCTGTGTCATTTTTTTTTAGCAAAAATGAATCTGCTCACACGTGTCTTTTAAAACGAGCAGTTTGTTGGAAGCGAATTTCATTGCACTGGGAGAGGACACAGCCAGTGTACAGAAACTATCTGGATTCTGAAATAATTGTCTCCTCTGTGAAATCTTCCCTTGCCCGCCCCCTGTCGGGCGAAGCTGCCGTGATGTCGATGCTTGTCTCCCTGCGAGATATCTGGTCGCTGGATTCTCTCTTTATTTCGAGATGGGGGGTTTCCTTTATTTCAGTGATGCTTTCCTGTGATTTATTACTGCAGTTGTCCCCACATATTGGCCCAAGTCTTTCTCCATACCAGCAGCATGCTGGGCATTTTCAAACAGTTGTCCCGTTGCTGATCTAGTGTGTGTACATGTTGGATTATTGTCTGTAACTGTTAATGTTTGAAGGGAACTATTATATTTGCAAAGCTAACCTCCTTCTTGTTAGAGGAACAAATAAAACCTTTTCGAGTTTGAACCATTTTGCTTGTAAATTCGATTGACAATTGTATTTTGATTTTTTTCTAATTTTTCTATTTATTGTAATGGCACTTAATATTTTATTCCCACTGAGTGTTGGTCAATGTAGCACGGATTCCTCCTCTCTCGCATTGGGAAAACTCACTGAAAACATTGTGGTTTTCGGATATGGTGGTGCAAGACTTGTGGATACATTGTGAAAAAGGGGAATGGTATCGAGTGGAGCTCAACCCCAGGAAGAGCTTGGGTTGGCTGAACGAAAATGCCAGCTGAAGCTGGCAAAAAAAATCCTTTGCATTAACCTACAAATAGATTCATCTCACTCACCGTAGAGCAGTGCAAACTCCAACTCTCATCAAGGCTTCCAGACAGTGCTTTTTCAAACTTTTCTCTGTGGGGACTGCCTGCAAATATTGAAAGGGACCCTCTGTAAATATTAATACACTCTCAGGACCTTCTGTAAATATTAACTCACACACAGGACCCTCTGTAAATATTAACTCACAGGACCCTCTGTAAATATTAACTCACAGGTCCCTCTGTAAATATTAACACACACAGGTCCCTCTGTAAATATTAACTCACAGGTCCCTCTGTAAATATTAACTCACAGGTCCCTCTGTAAATATTAACACACACAGGACCCTCTGTAAATATTAACTCACAGGTCCCTCTGTAAATATTAACTCACAGGACCCTCTGTAAATATTAACACACACAGGACCCTCTGTAAATATTAACTCACACACAGGTCCCTCTGTAAATATTAACACACACAGGACCCTCTGTAAATATTAACTCACACACAGGTCCCTCTGTAAATATTAACTTACAGGACCCTCTGTAAATATTAACACACACACAGGACCCTCTGTAAATATTAACACACACAGGACCCTCTGTAAATATTAACTCACAGGACCCTCTGTAAATATTAACACACAGGACCCTCTGTAAATATTAACACACACACAGGACCCTCTGTAAATATTAACTCACAGGACCCTCTGTAAATATTAACTCACACACAGGTCCCTCTGTAAATATTAACTCACAGGTCCCTCTGTAAATATTAACACACACAGGACCCTCTGTAAATATTAACTCACAGGTCCCTCTGTAAATATTAACTCACAGGACCCTCTGTAAATATTAACTCACACACAGGACCCTCTGTAAATATTAACACACAGGACCCTCTGTAAATATTAACACACACACAGGACCCTCTGTAAATATTAACTCACAGGACCCTCTGTAAATATTAACTCACACACAGGTCCCTCTGTAAATATTAACTCACAGGTCCCTCTGTAAATATTAACTCACAGATCCCTCTGTAAATATTAACACACACAGGACCCTCTGTAAATATTAACTCACAGGTCCCTCTGTAAATA
The DNA here is from genome assembly GCA_030390025.1 of Squalus acanthias. Lineage (NCBI taxonomy): Eukaryota > Metazoa > Chordata > Chondrichthyes > Squaliformes > Squalidae > Squalus > Squalus acanthias. Next base: position 63,923,862 of record CM059435.1, read on the forward strand.
TTAACTCACAGGACCCTCTGTAAATATTAACTCACACACAGGTCCCTCTGTAAATATTAACTCACAGGTCCCTCTGTAAATATTAACACACACAGGACCCTCTGTAAATATTAACACACAGGACCCTCTGTAAATATTAACGCACAGGTCCCTCTGTAAATATTAACACACACACAGGACCCTCTGTAAATATTAACTCAAAGGACCCTCTGTGAATAATAACTCACACACAGGTCCCTCTGTAAATATTAACACACAGGTCCCTCTGTAAATATTAACACACAGGACCCTCTGTAAATATTAACACACACACAGGACCCTCTGTAAATATTAACACACACAGGACCCTCTGTAAATATTAACTCACAGGACCCTCTGTAAATATTAACACACAGGACCCTCTGTAAATATTAACACACACACAGGACCCTCTGTAAATATTAACTCACAGGACCCTCTGTAAATATTAACTCACACACAGGTCCCTCTGTAAATATTAACTCACAGGTCCCTCTGTAAATATTAACACACACAGGACCCTCTGTAAATATTAACTCACAGGTCCCTCTGAAATATTAACTCACAGGACCCTCTGTAAATATTAACTCACACACAGGACCCTCTGTAAATATTAACACACAGGACCCTCTGTAAATATTAACACACACACAGGACCCTCTGTAAATATTAACTCACAGGTCCCTCTGTAAATATTAACTCACAGGTCCCTCTGTAAATATTAACTCACAGGTCCCTCTGTAAATATTAACACACACAGGACCCTCTGTAAATATTAACTCACAGGTCCCTCTGTAAATATTAACTCACAGGACCCTCTGTAAATATTAACTCACACACAGGTCCCTCTGTAAATATTAACTCAAAGGACCCTCTGTGAATAATAACTCACACACAGGTCCCTCTGTAAATATTAACACACAGGTCCCTCTGTAAATATTAACACACAGGACCCTCTGTAAATATTAACGCACAGGTCCCTCTGTAAATATTAACTCACAGGACCCTCTGTAAATATTAACTCACACACAGGACCCTCTGTAAATATTAACACACACACAGTACCCTCTGTAAATATTAACTCACACACAGGACGCTCTGTAAATATTAACTCACAGGACCCTCTGTGAATTATAACACACAGGACCCTCGGTAAATATTAACACACACACAGGACCCTCTGTAAATATTAACTCACACACAGGACCCTCTGTAAATATTAACTCACAGGACCCTCTGTAAATATTAACTCACAGGACCATCTGTAAATATTAACACACAGGACCCTCTGTAAATATTAACTCACAGGACCCTCTGTAAATATTAACTCACATGAAACTCTGTAAATATTAACTCACAGGTCCCGCTATACATATTAACACACAGGACCCTCTGTAAATATTAACACACACACAGGACCCTCTGTAAACATTAACTCACAGGTCCCTCTGTAAATATTAACACACAGGACCCTCTCTAAATATTAACACACACACAGGACCCTCTGTAAATATTAACACACACACAGGACCCTCTGTAAATATTAACACACACACAGGACCCTCTGTAAATATTAACTCACAGGACCCTCTGCAAATATTAACTCACACACAGGACCCTCTGTAAATAATAACACACAGGTCCCTCTGTAAATATTAACTCACAGGACCCTCTGTAAATATTAACACACAGGACCCTCTGTAAATATTAACTCACAGGTCCCTCTAAATATTAACACACATGTCCCTCTGTAAATATTAACTCACAGGTCCCTCTGTAAATATTAATTCACACGACCCTTTGCAAATATTAACACACAGGACCCTCTGTAAATATTAATTCACAGGTCCCTCTGTAAATATTAACTCACAGGTCCCTCTGTAGATATTAACACACAGGTCCCTCTGTAGATATTAACACACAGGACCCTCTGTAAATATTAACTCACAGGACCCTCTGTAAATATTAACACACAGGACCCTCTGTAAATATTAATTCACAGGTCCCTCTGTAAATATTAACTCACAGGACCCTCTGTAAATATTAACACACGCACAGGACCCTCTATAAATATTAACTCACAGGTCCCTCTGTAAATATTAACTCACAGGACCCTCTGTAAATATTAACTCACAGGACCCTCTGTAAATATTAACTCACACACAGGACCCTCTGTAAATATTAACTCACACACAGGTCCCTCTGTAAATGTTAACACACACACAGGACCCTCTGTAAATATTAACTCACACACAGGACCCTCTGTAAATATTAACGCACAGGACCCTCTGTAAATATTAACGCACAGGTCCCTCTGTAAATATTAACGCACAGGTCCCTCTGTAAATATTAACTCACAGGACCCTCTGTAAATAATAACACACACACAGGACCCTCTGTAAATATTAACTCACACACAGGAACCTCTGTAAATATTAACACACACACAGGACCCTCTGTAAATATTAACTCACACACAGGACGCTCTGTAAATATTAACTCACAGGACCCTCTGTGAATTATAACACACAGGACCCTCTGTAAATATTAACACACACAGAGGACCCTCTGTAAATATTAACACACACACAGGACCCTCTGTAAATATTAACACACAGGACCCTCTGTAAATATTAACTCACAGGACCCTCTGTAAATATTAACACACACACAGGTCCCTCTGTAAATATTAACACACACACACAGGACCCTCTGTAAATATTAACTCACAGGTCCCTCTAAATATTAACACACAGGTCCCTCTGTAAATATTAACTTACAGGTCCCTCTGTAAATATTAATTCACAGGACCCTCTGCAAATATTAACACACAGGACCCTCTGTAAATATTAATTCACAGGACCCTCTGTAAATATTAACACACAGGGCCCTCTAAATATGAACTCACACAGGACCCTCTGTAAATATTAACACACAGGTCCCTCTGTAAATATTAACTCAGAGGACCCTATGTAAATATTAACTCACACACAGGACCCTCTGTAAATATTAACACACGGGTCTCTCTGTAAATATTAACTCACAGGTCCCTCTGTAAATATTAACTCACAGGACCCTCTGTAAATATTAACACACAGGACCCTCTGTAAATATTAACACACAGGTCCCTCTGCAAATATTAACACACAGGACCCTCTGTAAATATTAATTCACAGGTCCCTCTGTAAATATTAACTCACAGATCCCTCTGTAGATATTAACACACAGGTCCCTCTGTAGATATTAACACACAGGACCCTCTGTAAATATTAACTCACAGGACCCTCTGTAAATATTAACACACAGGACCCTCTGTAAATATTAATGCACAGGTCCCTCTGTAAATATTAACACATGCACAGGACCCTCTATAAATATTAACTCACAGGTCCCTCTGTAAATATTAACACACAGGTCCCTCTGTAAATATTAACTCACAGGACCCTCTGTAAATATTAACACACGCTCAGGACCCTCTATAAATATTAACTCACAGGTCCCTCTGTAAATATTAACTCACAGGACCCTCTGTAAATATTAACTCACACACAGGACCCTCTGTAAATATTAACTCACACACAGGTCCCTCTGTAAATATTAACACACACACAGGACCCTCTGTAAATATTAACTCACACACAGGACCCTCTGTAAATATTAACACACAGGACCCTCTGTAAATATTAACGCACAGGTCCCTCTGTAAATATTAACTCAAAGGACCCTCTGTAAATATTAACACACAGGACCCTCTGTGAATAATAACGCACAGGTCCCTCTGTAAATAATAACACACAGGACCCTCTGTAAATATTAACGCACAGGTCCCTCTGTAAATATTAACACACAGGACCCTCTGTAAATATTAACGCACAGGTCCCTCTGTAAATAATAACACACAGGACCCTCTGTAAATATTAACTCACAGGACCCTCTGTAAATATTAACTCACAGGACCCTCTGTAAATATTAACTCACAGGACCCTCTGTAAATAATAACACACACACAGGACCCTCTGTAAATATTAACTCACACACAGGAACCTCTGTAAATATTAACACACACACAGGACCCTCTGTAAATATAAACTCACACACAGGACGCTCTGTAAATATTAACTCACAGGACCCTCTGTGAATTATAACACACAGGACCCTCTGTAAATATTAACACACACACAGGACCCTCTGTAAATATTAACTCACACACAGGACCCTCTGTAAATATTAACTCACAGGACCCTCTGTAATTTTTAACTCACAGGACCATCTGTAAATATTAACACACAGGACCCTCTGTAAATATTAACTCACAGGACCCTCTGTAAATATTAACTCACATGAACCTCTGTAAATATTAACTCACAGGTCCCGCTGTACATATTAACACACAGGACCCTCTGTAAATATTAACACACACACAGGACCCTCTGTAAATATTAACACACAGGACCCTCTGTAAATATTAACTCACAGGACCCTCTGTAAATATTAACTCACAGGTCCCTCTGTAAATATTAACACACAGGACCCTCTGTAAATATTAACACACACACAGGTCCCTCTGTAAATATTAACACACACACACAGGACCCTCTGTAAATATTAACTCACAGGTCCCTCTAAATATTAACACACAGGTCCCTCTGTAAATATTAACTTACAGGTCCCTCTGTAAATATTAATTCACAGGACCCTCTGCAAATATTAACACACAGGTCCCTCTGTAAATATTAATTCACAGGTCCCTCTGGAGATATTAACACACAGGTCCCTCTGTAAATATTAACTCACAGGACCCTATGTAAATATTAACTCACACACAGGACCCTCTGTAAATATTAACACACGGGTCTCTCTGTAAATATTAACTCACAGGTCCCTCTGTAAATATTAACTCACAGGACCCTCTGTAAATATTAACACACAGGACCCTCTGTAAATATTAACACACAGGACCCTCTGTAAATATTAATTCACAGGTCCCTCTGTAGATATTAACACACAGGTCCCTCTGTAGATATTAACACACAGGACCCTCTGTAAATATTAACTCACAGGACCCTCTGTAAATATTAACACACAGGACCCTCTGTAAATATTAATGCACAGGTCCCTCTGTAAATATTAACACACGCACAGGACCCTCTATAAATATTAACTCACAGGTCCCTCTGTAAATATTAACTCACAGGACCCTCTGTAAATATTAACACATGCACAGGACCCTCAATAAATATTAACTCACAGGTCCCTCTGTAAATATTAACACACAGGTCCCTATGTAAATATTAACTCGCAGGAACCTCTGTAAATATTAACTCACAGGACCCTCTGTAAATATTAACTCACTGGACCCTCTGTAAATATTAACTCACAGGTCCCTCTGTAAATATTAATTCACACTCAGGTCCCTCTGTAAATTTTAACTCACAGGTCCCTCTGTAAATATTAACTCACAGGACCCTCTGTAAATATTAACTCACAGGACCCTCTGTAAATATTAACTCACAGGTCCCTCTGTAAATATTAACTCACAGGACCCTCTGTAAATATTAACTCACAGGACCCTCTGTAAATATTAACTCACAGGACACTCTGTAAATATGAACACACACACAGGACCCTCTGTAAATATTAACACACACACAGGTCCCTCTGTAAATATTAACACACAGGACCCTCTGTAGATATTAACACACAGGACCCTCTGTAAATATTAACTCAGAGGACCCTCTGTAAATATTAACTCACACACAGGACCCTCTGTAAATATTAACTCACAGGTCCCTCTGTAAATATTAACTCACAGGACCCTCTGTAAATATTAACTCACAGGACCCTCTGTAAATATTAACTCACACACAGGACCCTCTGTAAATATTAACTCACACACAGGTCCCTCTGTAAATATTAACTCACACACAGGTCCCTCTGTAAATATTAACTCACACACAGGACACTCTGTAAATATTAACTCACAGGACCCTCTGTAAATATTAACTCACAGGACCCTCTCTAAATATTAACTCACAGGACCCTCTGTAAATATTAACACACAGGACCCTCTGTAAATATTAACTCACAGGACCCTCTGTAAATATTAACTCACACACAGGACCCTCTGTAAATATTAACTCACACACAGGACCCTCTGTAAATATTAACTCACACACAGGACCCTCTGTAAATATTAACACACACACAGGACCCTCTGTAAATATTAACACACACAGGACCCTATGTAAATATTAACTCACACACAGGACCCTCTGTAAATATTAACTCACAGGTCCCTCTGTAAATATTAACACACAGGACCCTCTGTAAATATTAACACACAGGACCCTCTGTAAATATTAACACACAGGACCCTCTGTAAATATTAACACACAGGACCCTCTGTAAATATTAAGTCACACACAGGACCCTCTGTAAATATTAACACACAGGTCCCTCTGTAAATATTAACTCACAGGACCCTCTGTAAATATTAACTCACGGGTCCCTCTGTAAATATTAACTCACAGGACCCTCTGTAAATATTAACACACACGACCCTGTGTAAATATTAACTCACACACAGGACCCTCTGTAAATATTAACTCACACACAGGCCCCTCTGTAAATATTAACTCACACACAGGACCCTCTGTAAATATTAACACACAGGACCCTCTGTAAATATTAACTCACAGTTCCCTCTGTAAATATTAACTGACAGGACCCTCTGTAAATATTAACTCACACACAGGTCCCTCTGTAAATATTAACTCACAGGACCCTCTGTAAATATTAACTCACACACAGGTCCCTCTGTAAATATTAACTCACACGACCCTCTGTAAATATTAACACACAGGACCCTCTGTAAATATTAACTCACAGGTCACTCTGTAAATATTAACTCACAGGACCCTCTGTAAATATTAACACACAGGTCCCTCTGTAAATATTAACACACAGGTCCCTGTGTAAATATTAACACACAGGACCCTCTGTAAATATTAACTCACAGGACGCTCTGTGAATAATAACACACAGGAACCTCTGTAAATATTAACTCCCAGGACCCTCTGTAAATATTAACTCACAGGACCCTCTGTAAATATTAACTCACACACAGGACCCTCTGTAAATATTAACTCACACACAGCACCCTGTGTAAATATTAACTCACGCACAGGACCCTCTGTAAATATTCACTCACAGGTCCCTCTGTAAATATTAACTCACAGATCCCTCTGTAAATATTAACTCCCAGGACCCTCTGTAAATATTCACTCACAGGTCCCTCTGTAAATATTAACTCACAGGTCCCTCTGTAAATATTAACTCACATGTCCCTCTGTAAATATTAACTCACAGGTCCCTCTGTAAATATTAACTCACAGGTCCCTCTGTAAATATTAACTCCCAGGACCCTCTGTGAATATTAACTCACAGGACCCTCTGTAAATATTAACACACACACAGAACCCTCTGTAAACATTAACTCACACACAGGACCCTCTGTAAATATTAACTCACAGGGCCCTCTGTAAATATTAACACACACACAGGTCCCTCTGTAAATACTAACTCACAAGACCCTTTGTAAATATTAACTCACGGGACCCTCTGTAAATATTAACTCACAGGTACCTCTGTAAATATTAACTCACGGGACCCTCTGTAAACATTAACTCACAGGACCCTCTGTAAATATTAACTCACACACAGGACGCTCTATAAATATTAACTCACACACAGGACCCTCTGTAAATATTAACTCACAGGTCCCGCTGTACATATTAACACACAGGACCCTCTGTAAATATTAAAAGACACACAGGACCCTCTGTAAATATTAACACACACACAGGACCCTCTGTAAATATTAACACACACACAGGACCCTCTGTAAATATTAACTCACACACAGGACGCTCTATAAATATTAACTCACACACAGGACCCTCTGTAAATATTAACTCACAGGTCCCGCTGTACATATTAACACACAGGACCCTCTGTAAATATTAACACACACACAGGACCCTCTGTAAACATTAACTCACAGGTCCCTCTGTAAATATTAACACACAGGACCCTCTGTAAATATTAACTCACACACAGGACGCTCTATAAATATTAACTCACACACAGGACCCTCTGTAAATATTAACTCACAGGACCCTCTGTAAATATTAACACACAGGACCCTCTGTAAATATTAACTCACAGGTCCCTCTAAATATTAACACACAGGTCCCTCTGTAAATATTAACTCACAGGACCCTCTGCAAATATTAACACACAGGACCCTCCGTAAATATTAATTCACAGGACCCTCTGTAAATATTAACACACAGGACCCTCTAAATATTAACTCACACAGGACCCTCTGTAAATATTAACACACAGGTCCCTCTGTAAATATTAACTCACAGGACCCTATGTAAATATTAACTCACACACAGGACCCTCTGTAAATATTAACACACGGGTCCCTCTGTAAATATTAACTCACAGGTCCCTCTGTAAATATTAACTCACAGGACCCTCTGTAAATATTAACACACAGGACCCTCTGCAAATATTAACACACAGGACCCTCTGTAAATATTAATTCACAGGTCCCTCTGTAAATATTAACACACAGGACCCTCTGCAAATATTAACACACAGGACCCTCTGTAAATATTAATTCACAGGTCCCTCTGTAAATATTAACTCACAGGTCCCTCTGTAGATATTAACACACAGGTCCCTCTGTAGATATTAACACACAGGACCCTCTGTAAATATTAACTCACAGGACTCTCTGTAAATATTAACTCACAGGACCCTCTGTAAATATTAACACACGCACAGGACCCTCTATAAATATTAACTCACAGGTCCCTCTGTAAATATTAACACACAGGTCCCTCTGTAAATATTAACTCACAGGAACCTCTGTAAATATTAACTCACAGGACCCTCTGTAAATATTAACTCACTGGACCCTCTGTAAATATTAACTCACAGGTCCCTCTGTAAATATTAATTCACACACAGGTCCCTCTGTAAATATTAACTCACAGGACCCTCTGTAAATATTAACTCACAGGGCCCTCTGTAAATATTAACTCACAGGACCCTCTGTAAATATTAACTCACACACAGGCCCCTCTGTAAATATTAACTCACAGGACCCTCTGTAAATATTAACTCACAGGTCCCTCTGTAAATATTAACTCACAGGACCCTCTGTAAATATTAACTCACAGGTCCCTCTGTAAATATTAACTCACAGGACCCTCTGTAAATATTAACTCACAGGTCCCTCTGTAAATATTAATTCACACACAGGTCCCTCTGTAAATATTAACTCACAGGTCCCTCTGTAAATATTAACTCACAGGACCCTCTGTAAATATTAACTCACAGGTCCCTCTGTAAATATTAACTCACAGGACCCTCTGTAAATATTAACTCACACACAGGACCCTCTGTAAATATTAACTCACACACAGGTCCCTCTGTAAATATTAACTCACAGGTCCCTCTGTAAATATTAACTCACACACAGGTCCCTCTGTAAATATTAACTCACAGGACCCTCTGTAAATATTAACTCACAGGACCCTCTGTAAATATTAACTCACACACAGGTCCCTCTGTAAATATTAACACACAGGACCCTCTGTAAATATTAACTCAGAGGACCCTCTGTAAATATTAACTCACAGGTCCCTCTGTAAATATTAACACACACACAGGACCCTCTATAAATATTAACTCACAGGTCCCTCTGTAAATATTAACTCACAGGACCCTCTGTAAATATTAACTCACGGGACCCTCTGTAAATATTAACTCACACACAGGACCCTCTGTAAATATTAACTCACACACAGGTCCCTCTGTAAATATTAACTCACACACAGGACCCTCTGTAAATATTAACTCACAGGACTCTCTGTAAATATTAACTCACAGGACCCTCTGTAAATATTAACACACGCACAGGACCCTCTATAAATATTAACTCACAGGTCCCTCTGTAAATATTAACACACAGGTCCCTCTGTAAATATTAACTCACAGGAACCTCTGTAAATATTAACTCACAGGACCCTCTGTAAATATTAACTCACTGGACCCTCTGTAAATATTAACTCACAGGTCCCTCTGTAAATATTAATTCACACACAGGTCCCTCTGTAAATATTAACTCACAGGGCCCTCTGTAAATATTAACTCACAGGACCCTCTGTAAATATTAACTCACACACAGGCCCCTCTGTAAATATTAACTCACAGGACCCTCTGTAAATATTAACTCACAGGTCCCTCTGTAAATATTAACTCACAGGACCCTCTGTAAATATTAACTCACAGGTCCCTCTGTAAATATTAACTCACAGGACCCTCTGTAAATATTAACTCACAGGTCCCTCTGTAAATATTAATTCACACACAGGTCCCTCTGTAAATATTAACTCACAGGTCCCTCTGTAAATATTAACTCACAGGACCCTCTGTAAATATTAACTCACAGGTCCCTCTGTAAATATTAACTCACAGGACCCTCTGTAAATAATAACTCACACACAGGACCCTCTGTAAATATTAACTCACACACAGGTCCCTCTGTAAATATTAACTCACAGGTCCCTCTGTAAATATTAACTCACACACAGTTCCCTCTGTAAATATTTACTCACAGGACCCTCTGTAAATATTAACTCACAGGACCCTCTGTAAATATTAACTCACACACAGGTCCCTCTGTAAATATTAACACACAGGACCCTCTGTAAATATTAACTCAGAGGACCCTCTGTAAATATTAACTCACAGGTCCCTCTGTAAATATTAACACACACACAGGACCCTCTATAAATATTAACTCACAGGTCCCTCTGTAAATATTAACTCACAGGACCCTCTGTAAATATTAACTCACGGGACCCTCTGTAAATATTAACTCACACACAGGTCCCTCTGTAAATATTAACTCACACACAGGACCCTCTGTAAATATTAACTCACAGGACCCTCTGTAAATATTAACACACACACAGGACCCTCTGTAAATATTAACTCACAGGTACCTCTGTAAATATTAACTCACAGGAACCTCTGTAAATATTAACTCACAGGACCCTCTGTAAATATTAACTCACTGGACCCTCTGTAAATATTAACTCACAGGTCCCTCTGTAAATATTAATTCACACACAGGTCCCTCTGTAAATATTAACTCACAGGTCCCTCTGTAAATATTAACTCACAGGGCCCTCTGTAAATATTAACTCACAGGACCCTCTGTAAATATTAACTCACAGGTCCCTCTGTAAATATTAACTCACAGGACCCTCTGTAAATATTAACTCACAGGACCCTCTGTAAATATTAACTCACAGGACCCTCTGTAAATATGAACTCACAGGTCCCTCTGTAAATATTAATTCACACACAGGTCCCTCTGTAAATATTAACTCACAGGTCCCTCTGTAAATATTAACTCACAGGACCCTCTGTAAATATTAACTCACAGGTCCCTCTGTAAATATTAACTCACAGGACCCTCTGTAAATATTAACTCACACACAGGACCCTCTGTAAATATTAACTCACACACAGGTCCCTCTGTAAATATTAACTCACAGGTCCCTCTGTAAATATTAACTCACACACAGGTCCCTCTGTAAATATTAACTCACAGGACCCTCTGTAAATATTAACTCACAGGACCCTCTGTAAATATTAACTCACAGGACCCTCTGTAAATATTAACTCACACACAGTTCCCTCTGTAAATATTAACACACAGGACCCTCTGTAAATATTAACTCAGAGGACCCTCTGTAAATATTAACTCACAGGTCCCTCTGTAAATATTAACACACACACAGGACCCTCTATAAATATTAACTCACAGGTCCCTCTGTAAATATTAACTCACAGGACCCTCTGTAAATATTAACTCACGGGACCCTCTGTAAATATTAACTCACACACAGGACCCTCTGTAAATATTAACTCACACACAGTTCCCTCTGTAAATATTAACTCACACACAGGACCCTCTGTAAATATTAACTCACAGGACCCTCTGTAAATATTAACACACACACAGGACCCTCTGTAAATATTAACTCACAGGTACCTCTGTAAATATTAACTCACAGGACCCTCTGTAAATATTAACTCAGTCACAGGACCCTCTGTAAATATTAACTCACAGGACCCTCTGTAAATATTAACTCACAGGACCCTCTGTAAATATTAACTCACAGGACCCTCTGTAAATATTAACTCACAGGACCCTCTGTAAATATTAACACACAGGACCCTCTGTAAATATTAACACACACACAGGACCTCCTGTAAATATTAACTCACAGGACCCTCTGTAAATATTAACTCACAGGACCCTCTGTAAATATTAACTCACACACAGGACCCTCTGTAAATATTAACACACACACAGGACCCTCTGTAAATATTAACACACAGGTCCCTCTGTAAATATTAACACACGCACAGGACCCTCTGTAAATATTAACTCACAGGTCCCTCTGTAAATATTAACACACAGGACCCTATGTAAATATTAACTCACACACAGGACCCTCTGTAAATATTAACTCACAGGTCCCTCTGTAAATATTAACACACAGGTCCCTCTGTAAATATTAACACACACACAGGACCCTCTATAAATATTAACTCACAGGTCCCTCTGTAAATATTAACTCACAGGACCCTCTGTAAATATTAACTCACGGGACCCTCTGTAAATATTAACTCACACACAGGACCCTCTGTAAATATTAACTCACACACAGGTCCCTCTGTAAATATTAACTCACACACAGGACCCTCTGTAAATATTAACTCACAGGACCCTCTGTAAATATTAACACACACACAGGACCCTCTGTAAATATTAACTCACAGGTACCTCTGTAAATATTAACTCACAGGACCCTCTGTAAATATTAACTCAGTCACAGGACCCTCTGTAAATATTAACTCACAGGACCCTCTGTAAATATTAACTCACAGGACCCTCTGTAAATATTAACTCACAGGACCCTCTGTAAATATTAACACACAGGACCCTCTGTAAATATTAACACACACACAGGACCCCCTGTAAATATTAACTCACAGGACCCTCTGTAAATATTAACTCACAGGACCCTCTGTAAATATTAACTCACACACAGGACCCTCTGTAAATATTAACACACACACAGGACCCTCTGTAAATATTAACACACAGGTCCCTCTGTAAATATTAACACACGCACAGGACCCTCTGTAAATATTAACTCACAGGTCCCTCTGTAAATATTAACACACAGGACCCTATGTAAATATTAACTCACACACAGGACCCTCTGTAAATATTAACTCACAGGTCCCTCTGTAAATATTAACACACAGGACCCTCTGTAAATATTAACACACAGGGCCCTCTGTAAATATTAACTCACAGGACCCTCTGTAAATATTAACTCACACACAGGTCCCTCTGTAAATATTAACTCACAGGACCCTCTGTAAATATTAACTCACAGGACCCTCTGTAAATATTAACTCACACACAGGTCCCTCTGTAAATATTAACTCACAGGACCCTCTGTAAATATTAACTCACAGGACCCTCTGTAAATATTAACTCACACACAGGACCCTCTGTAAATATTAACACACAGGACCCTCTGTAAATATTAACTCACAGGACCCTCTGTAAATATTAACTCACAGGACCCTCTGTAAATATTAACTCACAGGACCCTCTGTAAATATTAACTCACACACAGGACCCTCTGTAAATATTAACTCACAGGACCCTCTGTAAATATTAACTCACAGGACCCTCTGTAAATATTAACTCACAGGACCCTCTGTAAATATTAACACACAGGACCCTCTGTAAATATTAACTCACAGGACCCTCTGTAAATATTAACTCACAGGACCCTCTGTAAATATTAACTCACAGGACCCTCTGTAAATATTAACTCACAGGACCCTCTGTAAATATTAACTCACAGGACCCTCTGTAAATATTAACTCACAGGACCCTCTGTAAATATTAACTCACAGGACCCTCTGTAAATATTAACTCACAGGACCCTCTGTAAATATTAACTCACAGGACCCTCTGTAAATATTAACTCACACACAGGTCCCTCTGTAAATATTAACTCACAGGACCCTCTGTAAATATTAACTCACACACAGGCCCCTCTGTAAATATTAACTCACACACAGGTCCCTCTGTAAATATTAACTCAGAGGACCCTCTGTAAATATTAACACACAGGACCCTCTGTAAATATTAACACACAGGACCCTCTGTAAATATTAACACACAGGACCCTCTGTCAATATTAACTCACACACAGGTCCCTCTGTAAATATTAACACACAGGACCCTCTGTAAATATTAACACACAGGCCCCTCTGTAAATTTTAACTCACACACAGGTCCCTCTGTAAATATTAACTCACACACAGGTCCCTCTGTAAATATTAACTCACAGGACCCTCTGTAAATATTAACACACAGGTCCCTCTGTAAATATTAACTCGCACACAGGTCCCTCTGTAAATATTAACTCACAGGACCCTCTGTAAATATTAACTCACACACAGGTCCCTCTGTAAATATTAACTCACAGGTCCCTCTATAAATATTAACACACAGGTCCCTCTGTAAATATTAACTCACAGGACGCTCTGTGAATAATAACACACAGGACCCTCTGTAAATATTAACTCACAGGACCCTCTGTAAATATTAACTCACACACAGGACCCTGTGTAAATATTAACTCACGCACAGGACCCTCTGTAAATATTCACTCACAGGTCCCTCTGTAAATATTAACTCACAGGTCCCTCTGTAAATATTAAGTCACATGTCCCTCTGTAAATATTAACTCACACGCAGGACCCTCTGTAAATATTAACACACAGGGCCCTCTGTAAATATTAACACACAGGACCCTCTGTAAATATTAACACACAGGACCCTCTGTAAATATTAACTCACACACAGGACCCTCTGTAAATATTAACTCACAGGACGCTCTGTGAATAATAACACACAGGACCCTCTGTAAATATTAACTCACAGGACCCTCTGTAAATATTAACTCACAGGTCCCTCTGTAAATATTAAGTCACATGTCCCTCTGTAAATATTAACTCACACGCAGGTCCCTCTGTAAATATTAACTCACAGGACCCTTTGTAAATATTAACTCACAGGACCCTCTGTAAATATTAACACACACAGGACCCTCTGTAAATATTAACTCACAGGTCCCTCTGTAAATATTAACACACACACAGGTCCCTCTGTAAATATTAACTCACAGGTCCCTCTGTAAATATTAACTCACAGGACCCTCTGTAAATATTAACACACAGGTCCCTCTGTAAATATTAACACACAGGTCCCTCTGTAAATATTAACACACAGGTCCCTCTGTAAATATTAACTCACAGGACGCTCTGTGAATAATAACACACAGGACCCTCTGTAAATATTAACTCACAGGACCCTCTGTAAATATTAACTCACACACAGGACCCTGTGTAAATATTAACTCACGCACAGGACCCTCTGTAAATATTCACTCACAGGTCCCTCTGTAAATATTAACTCACAGGTCCCTCTGTAAATATTAAGTCACATGTCCCTCTGTAAATATTAACTCACAGGTCCCTCTGTAAATATTAACTCACAGGACCCTCTGTAAATATTAACTCACAGGTCCCTCTGTAAATATTAACTCACAGGACCCTCTGTAAATATTAACTCACAGGACCCTCTGTAAATATTAACTCACAGGTCCCTCTGTAAATATTAACTCACAGGACCCTCTGTAAATATTAACTCACAGGACCCTCTGTAAATATTAACTCACAGGTCCCTCTGTAAATATTAACTCACAGGACCCTCTGTAAATATTAACTCACAGGACCCTCTGTAAATATTAACTCACAGGTCCCTCTGTAAATATTAACTCACAGGACCCTCTGTAAATATTAACACACAGGTCCCTCTGTAAATATTAACTCACAGGACCCTCTGTTAATATTAACATACAGGTCCCTCTGTAAATATTAACTCACAGGTCCCTCTGTAAATATTAACTCACAGGACCCTCTGTAAATATTAACTCACAGGACCCTCTGTAAATATTATCACACAGGTCCCTCTGTAAATATTAACTCACAGGACCCTCTGTAAATATTAACACACACACAGAACCCTCTGTAAATATTAATTCACACACAGGACCCTTCGTAAATATTAACACACACACATGACCCTCTGTAAATATTAACTCACACACAGGACCCTCTGTAAATATTAACTCACAGGGCCCTCTGTAAATATTAACTCACACACAGGTCCCTCTGTAAATATTAACACACACACAGGTCCCTCTGTAAATATTAATACACACACAGGTCCCTCTGTAAATACTAACTCACAAGACCCTTTCTAAATATTAACACACAGGACCCTCTGTAAATATTAACTCACGGGACCCTCTGTAAATATTAACTCACGGGACCCTCTGTAAATATTAACTCACAGGACCCTCTGTAAATATTAACTCACACACAGGACGCTCTGTAAATATTAACTCACACACAGAACCCTCTGTAAATATTAACTCACACACAGGACACTCTGTAAATATTAACTCACACACAGGACCCTCTGTAAATATTAACTCACGGGACCCTCAGTAAATATTAACACACAGGTCCCTCTGTAAATATTAACTCACAGGACCCTCTGTAAATATTAACTCACACACAGGACGCTCTGTAAATATTACCTCACACACAGGACGCTCTGTAAATATTAACTCACGGGACCCTCTGTAAATATTAACTCCCAGGACCCTCTGTAAATATTAACTCACACACAGGACCCTCTGTAAATATTAACTCACACACAGGACCCTCTGTAAATATTAACTCACACACAGGAAGCTCTGTAAATATTAACT
Source organism: Squalus acanthias (assembly GCA_030390025.1). NCBI lineage: Eukaryota > Metazoa > Chordata > Chondrichthyes > Squaliformes > Squalidae > Squalus > Squalus acanthias. Next base: position 63,940,907 of record CM059435.1, read on the forward strand.
CACACACAGGACCCTCTGTAAATATTAACTCACAGGTCCCTCTGTAAATATTAACTCACAGGACCCTCTGTAAATATTAACTCACAGGACCCTCTGTAAATATTAACACACAGGACCCTCTGTAAATATTAACACACACACAGGACCCCCTGTAAATATTAACTCACAGGACCCTCTGTAAATATTAACTCACAGGACCCTCTGTAAATATTAACTCACACACAGGACCCTCTGTAAATATTAACACACACACAGGACCCTCTGTAAATATTAACACACAGGTCCCTCTGTAAATATTAACACACGCACAGGACCCTCTGTAAATATTAACTCACAGGTCCCTCTGTAAATATTAACACACAGGACCCTATGTAAATATTAACTCACACACAGGACCCTCTGTAAATATTAACTCACAGGTCCCTCTGTAAATATTAACACACAGGACCCTCTGTAAATATTAACACACAGGGCCCTCTGTAAATATTAACTCACAGGACCCTCTGTAAATATTAACTCACACACAGGTCCCTCTGTAAATATTAACTCACAGGACCCTCTGTAAATATTAACTCACAGGACCCTCTGTAAATATTAACTCACACACAGGACCCTCTGTAAATATTAACTCACAGGTCCCTCTGTAAATATTAACACACAGGACCCTCTGTAAATATTAACACACAGGGCCCTCTGTAAATATTAACTCACAGGACCCTCTGTAAATATTAACTCACACACAGGTCCCTCTGTAAATATTAACTCACAGGACCCTCTGTAAATATTAACTCACAGGACCCTCTGTAAATATTAACTCACAGGTCCCTCTGTAAATATTAACTCACAGGACCCTCTGTAAATATTAACTCACAGGTCCCTCTGTAAATATTAACTCACAGGACCCTCTGTAAATATTAACTCACAGGACCCTCTGTAAATATTAACACACAGGACCCTCTGTAAATATTAACTCACAGGACCCCCTGTAAATATTAACTCACAGGACCCTCTGTAAATATTAACACACAGGACCCTCTGTAAATATTAACTCACAGGACCCTCTGTAAATATTAACTCACAGGACCCTCTGTAAATATTAACTCACAGGACCCTCTGTAAATATTAACTCACACACAGGTCCCTCTGTAAATATTAACTCACAGGACCCTCTGTAAATATTAACTCACACACAGGCCCCTCTGTAAATATTAACTCACACACAGGTCCCTCTGTAAATATTAACTCAGAGGACCCTCTGTAAATATTAACACACAGGACCCTCTGTAAATATTAACACACAGGACCCTCTGTAAATATTAACACACAGGACCCTCTGTCAATATTAACTCACACACAGGTCCCTCTGTAAATATTAACACACAGGACCCTCTGTAAATATTAACACACAGGCCCCTCTGTAAATTTTAACTCACACACAGGTCCCTCTGTAAATATTAACTCACACACAGGTCCCTCTGTAAATATTAACTCACAGGACCCTCTGTAAATATTAACACACAGGTCCCTCTGTAAATATTAACTCGCACACAGGTCCCTCTGTAAATATTAACTCACAGGACCCTCTGTAAATATTAACTCACACACAGGTCCCTCTGTAAATATTAACTCACAGGTCCCTCTATAAATATTAACACACAGGTCCCTCTGTAAATATTAACTCACAGGACGCTCTGTGAATAATAACACACAGGACCCTCTGTAAATATTAACTCACAGGACCCTCTGTAAATATTAACTCACACACAGGACCCTGTGTAAATATTAACTCACGCACAGGACCCTCTGTAAATATTCACTCACAGGTCCCTCTGTAAATATTAACTCACAGGTCCCTCTGTAAATATTAAGTCACATGTCCCTCTGTAAATATTAACTCACACGCAGGACCCTCTGTAAATATTAACACACAGGGCCCTCTGTAAATATTAACTCACACACAGGACCCTCTGTAAATATTAACTCACAGGACGCTCTGTGAATAATAACACACAGGACCCTCTGTAAATATTAACTCACAGGACCCTCTGTAAATATTAACTCACAGGTCCCTCTGTAAATATTAAGTCACATGTCCCTCTGTAAATATTAACTCACACGCAGGTCCCTCTGTAAATATTAACTCACAGGACCCTTTGTAAATATTAACTCACAGGACCCTCTGTAAATATTAACACACACAGGACCCTCTGTAAATATTAACTCACAGGTCCCTCTGTAAATATTAACACACACACAGGTCCCTCTGTAAATATTAACTCACAGGTCCCTCTGTAAATATTAACTCACAGGACCCTCTGTAAATATTAACACACAGGTCCCTCTGTAAATATTAACACACAGGTCCCTCTGTAAATATTAACACACAGGTCCCTCTGTAAATATTAACTCACAGGACGCTCTGTGAATAATAACACACAGGACCCTCTGTAAATATTAACTCACAGGACCCTCTGTAAATATTAACTCACACACAGGACCCTGTGTAAATATTAACTCACGCACAGGACCCTCTGTAAATATTCACTCACAGGTCCCTCTGTAAATATTAACTCACAGGTCCCTCTGTAAATATTAAGTCACATGTCCCTCTGTAAATATTAACTCACACGCAGGTCCCGCTGTAAATATTAACTCACAGGACCCTCTGTAAATATTAACTCACAGGTCCCTCTGTAAATATTAACTCACAGGACCCTCTGTAAATATTAACTCACAGGACCCTCTGTAAATATTAACTCACAGGTCCCTCTGTAAATATTAACTCACAGGACCCTCTGTAAATATTAACTCACAGGACCCTCTGTAAATATTAACTCACAGGTCCCTCTGTAAATATTAACTCACAGGACCCTCTGTAAATATTAACTCACAGGACCCTCTGTAAATATTAACTCACAGGTCCCTCTGTAAATATTAACTCACAGGACCCTCTGTAAATATTAACACACAGGTCCCTCTGTAAATATTAACTCACAGGACCCTCTGTTAATATTAACATACAGGTCCCTCTGTAAATATTAACTCACAGGTCCCTCTGTAAATATTAACTCACAGGACCCTCTGTAAATATTATCACACAGGTCCCTCTGTAAATATTAACTCACAGGACCCTCTGTAAATATTAACACACACACAGAACCCTCTGTAAATATTAATTCACACACAGGACCCTTCGTAAATATTAACACACACACATGACCCTCTGTAAATATTAACTCACACACAGGACCCTCTGTAAATATTAACTCACAGGGCCCTCTGTAAATATTAACTCACACACAGGTCCCTCTGTAAATATTAACACACACACAGGTCCCTCTGTAAATATTAATACACACACAGGTCCCTCTGTAAATACTAACTCACAAGACCCTTTCTAAATATTAACACACAGGACCCTCTGTAAATATTAACTCACGGGACCCTCTGTAAATATTAACTCACGGGACCCTCTGTAAATATTAACTCACAGGACCCTCTGTAAATATTAACTCACACACAGAACCCTCTGTAAATATTAACTCACACACAGGACACTCTGTAAATATTAACTCACACACAGGACCCTCTGTAAATATTAACTCACGGGACCCTCAGTAAATATTAACACACAGGTCCCTCTGTAAATATTAACTCACAGGACCCTCTGTAAATATTAACTCACACACAGGACGCTCTGTAAATATTACCTCACACACAGGACGCTCTGTAAATATTAACTCACGGGACCCTCTGTAAATATTAACTCCCAGGACCCTCTGTAAATATTAACTCACACACAGGACCCTCTGTAAATATTAACTCACACACAGGACCCTCTGTAAATATTAACTCACACACAGGAAGCTCTGTAAATATTAACTCACACACAGGACCCTCTGTAAATATTAACTCACAGGTCCCTCTGTAAATATTAACACACACACAGGACCCTCTGTAAATATTAACACACACACAGGCCCCTGTGTAAATATTAACACACTCTGTATTGGAGGGATCATTGGGTATCAGGGTGATGTGGCACTGAACCATGCAGGCTAGGAAGATCCCAGCTTGGATTCCATCTCTCTCCTGACTTATATGAGATATATATACAAGATTGAGACTATCCGTTCAGCTGCCTCTGCTGCTTCCCTCCCTTCCCTTCCACAGGGCCACACTTCCTCTAAGGTTCCCCCTGCCCTAGCCCTGAACTCGCATCTTTCTCTAGTTTCTCTCCTATCTCCCTGCATGCCCTCTTGGAGCTCATCTTGTCCATGAGTCTCTCCTGGGTAGCCTCCCATCTTCCACCCTCCATAAACTTGAGCTCATCTACATCTCTGCTGCCCATATCCTAACTTGCACCAAGTCCCATTCGCCCATCACCTACATTTCCTCAATTTTAAAATTCTCATCCTTGTTTTCAAATCCCTCCATAGCCTCATCCCTCCCTATCTCTGTAACCTCCTCCAGTCCTACAACCCTCCGAGATCTCTGCGCTCCTCCAATTCTGGCCTCTTGCGCATTCCCTATTTTTATCACTCCACTATTGGCGGCAGTGCTTTCAGCTGCCTAGGCTCTAAACTCTGGAATTCCCTCCCTAAACCTCTCTGCCTCTCTACCTCTCTCTCCTCATTTAAGACGCTGCTTAAAACCTCCCTCTTTGACCAAGCTTTTGGTCTTTTGTCCTAATATTTCCTTACGTGGCTCAGTGTTAAATTTTGTTTGATAACGCTCCTGTGTCGCGCCTTGGGACGTTTTACTACGCTAAAGGCGCTATATAAATGCAAGTTGTTGTTGTTATAGCTGAGGCGTTGGTTACGGCACTGTGATGGACCTTCATGTCCTTTGATCACGACACAGTCAACTGTACTCGGCAGTGCCTGTAACTGTGAAGGACTTGGCTGTGATGCCCTTTAAAGTCGATTAACCTATTTCTGTCAACTGGTCCTTCCTTCTGTGTCCACTCAAACCTTGGTTTCTCAAATCTGCCATGCTCAGTTAATTAAGCCCCCAAGCGGATGTTGTGTTCAGCAATTTGGACTAGTGTAAGTTGAAGGAATAGCTCTGTGAGCCTCTGACTATTCTCTATTGTTGACTGGGAAAGTGAAAGGATTTGTACATCATGTAAATCCTACAGGTGGCACATCGTATTTTGCAATACTTTCTTTTTCACTGGGGTGGACAAATGTGAGAAGTCGCACAACACCAGGTTATAGTCCAACAGTTTTATTTGAAATCACAAGCTTTCGGAGCGCTGCTCCTTCGTCAGGTGAAGTCAAATTCTTTTTCATTGAAATTTATCTTAAGCACTTCTTCACACAAATGATAGTGGAAATCTGGAACTCTCTCCCCCAAAAGGCTGTGGATGCTGTGGGTCAATTGAAAATGTCAAAACCGAGATCAATAGATTTTTTTAGGTAATTGTATGAGGGGATATGGAACCAAGGCAGGTAAATGGAGTTAAGATACAGATCAGCCATGATCTAATTAATGGCGGAATAGGCTCGAGAGGCTGAATGGCCTCCTCCTGTTTCTATGTTCCTTCCTATGTTCATTAAATTTGTCACAGCAGGGCTTGCCCCAGTGGCTCCATAGTAACTGAGTCATGCAGAACAGGAAGGTGCACAGATTCAAGATCTCGTTCTCTCCTCTGCAGGAGGTGCGAGGTCAGAGTAAGAGGGGAACGTTGTCGAAGGTTCCAGCTCTCTATTGCTATCCTTCATCGTTGCTGGGTCAAAATCATGGAACTCCCTACCTAACAGCATTGTGGGAGCACTTTCACCATGACTGCAGTTATTCAATAAAAAGGCGGCTCACCACCACCTTCTCATGGGCACCTAGGGCCGGGCAATAAATTAGCATCGCCATCTCCCGAGAATGGGAGAAAAAGTACCCAGCGGCCCCTGCTGGAAGAGCATATGTCTGGACAGTAGCTGAGAACAGGAACAGGCTCAAGTGTGATTTGCCACCCCCTCCCTACTCCCCACACTCCCATTTGATCTCGGATGATGTCCAGGCACAGTTTGGATATTGACTCCTTGGGTGGTGTAGCAGAGAGCGCTCAGCCCTGTAGAGCTTTACCCTATTCCAAAAGGGAAGACGAGGGGTGAAAAATGAGAAGGGGAAAGAACAAAAATTCTCTCGGCTGAAGTTTGGCGTGAACTTCACTCTTGTGCTCAGCGGTTGTACGGCTGAATACCTCCCAGTGTGTGCGGACCCCACAATCTTTTTTTTACGACAAGGCACTTCAAGAGCTGGCCGTGCCCCTTTAAAGATCGGGTCCCCCGGGTTTGTTGCGCTGCTTGTATGGACATTTTCTTTATTTAGTGGAGCAAGGGCGTGAATTGTTTCTTCATATAGCAGCGCACGCTGATGATCAGCAGGTCCTTCTGCTCTTCAATCTGCCTCACATTTCTGCTCTCAAATGGCCACCAGCTGAATCGCAAATTCATGAAGCCCCTACTGTTTTTTTTTAAATGAAGAATGCGCCTAGCTGCCCCTCTGCCAGTTTGCGGCTGATCGCTCTGCTTGTGCCCTTCACAGTAAGCGATGGAGGTATCAACCGTTTCCCTGTTTGAAACCCCATTGGTTGTAGGGTTGGGTTTCCTTGACATAGAAGTGGGAGGAGGTTGTGCAAAGGAGAGGTTATAACTATCAGGAAAGACTCAACAGGATGGGGCATTTTTCTCTAGAAAAGAGAAGGCTGAGGGGTGACCTGATAGAGGTATTTAAAATTATGAAGGAGTTTGATAGAGCAGATGTAGAGAAGATGTTTCCGCTTGTGGGGAGTTCAGAACCAGGGGCCATAAAGACAAGATGGTCACTAATAAATCCAATAGGGAATTCAGGAGAAACTTCTTTACCCAGAGAGTGGTTAGAATGTGGAACTGGCTACCACAGGGAGTGGTTGATATATAGATACGTTTAAGGGGAAGCTAGAGAAACACATGAGGGAGAAAGGAGTAGAAGGATATGCTGATGGGGTTTGATGAAGAGGGGGTGGGAAGAGGCTCATGTGGAGCATAAACTCCGGCATAGACCTGTTGGGTGGAATGGCCTGTTTCTGTGCTGTAAATGTCTGTGTAATTCTATGTAAAATGCCAATGAGCTGACAGCCCTGTGCATTTGCCAGACCGGCTGGCTGCCAATCAGGCAAATTTACCCAGCAGTCAGAGGGAGGTGCTGTCCTGACTGATACCTCATCCTCTCAACTGGCCCACACTATATCACTGCAAATGTAGAGAGGTTTTGTTTATTTCTAACTTTTCATATTTCTTTTCCATTTTCAATGGGTGCCAACCAAACTGTACCTGTTAGGTTGGGACTCGTTCCAGATTAGGGTTGCCAACGCTCCAGGATTGACCTGGAGCGTCCAGGAATTAGAGATTAATCTCCAGGACACTGCTGGGAGCAACTCAGGAGAAAAAGCGCAGGGGCATTAGATAAAATTATATCTTTTCATTTTCTTTGAGCACTTTCATTAATTAGTTGTAAAAATATTGGAGGTGGGAAAATTGTCTGTTTGACTGACAGTCAAGAATCATCCAATCAAGTAACAAAGGGTCTGTTAACTTTACACTTGGCGTGGGAAGGCGATGCATCGCAAGGGTGGACGTGTCGGGTGACCAATGGTGGGGTGTAGGGGGGTGGGGTGGTTGGAGGCGGGAAGTCATGTGATGAAACCTCCAGGAATATGTCCAACTGGAGTTGGCAGGCCTATTCCAGGTATTTTTTCTTGTGCCAAACACAAAAGTCTACTTCCACTGGCAAGTCCTGACCTGCTGTGGTATTTTGTATTTTGAGTTATTTCTGAGATGTGATAAGGTGCTATATGAATGCGAGTCTTTCTTTCTCTCATTCATTCAGCAGCCTACTCTTTGTCAGCTATTGCAGAACAGCCCAGGGCCCAAACAGCCAGTATAAGCCTCAACTGATCGCTCATGCTTACATTGAGGGTACTCTCTGACCTACATTGACTCCCAGTCCAACAACACCTCGATTTTTAAAATTCTCATCCTGGTTTTCAAATCCCTCCATGACCTCGCCCCTCCCTATCTCTGTAACCTCCTCCAGTCCTACAACCCTCCGAGATTTCTACGCTCCTCCAATTCTGGCCTCTTGCATAGTCCCAATTTTCATCACTCCACCATTGGTGGCCGTGCCTTCAGCTGCCTAGGCCTTGAGCTCTGGAATTCTCTCCCTGAACCTCTCTGCCTCTTTACCTCTCTCTCCTCCTTTAAGACGCTTCTTAATCCTAATATCTCCTTATGTGGCTCGGTGTCAACTTTTGTTCGATAACGCTTCTGTGAAGCCCCTTGGGACGTTTTACTATGATAAAGTTGCTATATAAATGCAAGGTGTTGCTGTATCAAAGACAGAGATAACCAATCAATAATGCACCTCTCCAACTCAGTCCACGACCAATTACACAGTGAGCTAATATATCTGATTTTTGCTGTACCTAATCAATCTCTCACGAGCGCTTCATGTGTAACGAGCATGAAGGTATGGAAAAGCAGTTGGCCAGCTGTGAAACCATAAAGTGCTAGTGGACAGGGATGGAGATTCTGCAACTAAGTAGTGAGGCTTTAAACCAAGCTACTAAAACCTCCACACATTAGAAAAATGTGATTGGCTTCCTTAGTTGATTACGGAGATTGCTTCATATGAGGGAATTGTCAACATATTGGTGCACTTTAAAAAAAAACTCAAGAGTGGCAAGCCAATTTGCACGCACCAGTTCTTGTTGATTGGGAATACCCGGTGATTAACCAAGTCTTGTAGCTCAGGACACCACCAGGGACGAAAGAGTCGCAGAGAAGCCAATGTGAATGAGAAAACAAACGATGAGGTGGCTCCAAGGATGAGTTTTAAGACCCTGAAGTTTGCCGAAACTGAGGGAGCGCCAAGGTAATGAGGTCTCGGAAGGAGTGAATTACAGTAGGAAGCCGTGTGATGAATTATGATAAGAAAATAGTGAGGATACAGGGAGGAGGAAAAATGCGTAACTGCAATTTAGGAGGAACATGAGAAGATGATGGAGAGAAGCATTGACCAGACTATTCTCAATAAAAGCAAAGGAAGATTGTGGTCTCGTGTGTAGAGAGTGAAGGCAAGGGCAAGGTTACTCAGGGAGCTGGTAGTTCCAGGCATTTATTTGGCAAACATGAAGAAGCAGGAGATTAAGATGCTGACAGCCCTATTGTGTTAATAGGGAGTATTCAATACTGCTGTGAATGATGGGATAGCTGTTTCTCCATAGTTATTCCCCCCTCACCTAATTTAGCATTTCTAAGGCTAATTGGAGTACTGCTACCACAACCCCAGGTGGGTTAATAAATATTACAACTTGTATTTACATTGCAATCCTCATGTTGGAAAAACATCTCAGAGAGCTTTACAGAGAGGAGAGAGAATATAAGAGAGAAGGGATAGAACAAGTAGCATCGAGTTGGAGGAGAGGGCTGAAAGAGCCCTTGAAGAGAAAACCTTTTGTGAGGTTTCTCAAAATTGAAATGGAGGAGGATTTGAGGCGGAGAGGGAGATTGTTCTAGATAAGCAGAGGCATGCTGGCTGAAAGAGCATCCACCAATGATACAGGGACTGAGGAGTAGACCAGTGTTAGAGCAGAGAAAGATGTGAGCAGGGTCAGAGGGCAGAAGTAGGTCATGGAGGTGAGTTGGGGAAGGCTGCAGAAGTATTTGAAGGCAAGAACAAAGTTACAAAGGGAGGCAGGTGAGGCCAGGGTGGTGGAAGTGTGGGCTTTGAACAGGTGAGGCCAGGGTGGTGGAAGTGTGGGCTTTGAACAGGTGAGGCCAGGGTGGTGGAAGTGTGGGCTTTGAACAGGTGAGGCCAGGGTGGTGGAAGTGTGGGCTTTGAACAGGTGAGGCCAGGGTGGTGGAAGTGTGGGCTTTGAACAGGTGAAGCCAGGGACAGCGGCTTCCTGAATGGGTTGCAGTTTGAGAAACGTTGGTTAGGAGAGTATTGGATCGACTGAATTATGAGGTGATAACAGAATGCAATAAAGTTTGGGAAGTAGTGGGGGAAGAGGCAGCAGATGAATGTGTGACAGACCTGGCACACACATACTGCTGGAAGGCAGTCTTCCACACAAACACACTTAGCCAGTGGGTAACAGTAAGCGAAGTCAATAGAGTCGGATAGAGGCCATCGGGAGCTGAAAAGGATGGCCCGAGTTTGCCTGCATTAGGAATTGGAGGAAAGTTTGACTCCTCCCAAGTCTTAATGTCGGGTGGTCAGATGGCCTAGAAACATAGAAGATAGGAGCAGGAGTAGGCCATTCGGCCCCTCGAGCCTGCTCCGCCATTCGATGAGATCATGGCTGATCATCCAAACTCAGTACCCTGTCCCTGCCTTCTCCCCATATCCCTTGATACCTTTAGCCTTAAGAAATATATCGAACTCCTTCTTGAATATATTTACTGACTTGGCCTCAACTGCCTTCTGTGGTAGAGAATTCCACAGGTTCACCACTCTCTGGGTGAAGAAATTCCTCCTCATCTCTGTCCTAAATGGCTTACCCCTTATCTTTAGACTGTGACCTCTTCTGGACTCACCCGCCATCGGGAACATCCTTCCTGCATCCAGTCTGTCTAGCCCTGTTAGAATTTTATAAGTTTCAATGAGATCTCCTCTCATTCTTCTAAACTCCAGCGAGTATAAGCCCAATCGACCCAATCTCTCCTCGTACGTCATTCCTGCCATCCCAGGTATCAGTCTGGTAAATCTTCGCTGCACTCCCTCCATGGCAAGAACATCCTTCCTCAGATAAGGCGACCAAAACTGCACAAAATACTCAAGGTGTGGTCTCACCAAGGCCCTGTACAGCTGCAGCAAGACATCTTTGTTCCTGTACTCAAACCCTCTCGCTACGAAGGCCAACATACCATTTGCCTTCTTAACTGCCTGCTGCACCTGCATGCTTACCTTCAGCGACTGGAGCACAAGGACACCCAGGTCTCGTTGCACTTCCCCTTCTCCCAATCTATTGCCGTTCAGATAATAATCTGCCTTTCTGTTTTTGCCACCAAAGTGGATAACCTCGCATTTATCCACATTATACTGCATCTGCCATGCTTCTGCCCAAGTCGAGGGAGCAGGTAGTAGGGGGAAAAAAACTTCAGACAGGGTGTCCTTATCTGGAATGTTATCCAGCGACTCCTGCTGGAGCTTGTGTGGGCGCCAGATGAGGTCCGCTTTGGGTCTGGTTGTGAATCCCACTCATAGATTAATATGTGAAAAGGATGGCGACTTGAATGAGGTACGAGCGGGTTGCGAGAACCATCAAGTCGTATCCCAGCAACAATCAGGGCCTCCAGGAGAGCTGGGGAAGGAGCTGGAAGAGAAAAAAATATTGCAATGTGTGACCAGCTGTTTGAGGGGTTTTGATAGAGTAAATAAGGAGAAACTGTTTCCACTGGCAGGAGGGTCGGTAACCAGAGGACACAGATTTAAGGTAAATGGGAAAAGAAAGAGAGGGGAGATGAGAATGATTTTTTTTTTACTCTGAGTTGTTCTGATCTGGAATGCATTGCCTGAAAGGGCGGTGGAAGCAGATTTAATAGTAACTTTCAAAAGGAAATTGGATAAATACTTGAAGGGGAAACATTGCAGGGCTGTGGGGAAAGAGCAGGAGTGTGGGACTAAGTGGATAGCTCTACCAAAGAGGTGGGATGAGCAGAATGACCTCCTTCTATGCTGTATCATTTTATGTGGCCAGCTGTTGATCGCAGCCTTTAGGAATCACGTGAAACTGCGTAGAACATGGTTAAGTGTCGGCACTGAAGGATATTTCCTTTGAATACAGACGCAGTGATAAAGAACTCATCCCATGTGACTGTAATGAGATCGAGCATTTCAACTCCACAATGAAACCTCCAGCACTCTCTCTACTCCTGCCCCATTGTTGGTTCCACTTGAGAAGCCTGGAGGGTCAGAGGCAGGCTGAGTATGTGGGTCAGGCACTGAGTAGCAAGGGTTTAACAAGCTGTGGAAATGGGAAGTTAAAGTAAAATTATTGCTGCAAGGCAGCAGCAGTCTCTGAATTAAGCACAGAATCTACTGAAGGGCAAGCAAAGCATTTTGCATTCAAGAAGAGTCTGGCTTGTAGGCAGTGGCACTCGTACTGCCATTCAGGGGCCAACCATAGCCCAGCTCTCCTTTGCCTGTGCCATTTGGTAGGCCAACTGTTCCATGCCTCAGGACCTCCCTTCCCAGCCTACCGGACTGAGCTGGGATTCCATGCTCTCTATCTTTTTCCTGCTATCCAGCAAAAGGAACTAAGGGTCTTAGCTCTTAGTAGGCAGGGTCATCCCAGTTTCCATGCAGCAAGCGATGGGGCCCTAACCATTGCCCCAAGAGGTGTGAGACTGTCTCCTTGGGGCCGCTCCCACCTTCTCTTGGATTCAGTGCAGTCGGGAGTCAGATTGCCGATCTGACACGCAAGTTGCGCACCCAGTTCTGCATGCTATGGCCGGTCTCCCACCTTGCACCCTCAGTAAGCTTGAGCTCATCCAAGACTCTACTGCCCATATCTTAACTTGCACCAAGTCCCGTTCACCCATCACCCCTGGCTCCCGGTCCGGCAACGCCTCAAATTTCAAATTCTCATCCCAGTTTTCAAATCCCTCCATGGCCTTGCCCCTTCCTGTCTCTGTAACCTTCTTCAGCTCCTACAACCTTCCATGATCTCTGCGCTCCTTCAATTCTGGCCTGCTGCACCTCCCCAATTTTCATCACTCTTCAGCTGCCTAGGCCCCAAGCTCTGGAATTTCCTCCTTAAACCTCTCCACCTCTCCTCCTTTAAGACGCTCCTTAAAACCTACCTCTTTGATTCAGCTTTTGGTTACCTGCCCTAATCTCTCCTTATGTGGCTCGGTGTCAAATTTTGTTGATAACACTCCTGTGAAGCGCCTTGGGACATTTTACTACATTAAAGGCGCTCTATAATTGCAAGTTGTTGTTGTAATCAGACAATAATTTATTGTAATAACAACAGAAAATGCTGGAAACACTCAGCGGGTCAGGCAGCATCGAGGAGAGAGAAACAGAGTCGACGTTTCGGGTCGAACCCTTTGTCAGAACAGGAAAAGGTTAGAGAAGAGAGAGGGAGGAGCAGGGGAAATAACAAAGGGAAGGTCTGTGATAGGATGGAAGGCAGGAGAGATTGACTGACAAAAGGGATGATGGTGCATGGCAAAAGGAGAGGTAATGGGACAAGTAAAGAAACGAAAGATGGCTCTGGATGATGTGTGAATGATGATGGCAGCAACATTAACAGCTACCATGAGAGGAAACAAGAGAGAGAAAAATATATAAAGAAATACAGGGGCCAATTTATAGTGTGAAATTGTTGAACTCGATGTTGAGTCCAGAAGGCTGTAAAGTGCCTAATAGAAAGATGAGGTGCTGTTCCTCGAGCTTACGTTGAGCTTCATTGGAACAGTGTAAGAGGCTGAGGACAGAGAGATCAGAGCGGGGGTGGAGCGGAGAATTAAAGTGACAGGCGACCGGAAGCTCGGGGTCATGCTTACGGACTGAACGGAGGTGTTCCGCAAAGCGATCACCCAATCTGTGTTTGGTCTCCCCAGTGTAGAGGAGACCGCATCATGAGCAGCGAATACAGTATACTAAATTGTAAGAAGTACAAGTAAATCGCTGTTTCACCTGGAAGGAGTGTTTGGGGCCCTGGACGGTGGGAAGGGAGGAGGTAAAAGGGCAGGTGCTGCATCTCCTGCGCTTGCACGGGAAGGTGCCGGGCGAAGGGGAAGGGGTGTTAGGGGTGATAGAGGAATGGACCAGGGTTTCGTGGAGAGAGCGGTCCCTTCAGAATGCTGAAAGTGGGGGGGGAGGGGAAGATGTGTTTGGTGGTGGGATCACGCTGGAGGTGGCGGAAATGGCGCAGGATGATCCGTTGAATGTGGAGGCTGGTAGGGTGAAAGGTGAGGACAAGGGGAACCCTATCGTGGTTCTGGGAGGGAGGGGAAGGGGTGAGAGCAGAAGTGCGGGAAATGGAACGGACACGGTCGAGGGCCATGTCAACCACGGTAGAGGGGAATCCTCGGTTGAGGAAAAAGGAAGACATACCAGAAGCACTAGTATGGAAGGTGGCATCGTCAGAACAGATGCGGTGGAGACGGAGAAACTGGGAGAATGGAATAGAGTCCTTACAGGAAGCGGGGTGGGAGGAAGTGTAGTCCAGGTAGCTGTGTGAGTCAGTGGGCTTATAGTATTTCCCACCCTCTGATTCCTGTTTTCAAAGATTCTTGGAAAATCATGTTTGGCATTTCTGTTCTCTTTTCCCCTTCCTCCTTCACTATTCTGGGAATTCTTACTTTTTTTTAACTTTCAGTTCCATTCGTTTTAATATAGTTTCAGTTTGAATGTTTATTTCCAACAGTGTATCTTCCACATCTTCCTCAGGCCCTACTTTCTGCTGCTTCTGTAATAATGGAGGTATCTCCACCATCCCCTTCAATCTCAAGTACTTGGAAATGAAAGGGAGACCTTTTCCAGTTCTGACGAAGAGTCCCCGACTCGAAATGTTGACTCTGTTTCTCTCTCCTCGATGCTGTCTGACCTGCTGAGTGTTTCCAGCATTTTCTGTTGTTATTTCAGAATTCCAGCATCCGCAGTATTTTGCTATTGTAATAATTTATTGTATACTTGAAATAGTAGGCCATCTGCTTAAGTTGCACTCCATTCACCTCTCCTCACCAAGATCGCTGCTAGGTAAATATTTACTGGGAGTTTAAAGATTAACTTCACCAGTTAATACTTCATATTGCAGCCGCCTTTGTTTTTAATCTTTTCAACGCCATAATCTCGCAATGTACTGCCCCGAGGAAGGTGTTAAAGTCCTGTTTATCTCAACAGTCCTGTTTCCTATCCTCGAGCAGCCGCTGACTTTCTCATTCGTGTGTGACACACTGTGAATGTGTAACAGAAGCACTTCCAAGAGACTATTACATGCTGACTGTGAAATAAAAATTAGTCATGTGACAGTCGGAGCCAAGCTGCGAGGTTTGGCGGAGCAGCAGCACCTGGTGGCTGGGACTTGGGGGGGGCCCTCAGTCAGGCTTTGGAAGGCCCCCTCTGCCCCAACAATCAGTCCCAACCTTAGGAGAGCACCTCCTGTTGCACCACTCCAGTGCAGTGCTGAGGGAGTGCTGCACTGTCGGAGCTGCCGTCTTTCGAATGAGACATTAAACCTACTCTCACAGGTGGATGTAAAAGTTCCCACTGCACTTTTCAAGGAATAGCAGGGGAGTTCTCCCCGGTGTCCTGGCCAATATTTTTCCCTCAAACAACATCACGAGAACAGATTATCTGATTATTACCTCGTTGCTGTTTATGGAAGCTGGCTGTGTGCAAATTGGCTGCCACATTTCCTACTTTAAGAACATAAGAACATAAGAACATAAGAAATAGGAGCAGGAGTAGACCAATCGGCCCCTCGAGCCTGCTCCGCCATTCAATGAGATCATGGCTGATCTGATCCAACCTCAACTCTAAAGAACACAAGAAGTAGGAGCAGGACCCGGCCACTCGGCCACTGTGCCCGCTCCGCCACCCACAGGGCCTTGACCGATCCGAACTCACTCATGTCCAATTTCCAGCCCGCTCCCCGTAACCCCTAATTCCCTTTACTTCTAGGAAACGGTCTATTTCTGTTTTAAATTTATTTAATGAAGTAGCTTCCACAGCTTCCTGGGGTAGCAAATTCCACAGACCCACTACCCTCTGAGTGAAAAAGTTTCTCCTCATCTCAGTTTTGAAAGAGCAGCCCCTTATTCTAAGTTTATGTCCCCTAGTTCTAGTTTCACCCATCATTGGGAACATCCTCACCGCGTCCACCCGATCAAGCCCCTTCACAATCTTATATGTTTCAATAAGATCGCCTCTCATTCTTCTGAACTCCAATGAGTAGAGTCCCAATCTACTCAACCTCTCCTCGTATGTCCACCCCCTCATCCCCGGAATTAACCGAGTGAACCTTCTTTGTACTGCCTCGAGAGCAAGTATGTCTTTTCTTAAGTATGGACACCAAAACTGTATGCAGTACTCCAGGTGCGGTCTCACCAATACCCTATACAACTGCAGCAATACCTCCCTGTTTTTATATTCTATCCCCCTAGCAATAAAAGCCAACATTCCATTGGCTTTCTTGATCACCTGCTGCACCTGCATACTAACTTTTTGATTTTCTTGCACCAAGACCCCCAGATCCCTTTGTACTGCAGTACTTTCCAGTTTCTCGCCATTAAGATAATAACTTGCTCTCTGATTTTTCCTGCCAAAGTGCATAACCTCACATTTTCCAATATTGTATTGCATCTGCCAAATCTCTGCCCACTCACCCAGCCTGTCTATATCCCCTTGTAGGTTTTTTATGTCCTCCTCACTCTCTACTTTCCCTCCCATCTTTGTATCATCTGCAAACTTTGATATGTTACACTCGGTCCCCTCCTCCAAATCGTTAATATAGATTGTAAAGAGTTGGGGACCCAGCACCGACCCCTGCAGAACACCACTGGCTACTGGTTGCCAGTCCGAGAATGAACCATTTATCCCAACTCTCTGCTTCCTGTTAGATAACCAATCCTCCACCCATGCCAGAATATTACCCCCAATCCAGTGATTTTTTATCTTGAGTAATAATCTTTTATGTGGCACCTTGTCGAATGCCTTCTGGAAGTCTAAATACACTACATCCACTGGTTCCCCTTTATCCACCCTGTACGTTATGTCCTCAAAGAACTCGAGCAAATTTGTCAGACATGACTTCCCCTTCATAAAGCCATGCTAACTTTGTCCTATTAAATTATGTTTATCTAAATGTTCCGTTACTGTCTCCTTAATAATAGACTCCAAAATTTTACCCACCACAGATGTTAGGCTAACTGGTCTATAATTTCCAGCCTTCTGCCTACAACCCTTTTTAAATAAGGGTGTTACATTAGCAGTTTTCCAATCTGCTGGGACCTTTGCTGAGTTCAGGGAGTTTTGGAAAATTATTACCAAAGCATCCACAATTCCTACTGCCACTTCTCTCAAGACCCTAGGATGTAAGCCATCAGGTCCAGGGGATTTATCTGCCTTGAGTCCCATTATTTTACTGAGTACCAATTCCTTAGTGATTTTAATCGTATTTAGCTCCTCCCCCACTAGAGCCCACTGTTTGTCCAGTGTTGGGATATTCTTAGGGGTAAAAATTGAGTCGCGCCCCATTTGGGGCGCTAACCTCGCCGGGGCGCGACTTTTAGCGCCCCGAAAAAATTAGCGGCCCCGCGCCGGAACTTCAGTGGTTGCGCCCCAAGAGGGAAGCGGGGCGCCACTGGAAGCACCCCGCATCCCTCTTGGGGCGCTGCGAGGGAATATCCTGGCGCTACGTGGCGCTGCGGCACGTCGCGCCGCGGTATTGCAGGCCTTCCTCCCCTTCTTAAAGGGGAGGGACCCTGCGCAGCGCGAACCGGGGCCCAGCTGGGCCCCCAGGGATCGGGAGTGCCGGCAAAAGAGCCCGGCACTCAAGAGAAGTGCCGGGCTCTTGGAGCGCAGCCGGCACTTCACGGTGGGGGGGCTTCACGGGGGCCGGGGACAGCAACGGGGGCAGGTGCTGGCAGGCGGCCAGCAACAAAAATGGCCGCCTGCCACCTCCCCTTTAAATATCGCCGCCCCGGCCGCACGTACGCCTCCCTGAACCCGTCGGACATAGCGTCTGGCGGTAAATCAGGGGGCGCGACTGAAGATCACGGCCGGGGCGCGAGCGGGGTGCTGCGCACGGCGATGACGTCATCGCCGGCGGCGCAGTGCCACAGGGCGCTACCGGCTGCCGCCGCCGCTAACCTCCCGCTGAATTTTTCGGGAGGCGTGGGCGGCGCTGCGCCCGGGCGTTAGCTGCTTTACGCCCCATTAGCGCCCTCTTAAGGCGCTAACGGGAGGCGCAAGCAGCTGAATTTTTCCCCCTTAGTGTCCTCTACCGTAAAGACTGAAACAAAATATTTGTTCAGCATTTTTGCCATCTCCATGTTTCCCACCATTAATTTCCCGGTCTCATCCTCTAAGGGACCTACGTTTGCCTTAACCACCCTTTTTCTTTTTATATAACTATAGAAACTCTTGCTATCTGTTTTTATGTTTTTTGCTAATTTATTTTCATAATCTATCTTCCCTTTCTTAATCAATCCTTTAGTTACTTTTTGCCGTCTTTTGAAGACTTCCCAATCTTCTATCCTCCCACTAACTTTGGCTACCTTATATGTCCTTGTTTTTAGTTGGATACTTTCTTTAATTTCTTTACTTAGCCATGGATGGCTGTCATTTCTTTTACACCCTTTTTTCCTCAGTGGAATATATTTATTTTGAAAGTTGTAAAATAACTCCTTGAATGAACACCACTGCTCATGTACCGTCTTACCCTTTAATCTATTTTCCCAGTCCACTTTAATCAATTCCGCTCTCATACCATCATAGTCTCCTTTATTCAAGCTCAGTATGCTTGTTTGAGAACCAACCTTCTCACCCTCTAATTGGATATGGAATTCAACCATGTTATGGTCACTCATTCCAAGGGGATCCTTAACTAGGACATTATTAATTAATCCAGACTCATTACACAGTACCAGGTCCAAGGTTGCTTGCCCCCTTGTAGGATCAGTTACATACTGCTCAAGAAATCCATCCCTAAGACACTCAATAAACTCTTCCTCAAGGCTGCCCTGCCCAATTTGATTTGTCCAGTTAATATGATAGTTAAAATCCCCCATAATTATAGCTGTTCCCTTATTACATGCCCCAACTATTTCCTGATTAATACTTCTTCCAACAGAGTTGCAACTATTAGGAGGCCTATATACTACGCCCACCAGTGTTTTTTTCCCCTTATTATTCCTTATCTCTACCCAAACTGTTTCATTATCCTGATCTTTTGACCCAATATCATTTCTCTGTATTACAGTGATTCCTTCCTTTATTAACATAGCCACCCCCCCTCCCCTTCCTTCCTGCCTGTCCTTCCTGATTGTTAAATACCCTGGCATATTTAATTCCCAGACGTTGTCACCCTGCAGCCATGTTTCTGTAATGGCCACAAGATCATACCCATACATAGTTATTTGTGCCGTTAACTCGTCAATTTTGTTACGAATGCTACGTGCATTCAGATAAAGAACTTTCAAATGTGTTTTGCGACACTTACTTCCTGCTTTTTCCTTATTTAACACTTTACCTTTTACTCCATACCTTCTGTCCCTTCCTGACATGCTTTCCTCTGTCTCCCTGCTCAGGTTCCCAACCCCCTGCCACATTAGTTTAAATCCTCCCCAACAGCACTAGCAAACACTCCCCCTAGGACAGCGGTCCCGGCCTTGCCCAGATGCAGACCGTCCGGTTTGTACTGGTCCCACCTCCCCCAGAACCGGTTGCAATGTCCCAGGAATTTGAATCCCTCCCCCTTGCCCCATTCCTCTAGCCACGTAATCATTTGAAATATCCTCCTATTTCTACTCTGACTAGCACGTGGCACTGGTAGCAATCCTGAGATTACTACCTTTGAGGTCCTATTTTTTAATTTACCTCCTAACTCCCTATATTCTACTTTTAGGACCTCATCCCCTTTTTTACCTATATCGTTGGTGCCTATGTGCACCATGACAGCTGGCTGTTCGCCCTCCCCCTCCAAAATGTTTGGGCATCCTGATAACATTCTTTCATTCTTTTATTCTTTTATTCTTTCATTCTTTCTTTCATTTCCCACACCAGTCACCCTGTGGCCTTTCTGAGTGTGATTGCCCATGTGTGCTGTAAGCTCGTGCCCACTGTGAACTGAGTTGGGACCACCCAATTTCACTTTTCTGAGGGCCCTTACAGACAGAGGAGGCCTTCATCCTGTCAGTTCTGGGTTGGATTTGAACCCAGGTCCCAAAGGCTATTACACCATAAGGGGTAATTTCCCTATATATTTCTTTTAAAATTTATCCCCTAACTTGAAGTGTACCTGAACTCGCCCATCTGCTGTCAGTGTCTACTTTGGCTGGTTGCAAGGAGACCCAAGGTGGCACCCAGGCAAGACATCCCTGGTTGATTTGCCTTGCCCCTCTGCCTGGCACATTTTAGATCAGATCTTCTCAAGTGGAGGAATCCAGTGTAGACCTATGGCACTGAGTGTTTGTTATTGGTCGAATGCTCAGTCCCGCCTCTCCAACCCATTTAAGATGCTTTTTGCTTCCTCTAACCTCTTTATGTCACCCTACTCTCAATCTCCTGGCTGAGAGAATTGGACAGGTTAAATATTCACTGCTAATGGGTGCTGCAGAATCAGTTGATAGCCCTCAACATCTACATGCATTGAATCCAGATTACAGCGCTGTGTGTCGGGAAACTGGGGCAGTGCCAAAAATCTACACTCAACATGCATCGGGTCTAGTTAACAGCACCATATCACAGTATAATTGAAGCAGCTTCAGGATTATTTCTTTTTCAAAGAGACCTAAGTGAGGATACCAGTGCAGGACCCAGTCAAGGTTTAGAAGGGTAGGTGAAGTAAATGGCAAGTAGGAGCAAGCTTGGGTTTTTGAAGCCTGAAAAATAGTAGGATTGAGTGAAGATTGAGGAGCTGACCAGTTTTAAGGTCCTGGAGAAGAAGGTGCAAAAGAACCTTCCAAACCCACGACCTCTACCACCTAGAAGGACAAGGGCAGCAGGCGCATGGGAACACCACCACCTCCAAGTTCCCCTCCAAGTTGCACACCATCCTGACCTGGAAATATATCGCCGTTCCTTCATCGTCGCTGGATCAAGATACTGAAACTCCCTCCCTGACAGCACTGTGGGAGTACCTTCACCACACGGACTGCAGCGGTTCAAGAGGCGGCTCACCACCACCTTCTCAAGGGCACTTAGGGATGGGCAATAAATGCTGGCCTTGCCAGTGGCGCCCGCATCCCAGGAACAAAAAAACAAAAAATGAGTCTTGGTTTTGAAGTGTGCAGCAGCAGGGAGATGGAGGGCACAGGATGGTGTATATGGAGCTAATGAGGAATGAGAGGAAAATTTAGAGAAAAGAACTGACCATCGTATTGATGAAAGTGAGTGAGATGAGAAAGGTTGTGAAGGATAGAGATAAGCTGGAGGTGAAAGAGACATTGCCGATCAAACCCTAAGCCTTTTCTTTTATCCTGACCAGGAGTGTCAATGAGAACAACCTCCCCAGGCATGGAAGCAGTACTGAAGTCTTGGACCGATTTGGGCTTTAAGGAGACTTCACTTGAAGCTACATTTACACAATGTAAATGGGGCGAGTTTCAGTAATCCGCTCACACCATTTACAGCACCACCTCCCCGTATAATTTAGGCTGCTCTGCCAATCTGTCCTTGGCACCTAAGTAGACCAAACCAGGATTACAACACTGGATCTCAGAAGCACAGCACCTTTTAACCCAAACTCAGCGTTTCCACAGACTGAATCTGGATTACATTAGTAGATCTCACTATAATTGAAGCAGCTCCCTGAACTGTTTCACCCGACCAAGCCTTCATTGTAGCACCAAGCAGCGGTTAAATTTAAATGTTCTGGATTAGTAAAATCTGTTGTCATAATCTGGTCTCGATCTACGTAAAGGCAGATTTATAGATCAGCTCCAGTTATACGAGGGGAGGGGGAAGGAAAAGAAAGATTGGCCGTTTATATAACAGCTTCCATTGTCCATCCGAAACCACCCAAAGCGCTTCACATACAATGAATTGTTTTAAAATCCAGTGAGTGTTGTTATGTGAACAAATGTGACACAATAACAGCAATGGGATGAATAACCAGTTGATCTGTTTTTAGTGGTGTTGGTTGAGGTAAGTTTGTAGTCCAGACCATTGAGAGAATTCATTGCTCCTCTTCGAACAGTGCCTTTAACACTCAGCCGGACAGGCGGATGTTTGCCCCGTTTATACTGTGTAAATGTTGCTTCAGATGAACTCTCTTTACAGCCCAATTCTGTGCAAGACTCCAGCATTGCTTCCATACCTGGGGAGGTTATTCTTATTAACACTCAGTATAGCAACTCACCCAAAGTGTGCACCTCTGACAATGCAGCACTCCCTCTGTGTCAGCCGTGGCTCAGTGGGTAGCACTCTTGCCTCTGAGTCAGATTGTTGTGAGTTCAAGTCCCACTCCAGAGACTTGAGCACAAAAATCTAGGCTGACACTGCAGTGCAGTACTGAGGGAGTGCTGCACTGTCAGAGGTGCCGTCTTTCGGGTGAGACATTAAACCGAGGCCCTGTCTGCTCTCTCAGGTGGACGTAAAAGTTCCCATGAGCGGGGGAGTTATCCCCGGTGTCCTGACCAATATTTATCCCTCAATCAACATCACAAAAAAACAAATTATCTGGTGATTATCACATTGCTGTTTGTGGGAGCTTGCTGTGTGCAAATTGGCTGCCGCGGGGTTCCTACATTACAACAGTGACGACACTTTAAAAGTACTTCATTGGTTGTAAAGCACTTTGGGATGTCCTGAGGTTGTGAAAGGCGCTGTATAAATGCAAGTCTTTCTCCACTGCACAGCGGAAATTATATGTTCAAACGCCGGAATGGAGCTTGAACGCACAACCTTGTGACTCTGAGATGTTGTGTAATACCCGACTGAGCTTAACTGTGGCGGTGTCGTCAGATTGCGTATGCGCGAAGGCAGTGACAGTAGAAAGTGTGATGAGTTAAGTGTGCATGATGTGGAGATGCCGGTGTTGGACTGGGGTGGACAAAAGTGAGAAGTCGCACAACACCAGGTTATAGTCCAACAGTTTTATTTGAAATCACAAGCTTTCGGAGCGCTGCCCCTTCGGCAGGTGAAGTCTTCACCTGACGAAAGAGCAGCCGCTCCGAAAGCTTGTGATTTCAAATAAAACTGTTGGACTATAACCTGGTGTTGTGCGACTTCTCACTTGAGTTAAGTGTGGTTTAGGGATTTGTGAAATCAGTGGAACCAGTTCAGCAGTTTAACACTAATGTCCCACTTAAAGAGTGTTGTGCAAGTACGTAGGAAGGGAGGGGTCTGCGGCTTCTGGTCATTTATCAGTGTAATTACGGTATACTTTAGGGTACAGATCGCACCTTCTTGAACGTCTTAGTGACCTGTAGACTTGCTATTATGACTTATATTCTTTGGGGGAAAAAAAATATATATACAGTATTAAGAAATTGAAGTGAAGGACTGTGGGATAGGACTTCACCAAGGTTGGAAGGAAATGGGGAGATACATTGAGAAGTAAGCTTCGGTTTTCAAAGGGAGCCAAAGAATGAGGGAGGTGAAGAGTTCCTGAGTAAGAATGAATTTGAGTCGGGGATGATACCAATCTTGATAGCAACTCAGGTGAGGATGGAAAAAGCTTTGAGATGTTGCCTGGCAGTGAGTTGACATCTTCTCTGCACTGGCTACTTCAGAAACTTACTTCCAAGGAGGTTCTGTTGTGAGAGGCATAATCTTGAAATATCTCAAATATTTCCCAACTGAAGCTCATTTGTCAGAACTCTTTCCCTTTATGGAAAGCCATTCTATCTCGTGAGAGCTGTAGGACCCATAAAGGCTTTAGTTGTGGTCAGATATCCTCTTGTTTGTCAATCAGCACATGAGATCACTTGAGAACTGGGAACTCTTCCGGCTCGAGATGGTTACAGTGTGACAATGATTACATTAAAACTGTGGCCTGACTCCAGCCTTTCACAGACAGCTGAGGGCATTGTGACTCGGAGCCTTTGTGTTATACAGTGGCAATTTAAGGCTCTTTTGTATTGCTACTGGGAGTCCAAGAAAGTCCTGGTCAAACAAAGGCCTTCAGCCTGCCACCAGTCTCTTTGGACAGGCACGGCAAAGAGGTGCCTCACCCTGCCATTCTCTGGACCCTCCAAGCTGGGCCCTGGCGATGGCAATGGCTGGGTTCACCACCACAATTTCCAGAAGCCCCATCGCCAAGTGCGCATCATAAAACAAAGGAGGTGGGCTTCATCTCTCCAGTGGTCCCCTGGGATCAAACTTCCCGTGGGTTTGAAGAGCGAAGGTTGAAGCTGTGGAGAACAGTTGGCCCTACTAATGGCACCCACAATCACCAGGGAAAAGGAAGAGAGTTGCCCCTGGAAATTCTGGGCCTCTGTTCGAACATTGCTCAGCTGGAGCCAGAACAGGAGTAGAAAAGTGACTTTTAGTAGTCAGGGTCAGAAACACTCATTTAAACTCTGGGGGGTAAAAATTCAGTTGGTTGCGCCTCCCGTTAGCGCCTTAAGAGGGCGCTAATGGGGCGCAAAGCCGCTAACGCCCGGGCGCAGCGATGTTTGCGCCGCTCGGGAACTTAATTAGAGATTGTGCGGCGGCGCTAAACTTTACCGCTGCGACCACCTGCGCGCGCAGATTGTGACGTCATTCCATGGTGCAACGCCCTTGTGGCGCCCCGGAGCGGAAATTGAGTGGCGTCCCCTGCCTTACCGCCTGGCGCATCCAACGACCAGAAGACTGGAACGCTATCAATCGCTGTGGGGCTGGGGGGGGGCGCTATTTAAAGGGGGCCTCTTCCTGTCTTTTATTGTTGGTGGCATTTTTGAACTACGCATTCTGAGAGAGAGAGGGAGAGACTTCTGGAGAGATTCAACGTTGTGTGAAGGAGTTTTGGGTACTGAGCAGTACTTTGCAGATTCATTTTGATTTGCCATTCCTTGTATCGATTTAGCAGAGACTGTGGGAGCTGCACTCTGAGCTCTTTGCCTGGTACTCTCCATTGTTCTTTCCAGCACATTTGATGTGCAAGTCTCTCCAGGCCGAGATTCAAGGCTGCAATGAACAGGATGTGAATGGAAAGCAAGATTAACCATCCCCTTTAAGAACTGGCCCGTGCCATTGTGTGTGTGTTCCATTGCTGACTGACATTACATGAGCTTCGCCAGCGCTCTGAGTTAGCGCCTCACTCCTTGGCCTTTGCGCCTTAAGACAGGTGTGCAGCGCCTGCTTTAGCGCTCCACTCACCTCCCGGGGCGGTAAAAGTGAAGTTTCCAGTCAGTGCCGATAATTAGCGCCAGGCGCTAATATTTGCGCCCCAAATGGGGCGCGACCTAATTTTTCCCCCTGGTACTTTTGGCATGTAAAACTGACCGGGTTAAAATTGCGTGTGGGACTGCAGTGTCACTTGGATTTCAGTGCAATGTAATGATGAGCGCATCTCCAGATACAAGCCCTGCTTTGGAAGAAAACCATATATATTTGTACTGCTGGGCGTCAATCACGCTTTAAATGGATTATAGCATGAAAATTTCACTCGTTTTATCACTAAGCTTAGCAAGTTACCCGGGGAGGGGGTGATGGGGGAATAATGAAACTTGAGCATATCCGCTTATTGTTTGATGCTCTGAATTCAGTGATGTTCAACTGAGGGAGACCGTAGGATTTTGTGCCAGTGCCGATATGTGTGGGGGGGGCGCAATTGGACATGGGCTGGAAAGCAAGCTGGCGGAATCGCATTGGTCGCCCGTTATAGCACACGCCCGATAGCCACTGCTATTGAAGTCAATGGAACGGGACGTCTAATGGGCAACCGATGCAATACCGCCTGCTCTCGTTCCCACCCATGACCAATTTCACCCCCGATGGGCTTTATTGATGCGACTTGCCCCAAAGAGCCGGGAGTTTTGAGTGTGATACTCAGGCAAGTCGGCTCATGGGCGTTATCCAGTGGTTGCAAAGCCCCTTTCTTTAAGGTCCTATAACACCCCAAGATCTCTGCACTCCTCCGATTCTGACCTCTTGCGCATCTACCATTTTTATCACTCCACCATTAGTGGTCGTGTCTTCAGCTGCCTAGTCCCTAAGCTCTGAAATTTCCGCCCTAAACCTCTCCAGCTCTCTACCTCCCTCTCCTCCTTTAAGACGCTCCTTAAAACCTACATCTTTGACCAAGTTTTTGGTCACCTGTCCTAATATCTCTTTATGTGGCTCGGTGTCAAATTTTGTCTTGATTACCATTTTAATTACCATTTTGCCTTGGGACGCATAACTTTATTAAAGGTGCTATATAAAGGCAGTTGTTGTTCTTGCTGTAACTGTTTGAAAGTAAGGTAATTCGAAGTGTACAGACTTGTCCCCCTATTTTTCAGCCCCCCTGCCCCAGGCACTGATTCATGGTGGGGTGTGGTTCCTTGGGACGTCTTCTAGTACTTCACCCAAGTGGTCATTCCTAAACTGATGGCCCACAGCCATACCTGATCCCAATCTTGCATGTTCCACAGTGGGGGCAGGTAGGGGTCATTGGAGAGGTATCAGGATTGGGAGCCCTGGATGATCTCTCTTTCTTTATAAAATAATTTAAGAGTGTGGTTGATGAAATGTGGCATTGCATGAGGATCAGGATTGGGATCGGAGCTCGGCCTGTGACTCCCTCCATGGTTGAATAGCCTGCCCACACTCAACTGACCAGGTTTTGCACAGGAAGAATGGCAACTTAGGTAGGCACTGGAAAGCTGCTGGCGCCTGGAACTGTATCCCAGGTGGTAGCTCATTCCTTGAGGATAGTGAAAGGAGAGGTATGGGGAAAGTACACACTGCACTTGCTAGACTCAAGACTGAGTAAATCTGGAAATCAGGACTCAGTAAATGAGGCAATTTAAAACCTGGGATTTAATGAATTTGAACCTTAATTTGAGGACATTGCAAATTTACTAGAAAAATTGACTATATTTAAAGCTTGAGGTTATGATTTTTAATAAGAATTAATAGAAACGTCTCCACTAGAGATCTAATATAGCTATACTTCTTAATAATTTCATTAGTAGAAGCTAAATTCCATCTGGTTTCCTCACTTTCCGCTCCTGTCTGCTTTAAATAATGTTCCCAGGGCTCTGCTAGGTGAAGGGATTTGATAGGGTAGATACAAAGAGGGCAAATCTTAAAATTAGACCTAGGCCGTTCAGGAAACATACTTTCACACAGAGTAGTGTAAATCTGGAATTCTCTCCCCCAAAAGGCTGTGGATGCTGGGACAATTGAAAATTTTAAGACTGATATCGATAAGATTTTTGTTGGGTAAGGGTATCAAGGGATATGGAGCAAAGGTGGGTGAATGGAGTTGAGGTGCAGATCAGCCAAGAGGCTGAATGGCCTCCTCCTCCTGCTGCTCCTTTGTTCCTCTCTGGGTGATGCTGATTCTCCCTCTGGTATGTTTTGATTCTGTCCGGCTCTGCGGGGAAGTGTTCAATGCGGAGGGGTATTGAGCCTGCATCCCACGACTGTTGAACACATGAAAAGAGGAGCAGGAAAAGACCATCGAGCCTGTCCCAAACAGTCAGGACACAACAAAGGTGCCAGCTGTGGCTCAGTGGGAAGCACTCTTGCCCGAGTCAGAAGGTCGAGGGTTCAAGCCCCAGTCCAGAATCTTGAGCACAAAATCCAGACTGACACTCCAGTGCAGTACTGAGGGAGTGCTGCACTGTCAGAGGTGCTGTCCTCTGAATGAGATGCCCTCTTGGGAAGACGTAAAAGATCCCATGGCACTATTCGAAGAAGAGCAGGGGAGTTCTCCCAGTGTCCTGGCCAATTATTATCCCTCAGCCAAAACCACTAAAATGGATTATCTGGTCATTATCACATTGCTGTTTGTGGGATCTTGCTGTGCACAAATTGGCTGTCGCGTTTCCCTACATTACAACAGTGACTACATTTCAAAAACACTTCATTGGTTGTAAAGCACTTTGGGATGTCCTGAGGCCTTGAAAGGTGCTATACAAATGCAAGTCTTTCTTTTTAACGAAGCATTGTGACTCCCTATGCTCCCTCCCACTGCCAGCCATGTAATTTCCTGGGAGAGGCAAAAAAAACAGATGGAAAAAAAACCCTAAGCCAATTCAAGGTGAACAAAAATCAGGGAAATTCCTCTCCCACTCCCAAAGGTGATAAAAATGAGTTGCAGGAGATCACCGTGACCGTGAGGTTCATACCCAACCTCCCACCGACCCTTTGTCCACGTTGATATTAGACGCAGCAAGGAATGCGTCGAGCTCCTTTTTGAACCGTTGCATTGAATCGGCATTCACCACTCGAGCCGACAACTTGTTGCAAGTGTGAAGAAAAACCTAGGTAAAGAGATCCCCCAAGCTCGCACGCCATTAACACGCCAGGCCTTCATTCAGGAGGCAGCATTCCAGAGCACGCTGGCGATTTGGTGATGTTATTGCTGGTCAACGACTGCCCTTCACTTCACAATAACGCACAACCAATCAATGCAGCTCTGTTACAATTTCTTTATTCTCTTTTGAGGGAGAGAAAAAAGAATCTTTGAAAGTGGGAAATAAACATGTCATATCCTTCAAACCGGTGCCCAGATTTTGATTTGTTTTTCTCTCTATGCTTGGTCTTTGGAAAAGGAAAGTCTGCAGGAATTCTCTCTGAAACCACCCAGTTAATCCTCAAATAATCTGCCTGGCCACGGGTCAATGAATTACAGAAAGCGAGCTGCATTTATGGAATATTCTCCACATCCAGGGACTACAGAACTATGCAGTGTGCTTTTAAGAGGCAGTTTCTCCTGGTACTGACCAAGGGTTGGACTCTCTGTTCAGTCTTGGAGCCAGTTGCAGTGACAAATGCTTTGTCCATTCATTGCGACTTTTTGTTGTTAAGCTGTTGATGTAAATTAGATCTTAAAAAAAGTGTCCAGCTGGCATTGTGGGCATCAGTTTTTGTCTCCACCAACACAAAGCCTCAGTTTAGCTCAGTTGGTCGCACTCTCACCTCTGAGTCAGTGGGTTCAAACCTCTTTCCACGACTTGAGCACTCAATCTAGGCTGACACTCCAGTGAGGGAGCGCTGCACTGTCGGAGGTGCCGTCTTTCAGATGAGACGTTAAACTGAGGGCCCCGTCTGCTTGTTCAGGTGGATGTAAAATATCCCATGGCACTATTCGAAGAAGAGCAGGGGAGTTCTCCCACTGTCTTGGTCAACATCCATACCTCAGCCAACAGATCACCAAGTTCTTTTTGTTAACTAGTCAACCCCCTTTTCCCACATGTATCACTCCCCCCCCCCCCCCCCGCACCCCGCACTCTTCCCCCACTCCCCAGATGCTTTGGTTGATTAAGATCTTGAGTAGTTGGCCCATACAGCCCCATGGGTTTGACCAACACTCTCAAATAGCAGCTCTAATGCAGGACAGCGGTAGGGATGCAACAACTGAGATCAGTGCCCCTGAGTTGACGAGGGGAAGGCTGGTCATGATTCCCCGCTCCTGATCGCTACCATAGACCTGCTCTGGAGGGGTTGGAGTTTGATGAGGACAGAATTGACGGGAAGCTCTGATGCCCTTTTCTCTCTCTCTCTCTCTCTCCCAGTACCACGGTAAAATAGTCTGCTGCCCCTCACTGTCTGAGTTATGGCGACTTGAGTGAGGTCACAAAAGTAAGCTGGTGCTTGCAGGACCATACCCCAGCGAGAGTCCGTTCCTTTAAGGAGCAGTCCATTCAGCCCCTCGGGCCTGTTGGATTCAATTAGATCATGGCTGATCTGTGCCTCAACTCCTTCCCTGCCTTTGTTCCATATCCATCGATACCCTTATCTAACAAAAAAATCTAGCGATCTCAGTCTTGAAAGCTTCAGTTGTCCCCCAACGTCCACCGCCTCTTGGGGGAGAGAGGGCGAGAATATGGCAAAAAAAAATCAGAATTTTTCAGCATTTAAAATGTTTTAACTCCATAAATGTGTTTGTAACCGTGCAGTGAAAAAGATTGTATTTTGCAGTTGAGAAGGAAGTCATAGTAATTGAATATGAGGCCACTTTTGTATCTTTAGATTAATTTGAAGAATTTCCTCTCATGAAGATGTGAGTTTGGCTGGTTCACTGGATTGTATAAATGCTACTGTCCAAAAGAGGGGGGTATAAAATTCATTGTCATCTTTCCAATTGCTCCTGTTACCATAGTGACCCTGTGCCTCAAGTACATACAGAGCCACGATGCCAACACCTAGTACCTTGCCCTCTGTAATTGATAGCTGCTGTCCACACCCACATTAAGCAAAGAGAGAATCTTTATGGCTGACGTGAAGACTTCTACCTAGTTTAATCGCATCGCAGTGCGAGATACTTGAATCTTTCTTCATTTGGGTGCCTCTCGGAGAGTGTGAGGAGAGATTGATTTTATTTTTGAATTACTTGTTACAGCACTCTGAAAGTAAATGGGTAATGAGACTATTTTAAATAAAGCATCTTTCAATGCTTTTCAAATCGTTCAACTCCAATATCATTTGTGAAATCGTTAGATCACTCGAGTTGCCACTAGGATCTCAGTGAAGGATTGGGAGAGAGTCAGTTTTGTACCAATGGGGTAGAGATTACCCAGACGGCTGAGCAGATGTGTAACCCCTGCATAACCTACAGTGGTTATAGAGGGGCTTCACTTTTCTTTTATTATTTACCTCATTTTTCAGCCCTCTTGCCCCTTCCTCTCCTGGGTTGTTATCTACTGGGGGACTTCTGTTGGAGGATGGTTACATGGCATTGACTCCTGCTGGGGGCTTCACACTCACTCCTGCTGGTGTGCAGTTTTACAGTCCTTCCTTTAGATTGGAAAATTGCGCATGTCACTCCGCTATTTAAGAATGGCGAGAAAGGGAAACCAGGGAATTGTAGACCAGTTGGGAAATTGCTAGAATCTATAATTAAGGACAGGGTGACTGAACACCTTGAAAATTTTCAGTTGATCAGAGAGAGCCAGCATGGATTTGTGAAAGGTAGGTCATGCCTGACAAACCTGATTGAATTTTTTGAAGTGGTGACTAAAGTAGTGGACAGGGGAATGTCTATGGATGTTATTTATATGGGCTTCCAGAAGGCATTTGATAAAGTCCCACATAAGAGACTGTTATCTAAGGTAGAAGCCCACGGAATTGAGGGCAAATTATTGACCTGGTTAGAAAATTGGTTGAGCGGCTGGAGACAGGCAGTAGGGATAATGGGTAGGTACTCAAATTGGCAGGATGTGACTAGTGGTGTCCCACAGGGATCTGTGTTGGGGCCTCAACAATTCACAGTATTTATTAACGACTTAGATGATGGCATAGAAAGTCATATATCCAAATTTACTGATGACACAAAGATAGGTGGAATTGTAGGCAGTGTAGATGAATGCATAAAATTACTAAGAGATATCGACAGATTAAGTGAATGGGCAAAACTGTGGCAAATGGATTTTAATGTAGGCAAATGTGAGGTCATCCACTTTGGACCTAAAAAGGATAGAACAGGGTACTTTCTAAATGGTGAAAAGCTAAAAACAGTGGAGGTCCAAAGAGACTTGGGGGTCCAGGTACATAGATCATTAAACTGTCATGAACAGGTACAGAAAATAATCAAAAAGGCTAATGGGATGCTGGCCTTTATATCTAGAGAACTAGAATACAAGGAGGTAGAAGTTATGCTGCAGTACTGAGAGCAGTTCTGGGCACCACACCTTAGGAAGGATATATTGGCCTTGGAGGGAGTGCAGCGTAGGTTTACCAGAATGATACCCGGGCTTCAAGGGTTAAGTTACGAGGAGAGATTACACAAATTAGGGTTGTATTCCCTAGAATTTAGAAGGTTAAGG
The DNA here is from genome assembly GCA_030390025.1 of Squalus acanthias. Classification (NCBI taxonomy): domain Eukaryota; kingdom Metazoa; phylum Chordata; class Chondrichthyes; order Squaliformes; family Squalidae; genus Squalus; species Squalus acanthias. Next base: position 63,972,529 of record CM059435.1, read on the forward strand.
GGTAATCTGATCGAAGTTTTCAAGATATTAAGGGGAACAGATAGGGTAGATAGAGAGAAACTATTTCCGTTGGTTAGGGATTCTAAGACTAGGGGGCACAGTCTAAAAATTTAGAGCCAGATCGTTCAGGTGTGAAATTAGGAAACACTTCTACACACAAAGGGTGGTAGAAGTTTGGAACTCTCTTCCACAAACAGCAATTGATGCTAGATCAATTGTTAATTTTAAATTGGAGATTGATAGTGTTCTGTTAAACAAAGGTATTAAGGGATATGGGCCAAAGGCGGGTATATGGAGTTAGGTCGCAGATCAGCCATGATCTCATTGAATGGCGGAGACGGTTCGAAGGGCTGAATGGCCTCCTCCTGTTCCTATGTACAGGAAGACAGTATCTCTCTTTAAAGCTTACTGTTTATAGCTGCCCGACAGCTCCATTGGTAAAGGCAGTGTGTAACTGAGCCATACAGGCCAGAGGTCCTGAGATCGATTCCCTGTCTGTGCTAAGCCAGCTGGTGAGCCTGTAGGGGTTGCCACAGTTTGTCCCTGACCTGGAGTTGCCACACCTGATTTCCATCCAGTCTCTCCTGCTGGACGGTGCGAGAGTGCAGGTGAGGGCTAGGCAAAGCTCCACTGTGAAGCCCTCCATGAACGAGCAGTCTTCCTAACACTCGCTGTCTAGACTCACACATGAAAAATGGCCACCTGCGCGAGATATTGGAGCGATACCCGGCAGAGATGGCACCTTCAGGAATGGGCTGAGAGCTTTCAGTTATGTGGAGAGACTCGAGAAGCTGCGATTGTTCCCCTCAGAGCAGAGAAGGTTAAGGGGAGATTTATTAGAGGTGTTCCAAATGATGAGGGGTTTTGATAGAGTAGATGGGGAGAAACTGTTCCCACTGGCAGGAGGGTCAGTAACCAGAGGACACAGACTTAATATAATTGCCAAAAGAACCAGAGGGGAGATGAGAATTTTTTTAATGCAGTGAGTTGTTGTGATCTGGAATGCACTGCCTGAAAGGGCGGTGGAAGCAGATTCGATAGTAACTTTCAAAAGGGAATTGGATAAATACTTAAATAGGAAAACATTTGCAGGGCTATGGGGAAAGAGCAGGAGTGTGGGACTAATAGGATAGATCCTTCAAAGAACCAGCACAGACTCGATGGGCCAAATGGCCTCCTTCTATTCTGTAAGGCTCTATGATTCAATGAAAATCAAAGGAGCTTTTGAATTGGAAAGTAACATCTGAACCTGACACCAGAAATCTGTCTGTAAATGGAAACCCTACGGGTCAAATATTAGGTGCTTAAACTGCAGTGGTTAATTAAACTCATTTTGTCCCACCCACACCTAATTTGTTTGACAGTAATGCTTCTGATTGGAGTCCTTGGCCTGGGGCTGCTATGGTGAGAATAGTCTGGGTGTACGGCTTGAACTGAATCAGCACGTATGTATTGAAAACTGGAATGTTTTGCTTTGTTCTAGTAATTTATTTTTCCTCTTTTTTTAAATCCCCACCCAGTTTCAGTATCGAGCACTCCCAGGCAGGTGGAGTATAGGTTCAAAGTAGAGCAAAGCTTCTTTGACTCTGCTCCCATTCTAAACCACTGCTGCACCAATATTAATTTGTTGGTTTCTATTTCCCACACAAGGGCCCCTCTGAGCCAGATTCTCAATTGATGATCTTGAGCTCAACCAAAACTCTGCTGCCCCTCTCCTAACTCGCACCAAGTCCCGTTCACTCATCACCCCTGTGCTCGCTGACCTACATTGGCTCCCGGTCCAGCAACACCTCAATTTTAAAATTCTCAGCCTTGTGTTCCAGGCGCTCCATGGCCTCGCCCCTCCCTATCTCTCTAATCTCCTCCAGCCCTACAACCCTCAGAGATATCTGCGTTCCTCCAATTCTGGCCTCTTGTGCATCCCTGATTTTCATTGCTCCACCATTGATGGTCGTGCCTTCAGCAGCCTAGGCCCCAAGATCTGGAATTCCCTCCCTAAACCTCGCCACCTCTCTACCTCTCTCTCCTCCTTTAAGTCGCTCCTTAAAACCTACCTCTTTGACCAAGTGTTGGTCACCTGTCCAAAATTTCTATGTGGCTCGGTGTCAGATTTTGCCTGTTAAGCATCGTGGGACGTTTTTACTATGTTAAAGGTGCTATATAAATGCAAGTTGTTGTTGTTGATGGGCAGTTTTGTGCAGTGGCCCATGTCTGCTATGAAATGGACAGCAATTGCCCCGGTGCATTTGGGACCCTTCCAGCCAGAGGGAGGGAGAGGACCTTCATCCCGGCCAGTCTGGGCTGGACTTTAATCCAGGCATCAGAACTGAAAGAATGGAGGAGCCACAAATCTGGTATCAGTAAAAGTGACCATGAAGCTGCCGGATTGTCGTAAAAATGCCAACTGGTTCAGGAATGTCCTTTAGGGAAGGAAACCTGCCGCCCTTACCTGGTCTGACATATATGTGACTCTAGTCCCATGCATAGAAACATAGGAGCAGGAGTAGGCCATTCGGTCCTTCGAGCCTGCTCCGCCATTCAATATGATCATGGCTGATCCTCTATCTCAATACCATATTCCCGCTCTCTCCCCATACCCCTTGACGCCTTTTGCGTCTAGAAATCTATCTATCTCCTTCTTAAATATATTCAGTGACTTGGCCTCCACAGCCTTCTGTGGTAGAGAATTCCACAGGTTCACCACCCTCTGAGTGAAGAAATTTCTCCTCATCTCAGTCCTAAATGTCCTACCCCGTATCCTGAGACTGTGACCCCTCGTTCTAGACCCCCCAGCCAGCAGAAACATCCTCCCTGCATCCAGTCTGTCTAGCCCTGTCAGAATTGTATACGTTTCAATGAGATCCCCTCTCATTCTTCTAAACTCTAGTGAATACAGGCCTATTCGACCCAATCTCTCCTCATACGACAGTCCTGCCATCCCAGGAATCAGTCTGGTGAACCTTTGCTGCACTCCCTCTGTGGCAAGTATATCCTTTCTTAGGTAAGGAGACCAAAACTGCACACAGTACTCCAGGTGTGGTCTCACCAAGGCCCTGTACAACTGTAGTAAGACATCTTGCTCCTGTACTCAAATCCTCTTGCAATGAAGGCCAACATACCATTTGCCTTCCTAACTGCTTGCTGCACCTGCATGTTTGCTTTCAGTGACTGGTGTACAAGGACACCCAGGTCCCTTTGTACATCAACATTTCCTAATCTATCACCAACGTGGTTGACTCTTAACTGCCCTCTGATGTGGCTTAGCAAACCCCTCAGTTGTACTAGAGGATGGGCAATAAATGCCGGCCTTGCCCAATAATTAGAGCAAGAAAGTAGACAGGGATTAAACTTTGATAATCCGTATGTCTTTTTTTTTGCTAAAATGAGCAAAGGCAGGCATTTTTAGCCCCTGTATGATTTAGTCAGTGAACCAGCCATTCTGACTGACAAGTCTTCTCTGTTCTGAAAGGTTTATGCATGTGCAAGACTGGAAATTTATGTCCCAGTTTGGGACTAAAAGCAGGGAGAGGGAGGGCTCGTATTATCCCTCGTCTCCGATTGAAAATGAGGAGAGGGTATCTGAACCCAAGTAAAGGATGGAGAGCTGCCACTGTGGTAGTGGCATGTCAGAGGAGTGAAGTTACAGCTGATAGGAATGCTCCGTGATATTTATATCGGTTCTCTCTGGCTCCCAACTCCCATTGCAGATTGATTAGAGAGAGAGAGAGAGAAAGCGATGCGATAGATACAGAGAGAGATTTCAAATCGGCAGTAGGAGTCGATACTGAAATCGAGATGAAGGGAATCAACATCTATATAGCAACAGTGGAGGAAACAGAATCTGTTCTTTATCAGATGCCACTCTGCTGCTCCAGGTGGCTATAAAATAGAGAACAGCAGGGAAAGAAAGAAAGACACAGACAGACAACCTACCTACCTCAGGACATTCCAAAGTGCTTTACAGCCAATGAAGTGCTTTTGAAGTGTAGTCACTGTTGTAGTGTAGGAAACACAGCAGTAAATTTGTGCACAGCAAGATTCCACAAACAGCAATGCGATAATGACCAGGTAATCTGTTTTTAGCGATGTTTTTGAGGGATAAATATTGGCCAGGAAACCGGGGAGAACTCCCCTGCTGTTCTTCGAAATAGTGGTCATGATTCGAAATAGTGTCATAGGATCTTTTACATCCACCTGAGGGGGTTTAAAGTCTCATCCGAAAGACGGCACCTCCAACAATGCAACACAGGAGTCTAGATTATGTTCTCAAATCTCAGGAGTGGGACTTGCACCCACAACCTACAATCAAAGGCGAGAGTGTTGCCACTGAGCCACGGCTAACACCTGCTCTGCCCTTCCAGGGCTGTAATAGTTCAAGGGGTGCTGCAGCAAGCCAGGAGTGCAAATCAGGAATTGCATGCTCCCATCAATGAAATTGCGGGTTGGTTGGGGGGTGTGGGGAGGTGTACTGTTTCCCCATACGCTCTCCCAGCAATGTATCAAGGGCACTGAAACGGATGATCTCACCATATGTGGCAGCCCTCCCGTCTTCAGTCCAGGTTCCCACCGCACATAAAAACAAAAGAAATAGGAGCAGGAGTCGGCCATTCGGCCCCTCGAGCCTGCTCCGCCATTCAATAAGATCATGGCTGATCTTCTACCTCATCTCCAGTTTCTGCACTATCCCCATATCCCTTAATTTGCTTAATATCCAAAAATCTATCGATCTCTGTCTTGAATATACTCAACGACCGAGCCTCCACAGCCCTCTGGGGTAGAGAATTCCAAAGATTTACCACCCTTTGAGTGAAGAAATTTCTCCTCATCTCAGTCCTAAATGGCCGGCCCCTTATTCTCAGACTGTGACCCCAGCCAGGGGAAACATCCTCCCTGCATCTACCCTGTCAAGCCCTGTAAGAATTTTGTATGTTTCAATGAGATCACCTCTCATTCTTCTAAACTTCAGAGAATATAGGCCTAGTCTACTCAATCTCTCCTCATAGGACAATCCCCCCATCCCAGGAATCAGTCTGGTGAACCTTCGTTGCACTCCCTTTATGGCAAGTATATCCTTCCTTAGATAAGGAGACCTAAACTGTACACAATACTCCAGGTGTAGTCTCAACAGGGCCCTATATAAATGCAGTAAGACGTCTTTACTCTTATACTCAAATCCTCTTGTAATAAAGGCCAACATACCATTCGCTTGCTGTACCTGCATGTTAACTTTCAGTGATTCGTGTACAAGGACATCAGGTCCCTCTGAACACCAACATTTCCCAATCTCTCACCATTTAAAAAATACTCTGCTTTTCAATATTCCTACCAAAGTGGATAACTTCACATTTTCCACATTATATTCCATTTGCCATGTTCTTGCCCACTCACTTAGCCTGTCTATATCCCCTTGAAGCCTCCTTGTATCCTCCTCACAACTTACATTCCCACCCAGCTTTGTATCATCAGCAAACTTGGATATATTACATTTGGTCCACTCATCCAAATCATTGATATAGATTGTGAATAGCTGAGGCCCAACCACTGATCCTTGCGGTACCACACTAGTTGCAGCCTGCCAACCCGAAAATTACCTGTTTATTCCTACTCTCTGTTTTCTTTCCGTTAACCAATCCTCAATCCATGCTGGTATATTACCCCCAATCCCATGAGCCCTCATTTTGTTTAATAACCTCTTGTGTGGCACCTTATCGAATGCCTTCTGAAAATCCAAATACATCACATCCACTGGTTCCCCCTTATCTATTCTGCTAGTTACAACCTCAAAAAACAAACAGATTCGTCAAACATGATTTCCCTTTCATAAATCCATGTTGACTCTGCCCAATCCTATTATTATTTTCTAAGTGCTCTGTTACCACGTCCTTAATAATAGATTCTAGCATTTTCGCTACTACTGCTGTCAGGCTAACTGGTCTGTAGTTCCCCGTTTTCTCTCTCCCTCCTTTCTTAAATAGTGGGGTTACATTTGCTACCTTCCAATTCGCGGGAACCGTTCTAGAATCTATGGAATTTTGGAAAATGACAACCAATGCATCCACTATCTCTATAGCCACCTCTTTTAAAACCCTAGGATGTAGGCCATCAGGTCCAGGGGATTTATCAGCTTTCAGTCCCATTAATTTCTTCAGTACTATTTTTTTTACTAATACTAATTTATTTCAGTTCCTCATTGTCGCTAGACCCTTGGTTCTCCATTATTTCTGGGAGGTTTTTTGCGTCTTCTTCCGTGAAGACAGACACAAAGTATTTGTTTAATTTCTTTGCCATTTCCTTATTCCCCATTATAATTTCTCCTGTCTCAGCCTGTAAGGGACCCATGTTTACTTTCGCTAATCTTTTCCTATTTACATACCTATAGAAGCTTTTGCAGTCTGTTTTTATGTCTCTCGCTAGTTTATTCTCATATTCTATTTTTGCTTTCTTTATCAATTTCTTGGTCCTCCTTTGTTGAATTCCAAAATCCTCCCAATCCTCAGGCTTACTACTCATTTTGGCAACATTACAATTTTCTTCCTTTAATCTAATACTATCTTTAATGTCTCTTGTTAGCTGCGGTTGGACCATTTGTCCCGTGGTGTTTTTATTCCTTAAGGGAATGTATATTCATTGCGAATTATGAATTATTTCTTTAAATGTTTGCCATTGCTTTTCTACTGTCATATCTTTTAATCTAGTTTCCCAACCTACCTTAGCCAACTTGCCTCTCATACCTACGTAGTTTGCTTTATTCAGGTTTAGGACCCTTGTTTCGGATTTAACTAAATCGCTCTCAAACTCAACATAAAATTCTATCATATTATGATCACTGCTCACCAAAGGCTCCTTTACTACAAGGTTATGAATTAACCCTGTCTCATTGCATAGTACTAGATCTAAAATAGCCAATTCCCTCGCAGGTTCCTTGACATACTGATCTAGAAAACTATCTTGAATGCATTCCATGAACTCTTCCTCTGCACTATTTCTGCAAATTTGGTTTGCCCAGTCTATATGAAAGTTAAAGTCCCCTATGATTACTGTATTACCCTTGTTACATGCATCTCTAATTTCTTGATGTAAACTCTGCCCGACACTACAACCACTGTTTGGGGGCCTATAGACTACTCCCACTAGTGTTTTCTGCCCCTTGTTGTTTCTTAGCTCCACCCAAACTGATTCTACATTCTGTTTTTCCAAGCCAAGATCCTTTCTTTCTACTGTCTTTATTCCTTCCTTTATTATCAGCCTTTATTTACAAGTAAATCAGAGACAGCCTAGTATGACAGACAGAGGGAGAGATGATTTAAAACGAACGTCGGGAGGGCTGGTTGTCACTTAAGTAACAGGTGGTGAGAATGTGCTGTGTCAGGTGCGTGCTAGATATTATCTCAGGTTCAGCATCACCGGTCTCTTCCGTACGTACACCCACAGTCGTACAATCTGGATAGCATGAGTCGGGGTGGTGGTCGGGGGGGCTGCTGGTGCAGTAACAATAAAACCCCTTTGTTATATGAATTGGATACTGTAAGCTCACAGGTGTCTCCATGTGGATATCCGCAAGGCATCTGGTGATTACTTCACTGAGACGCGGCTCAACTATAATTCAGCAGGTGGATTTATTTAACAGAAGTGAACGAACACAATAACGCTCGCAAAGAATTAAAATTTATTTCATAATGCTCCTCGTAACATAGAAAATAACGAATACGCCACATCCTCCCTGTTAACTGGTCAGACAGGTTGCATTTAGCCTGTTATTTCTCTGAGCATGACTGGCGTTAAGCTCAAGGAGAGACTTTGCTCTCTTGAGGTCGGGCTTCCTTACCATATCTCGCAGATTGAACCCCCGTAACCAATGCGTTTCTCTCCTTATTTCCTAGCTGGACTGGAAAACGAGGTCTTGATCTCTGACCCTCTTCCAGCTCGGCGAGTGAGGATTGGCCAGCCGAGCTGCCAATCAAACGGGCAATGCCATCTTGGGCGAGAGCTCTCGGCAACTAATTCCTGCTGAGCTCAAATGGACGGGCATTCCAACACCTCCAAGGGTGAATGTTCACTGAGATGCTTTCAACGCACTGCCACTGTCTCAAGCAATCTAGATAGACTGGAAAGACTAGATATTGTGCTGCGTGTGAATTCTAACCCGCATTCCCAGCATGTCGCTGTCCTGTGGATGTAACTGCTTGTGGGATGAATTTAAGTAGTCACCATTTTAATGTGAATGACATCGAAAAGGTCTCTGTGGCAAAATAGTCGGAAATCCCGAAACGTGGCAAGTTGCTGGGAATGGGAATGAGAGGAATTCTACCTATGGAGACCAGCTGACACGGAGGTGAGAATTTTGAATAGAAGCTTTGGATCCAAGAAAGATAAATCTGAGTATTTTCTAAATGGCGAGAAGCTAGGAACTGTGGAGAAGCAAAGAGATTTGGGAGCCCAAGTACACAAAGCTAGTAGACAGGTACAACGAGCAATCGAAAAGGCTAATGGAATGTTGACCTTAGGGGCTGGAGTTATGCTGCAGTTATACAGAGCCTTAGTCAGACCCTGTCTGGAGTACTGAACCTCAGAAAAGCTATATTGTCCTCGGAGTGGGTGCAGCGCAGATTCACCAGAATGATACCAGGGCTTTAAAGGGTTAAATTATGAGGACAGGTTGCATAAACTTGGCTTGTATTCCCTCGCTTAGATGGTTGAGGGGTGATCTAATTGAGGTGTTTAAAATGTTAAAAGGATTCGACAGGGTCGATACAAATAAACTATTTCCTCTGGTGGGGCAATCAAGAACAAAGGAGCGTAACCTTAAAATTAGAGCCAGGCCGTTTAAGAGGGAAAGCAGAAAGCACCTTTTCACACAGACGGTAGTGGAAATCTGGAAAACTCTCTCCCGCCAAAAGGCTGTGGATGCTGGGGGGGACAGTTAAAATTTTCAAGACTGAGAGCGATAGATTTTTGTTGGGTAAGGGAATCAAGGGATATGGAGCAAAGGCGGGTCGATGGGGTTGCGGTACAGATCAGCCGTGATCTCATTGAATGGCAGAGCCAGCCCGAAGGGCTGAATGGCCTCCTCCTGTTCCTTTGTTTCTATGTATTGATACGGAGGCGGGGGGGGGGTCGTAGATTTAATTTTGGGTGGGGGTCTCTGGTGGAATTTGTGGGAGTGGTCATTTTGTATATGAATTTTTTTTTTAAAGAACCTGCATTTATATAGGACCTAACACAAACTAAGGATTCTTTTTCCTCACATGCAGTGTTGATCTGTCATTACTCCAGCCGTTCAAACAGAAATGTTAAACAAAAACAGAACCGACCAAAAAAAAGCCACGTCCCAAAGCAGCTCGCTACCGGTGGATTACTGTTAAAGTGCCGTCACTGTTGTTACCTAGATAAATGGGGTGGACGACTTGTGCACGGCAAGATCTCATAAATGATACACAAGGTGAATGACCAGTTAACCTGCTGTTGCTGGTCTTGGTTGAGGGAGGAATGTTGGCCAGAACAGAGTCATGGGACCTCAGTGCGTTTGGTGAATGCGGGACTGTGCAGCATCACAGTAGAATACGACAGGAATATTAATTACAATCGTCATAACAGAGATAATAAGGTGGGAATGATCAAAATCTAATCTATGCTGTTGATTTAATTTCCTGGTCACCATCCTTACAGTACCATTCACAGACCTTCTGATCTTTAACCCCTTCAGTGTCTCCACGCACCAGTGTTTGGCAGTGTACCTGTTGCAAAGCACAATTGCCTTCTCATCCGCTCCCCCTCCCCTCAGATAATGGGACTGATTTCTGTCTTGACACCTCTCTAAGTTTGTATGTTGGTGTTACTGTTTGTAATATCATCTAAACTCCTTAGTGAGATTACTAAAGTTATTGCCAGGACTTGAATGGTAAACACTGCTACCCAACTCTGGCGCATTTGCTTTGTTTTCTTTCCCATTTTGCTTTTTACCAGCAAAACATTGGGGCAAAGGTAGAAATCTTCCCAAAACGCTGTGGATGCTGGGGGACAATTAGAGTTTTCAAGACTGAGATAGATAGATTTTTGTTGGGTAAGGGTATCAAGGATAGGGAGCTAAGGAGGGTCAACGGAGTTGAGTTACAGATCAGCCGTGATCTAATAGAATGGTGGAGCAGGCTCGAGGGGCTGAATGGTCTACTCCTGTTCCTAATGTTTCTACTTGTCTTTCTTGCCTTATTTCCTTCTTTGTCTCTTCAGTAACCAAGGATCTAAGTGAAGGAACACCTCCAGGTGAAGGCAGGGGCAGGGAATTGTAAGTGCCAAATATGCCCAATGAACCCAATTATTGCCAGGTGGTGGTCAGTGCTTCTACCTCAGTGGACTGTGTATATCATTCGACTTCTATCTCCAAGTGGGTGGTGCGGTTGAATTGGCACTCAGACCCAAGACAACCTCTTCTCATTAAGTCCTGGATGATCGTGGAGGGAGGCGGTCCCCTCTGGTGGGCATTGACGAGAATCTTGACAGGCTCCTCGGTGACCTACTGCATTTCCTGTAGATCTTCCTATTTGCTAAGCCTGCCTTGCCCAACAATAATAAGATGCTTGCCCCTTTAAGTTGCCGCAGGGCTGTAACTACCGCAGTGGTGTGCGATATTTTGTCCCCGCCCTGCACAGGCAAGCTTCCAATGAGAGTTGGTCCCCGCACTTGGAGCTTGCATACGTGATTATAACCTGGAATCTCTGGCGTCGGCCCTTTGCATGTTGGGAGAGCATCACTCATTACCCAACATCCAACATCCATCCAATCAGAGAACGGAGGCACCAAGGTCTGTTTTTTAAAATACAATCCCCCTTTTCACCTACTTATTTTTGTGCCTCAAGGCATTACTTAAGGCTTTTGTGGGGGAGTCCAAAACTAGGGGCCATAAATATAAGATAGTCATTAATAAATCCAATAGGGAATTCAGGAAAAACTCCTTTACCCAGAGAGTGGTTAGAATGTGGAACTCGCTACCACAGGGAGTGGTTGAGGTGAACAGCATAGATGCATTTAAGGGGAAGCTAGATAAACACCTGAGGGAGAAAGGAATCGAAGGATATGCTGATAGGGTGAGATGAAGAGGGGTGGGAGGAGGCTCGTGTGGAGCATAAACACTGGCACGGACCGTTGGGCTGAATGACCTGTTTCTGTGCTGTAAATACTTGTAATTTTAATAAATTTTCACGACAGCAAAGCAAATCTCAGAATTCCAAACCACGATCTTAGGAAACTGCTCACTCCCAGTTTTGGATTCGGGATGAGACAACAACGATAAGCTATTTGTCCGTCAGTCCTGTCGGCTAAAGAAATGCAGGACTTGGGAAAGTTTAGAGTTATTCGCGATCAGCGTTATCTTTGCAGTCACGACACTTCATGCAAACCGTTTGACACCCACCACGAGACTCTCTGAGGCTCACCGATGACCCTGGTGGTTCGTGCTAGAGTGTGCCAGGTTTCCCTTGGCGGGATGGTGTTGGGTGGGCAGGGGTGGGGTGGGGGGTAATGTGGAGGTTGAATAGCACGCAGCAACAATCAGCGACCTAACTGAGATGCTCCTTCCCAATGCCGAGTTCCCCAACCTCATCAGAGGTACCTGGGGAGGTGCTGAGCAGAGCCAAGGCCAACCAAAGCCAGAGGTTCACCCCTGGGCCTCAGCCATTCATTTACCTAGTGGGTGGCTCGGTCTTGGCAGACCAGTTTACTGACCCATCCACAGCCTGTGGAAACATAGGAACATTGCCCCGGAATTTGCGGTCAGCGGCGAAGCAAAGACAGTCGCCACTGACCCCGAAGTAAGCTTCCCACAAAGGTCTCGCGATCTCTGTGTCTCACCTTGACTCCCCAAAGCCTTTCTACCATCTACAAGGCACAAGTCAGGAGTGTGATGGAATACTCTCCACTTGCCTGGATGAGTGCAGCTCCAACAACACTCAAGAAGCTCGACACCATCCAGGACAAAGCAGCCCGCTTGATTGGCACCCCATCCACCACCTTAAACATTCACTCCCTGCACCACCGGCGCACCGTGGCTGCAGTGTGTACCATCTACAAGATGCACTGCAGCAACTCGCCAAGGCTTCTTCGGCAGCACCTCCCAAACCCGCGACCTCTTCTACCTAGAAGGACAAGGGCAGTAGACGCATGGGAACGCCACCACATCCAAATTCCCCTCCAAGTCACACACCATCCTGACTTAGAAGTATATCGCCGATCCTTCATCGTCACTGGGTCAAAATCCTGGAACTCCCTCCCTAACAGCACTGTGGGAGTACCTTCACCACACGGACTGCAGCGGTTCAAGAAGGCGGCTCACCACCACCTTCTCAAGGGCAACTAGGGCTGGGCAATAAATGCTGGCCTTGCCAGCGACGCCCACATCCCAGGAACAAATTAAAAAAAATGTTTGGCTTCTCCGACGTTCAGTTGAGATCAGTGTGAGTTAATGGGGAATCCCTGACGCGAGCTGCTGTGACGTCAACAAGCTGTCTAAGCAGCCAATCACAATGCAGACTTCTCACAGACTGGGAACCAGGAAGTGAATAAGCTCCTTTTATTCTTACCTTTTAACAATGCTATAGAGAGTAAAACAAAGATTGTGGCTCTCGCATGGGGAAAAGGTATACCTGAAATAAAGATGAACAAATTTAAAAAAAAAAAATACATTTTTTAAAGTTTCTTAAAATTTGTAAACTTTATTAAAATGGATAAATTTGACACTCCACAAAATTAAAATGAGTTATTTTAGGGCCATAACATTTGTTTAGCAGTCAATATGCTGTTAAAACCCCAGTTACCCCTAATCCAACAAGGCCAAGCTTTTAATGGGGGTATTTAACAGCGATATTACCGCGGGAAAGCCTAAGTTTTCGTCAGTTTCACTGATTTCCCTGATTACACTCATTTCCGGCTATGTGGGGGGAGCTGGGGGCGGGCACAGCGCAGCCAGTGTCGGAGCAGTGAGTTCCTGCATTAGGAAGTCGCGGCTTGGGTCTGTTCCACCATTCAATTACAGCATTGCTGATCTGCTTTTGCTCCCTATCCCTTGATACCTTTACCTAACAAATATCTATTTATCTATCTGTCTCAGTCTTGAAAGCTCCAATTGACTCCCAGCACCCACAGCCTTTTGGGAAAACGGATTACAGATTTACATTACCCTTTGTGTGAAAAAGTGCTTTCTGACTTCACTGCTGAACAGTCTATCTCGAATTTTAAGATTATGTCCCCTCGTTCTTGATTCCCCGACCAGAGGAAATAGTTTCTCTGTAGTATGGGTTACCTCCGTGTTTCGCTCTCCCTGCTGATGGTTCACTGGGTTAAGGCACTGCCCAGTGCGTTACTGCACTGTGGAGACCAGCAGGGCCCAGGCTGATTCCCCAGTCTGTCACGACTTCCCTGAGTTGTACTGTGGGCAGGCGATGGAGTGCTGTGAGACGGGCGAGGGAGAGGAAATATCAGAGGTGATGCCCTCGGCAGTCGAATAGCACGCCCACGCGCACTGTCTGTGGGCTGAGGCATGAAGAGTGGCTGCCTCGGGCGAGGCTGCAGAGGATGGCCATAGCCCAGCGAGGGTCAGCACCTGGAGGAGAAGAATACTGCAGTGACTGTGCTTTACTGCTGCCGCAGGTACGTTGAATTATTGTGAAACTTCGAGTGCAGCAAGACGTAAACAAGTTCCGAATCGAGGCCTTCGTCTCAGAGCTGTTTATTAAGGTGATCCCTGAGATGGATAACGTTGGCCTGATCTGAAGTATTGTGCTGTTTTTAGGCACCAAAGCCCTTCAGGATTTGCAGCTTATGCTCATAGAGTCTGGAGCTCCAGCTGTCTTGTGGAATGGGTGTGTGTTTTAACCCTTTACAGACCGCAGTGGTGCCCAAAAAAAAACATTGGTGGAGTTTGCCACATCCCCACTGACCAGAACATCATTCCCCAGTGGCCGAGTACAGTACATCTGGGCTATTACTGAGCACAAGTGAAAAAAGAAAGACTTGCATTTCTGTAGCACCCTTCACCACCTCCGAACATTTCAAAGGACTTTACAGCCAATGAAGTACTTTTGAAGTGTGGTCACTGATGTACTGCACGAAACGCGGCAGCCAATTTGTGCAAAGCAAGGTCCCACAGCCAGCAGTGTGATAATCTGCGTTAGTGACGCTGGTTGAGGATTAAACATTGTCCAGGACACCGGGGAGAACTCCCCTGCTCTTCTTCGAAATAGTGCCGTGGGATCGATGGCAAAGGCGATATATAAATGCAACTTGTTGTTGCTTAGTTCCTCTGCAACCTGCTTTGTTGTGATTTTTGAAGCTTTTTGATCACTGTGCACACTTGCCTGCTGCTCCGGATCCAAGCTTTTCCACTCCTGCCAGCCACCTCCCTTCTCCTTCTCAACTTCTATCTCCTCCAGCCTGTACCACCTCTACTGCCCTTCTTTTTTTTAATGTTTTCTACAAATGCCCCTCTCGGTTTTCCACCCCACTCAACGCTACCCTCCTGGCGACCCTCCCCCCCCACCCCTCCTTCCCCCGCTACCAATCCAGGCTTCAGTTCCTCTTGGACATGCCCACTGCCACCTTTGCTCTAGGCTACTGCCCTGTGCCCACTGGTGCTTTCGGCCCTAACTCGTCTACTACCGCCGAGAGATGCTTTCTGCTGTGAGTTTGAGCATGAACGAGGTGTTCAAATTCTCAATGGTAAAAATAGTTGCTCTTCTGTTCCGCGAGTAGGTAAAGAGACTTCCCTTTGTGCTACAGACCACAAGGTTCCAGGTAAGATTCCCAGTGGGGATGTTACAGGTGCCATCAATTGAGCTGGGGAAGGAAAGAAACCAGCCAGGGCCGTCGGTTCTGATTGGTCATTGGGTTTGAACAAAATTGGGCTTGGCTGTGATGCCCTCTGAGACCCTAGCGACACTCTCCGCCTCGCTCCAAATGTGAAGAAGAACCACCTTTTAAAAATTTGTTCTCTGGATGTGGGCGTCGCTGGCAAGGCCGACATTTATTGCCCATCAATAGTTGCCCTTGAGAAGGTGATGGTGAGCCGCCTTCTTGAACCGCTGCAGTCCGTGTGGTGAAGGTACTCCCACAGTGCTGTTAGGGAGGGAGTTTCAGGATTTTGACCCAGCGACAATGAAGGAACGGCCGATATACTTCTAAGTCAGAATGGCATGTGACTTGGAGGGGATGGTGTTCCCATGCACCTGCTGCCCCTGTCCATCGAGGTTCGGGGGCTTGGGTGGTGCTGTCGAAGAAGCCTCATCAAGTTGCTACAGTACATCATTGGGCAGGGTACTGGGGAACCCACGCAGCCATACCCCAGCAAGAGCCAGCGCCGTCAGCAGACAAGGGCTTAAAAATATTAATCAACAGGAATGGGTGCCTCAGATAAAGACAGCACAAAAAAAATGAGGTCTTTGGCAGTGTCAGCTGTGGCTCAGTGGGTAGCACTCTCACCTCGGAGTCAGAAGGTTGTGGGTTCAAGTCCCACTCCAGAGACTTGAGCACATAATCTAGACTGATACTCCAGTGCAGTACTGAGGGAGGTGCCGTCTTTTGGATGAGACATTAAACCAAGTCTGTCCTCTCAGGTGGACGTCAAAGATCCCACGGCAATATTTCGAAGCAGAGCAGGGGAGTTCTCCCACAATATTTGTGTTTATCCCTCAATCAACATCACTAAAACAGATTATCTGGTCATTATCACATTCCTGTTTGTGGGACCTTGCTGTGCACAAATTGGCTGCCGTGTTCACTACATTATAACAGCGACTACACTTCAGAAGTACTTCATTGGCTGTAAAGCAATTTGGGATGTCCTGAGGTCGTGAAAGGCGCTGTATAAATGCATGTTCTTCTTTCTTTACTTGGCAGGTTTAGGTATTATAGCCTTCAACCTTTGCTTTGTTGTCTGTGCAGGTATGGCCTCGCAAGTGCAAGCCTTTTCCCCTCACACAATTCAGTCAAGTGCCTTCTTCAGTGTGAAGAAACTGAAAGTGGAGCCGGGTTCTAACTGGGATATGACCGGGTATGGTTCGCACAGTAAAGTCTACAGCCACAGCAAGAGTACAACCATCGCACAGTCAGCAGTCAGCGCCTCTCTTCAAGTTACCAATCCGACTCTGTCCTACGAACAGACCGTGATTTTTCCGGCCAGTGCCGGCCACATTGTCTTCACGACAGCGAACAGCACATCGGGGGTGGTGGCCGTGTCGGCTCAGGCCTTGGGAGGTCCACAGAACCTGACCCGCCGCACCACCGTCAGCCTCCTCGACACCTACCAGAGATGCGGCCTGAAGCGGAAGAGTGAGGAGCTCGAGAACACCAGCAGCGTGCAGATCATCGAGGAGCATCCGCCAATGCTTCAGAACGCCACCAGCAGCGCCACTGTTGCCACGGCGGCCACCTCCACCGCCACCTCCAAGAACAGCGGGTCGAACAGCGAGGGCGACTACCAGCTCCTGCAGCACGAGGTGCTGTGCTCAATGACCAACACGTACGAGGTGTTGGAGTTCCTTGGCCGGGGGACCTTTGGCCAGGTGGTTAAGTGCTGGAAAAGAGGGACCAATGAGATTGTGGCCATCAAGATCCTGAAGAACCACCCTTCCTATGCACGGCAGGGCCAGATCGAGGTGAGCATCCTCGCCCGGCTAAGCACAGAGAGCGCGGATGACTATAATTTTGTCCGGGCCTACGAGTGCTTTCAGCACAAGAACCACACTTGCCTTGTCTTCGAAATGCTGGAGCAGAACTTGTACGACTTCCTGAAGCAGAACAAGTTCAGTCCGCTGCCCCTCAAGTACATCCGGCCCATCCTGCAGCAGGTGGCCACGGCCCTGATGAAGCTCAAGAGCCTCGGCCTGATTCACGCTGACCTCAAGCCAGAGAACATCATGCTGGTGGACCCGGTCAGGCAGCCGTACAGGGTTAAGGTGATAGACTTCGGCTCGGCGAGTCACGTGTCAAAGGCGGTGTGTTCCACTTACCTACAGTCCAGGTATTACAGGTACGTTCAGGTTTCCCTTACCTCTTGCACTTTTCTCGTGCTTTGTGTCGAGCTGGGTTTGCGGCATTGTATTAATTCAGGGGTAACAGAGAGGAGCTAAATTCAGACACCGAGAAACAACCCTGTCGTTTATATTTTTATTTCTTCGGAGTAATTTAATTGTCTCTTTTTTTTTCCCTGGCTGGTCGAACACTCTGCAGCTGACAGGCCTCAAACCCGGCTCCCCAGCCACTTCCAAAGCCCTGTAGCCAGGAAGGGCCAGAGCCTGCCTGATATGACTCTCCCATCTGATTTTTCCCTCTCCTTGCCCACTTTCCTCCCCCCTGCCCCCTCCCCCAGACGGGAGACCCCCCCACAGGAGGAGGCCGAGAGATCAGAAAGTGCGAGGAGCCGGACTCGAACCTGTGTCTGTCCACACGCTCTTTGACCCCCCACCACCTCGCCCCCCCCAAAAAAGAGTCTTACTTTTCTGTGAGCTTTAGTTAGCGGTTGCTGTCTTGTGGCGTAGCTGCTGTCGGAACTGACGTCCGATCTTTGAGTAAGTATTTTATTGTTTTATTAAATACCAATTGGCTTAGTTCACATGCTGCTTATGAAACAGCTTCCAGTGCAAATAATGAAATGAAACCAATGCTCTTCGGATTTCAAATTCCCCATTGCACCCAGCTAGGTGGCCAGGTTCAATGTGTAGATGTGTCAGCCTCCCAAGAGAATTGGGAGTGTGGAATACATTCCGTGCTACTGATGGCAAGATGCAACAACATAATGCCTGCAATCGCCTGGGATTACTATCAATGTGGTGGGTCTCTCAAAAAAACTTGCCTCAACGCTCAAGCAGCATTTGTGTGATCAAATATACATTGTAAAGGAATGAAAGACTCGTTCGGCGGGATGAAAGGAAGGACGCATTGCCCATCTCTCTTTAAAACGGCACGGGACTGAATTCGCAATTAATTTTATTTTCTGGTTTCGTAAAGAGTGAATTGCACGGTCTACTGAAATCCCAGGGAGAAATCCCCGCATGGGAAGAATGCCGTGCTTACAGGAGCAGGTACGGCAGCCGGCCGATTGGTTTATTTTTGCTGGGGAACACTGGCGGGTCTCTTTCCGTTTACCTTCCGTGCATTTTAGAAGGGGATGTTGGGAAGAGGCAGAGCTGAGCGTTAATTTAATATTGAAGCCTTTCCAGCCGCTTCCGACAGTGAGAGGGTCGACCGTTCCTAGCAGAGATCTGCTGTCAAAATGTAATGAATGTGGAATGCCCCCCCCATGCACACGCGCGCACACACACACACACACACACACACACACACACACACACACAGCAGTATATAGTGCTGCTTTACCGTTATTGGTGCGGCCCATACTGAACGGAAGAGGCAGAACGCGTCAGGAGTAAAGGAACTACAGAATAGGGATTCGGATGTTGCACAAATAATTACACAGAATTTACAGCACAGAAACAGGCCATTCAGCCCAACTGCCGGTGTTTATGCTCCACACGAGCCTCTTCCTACCCTACTTCATCTCACCCTATCCGCATATCCTTCTATTCCTTTCTCCCTCATATGTTTATCTAGTTCCCTTTAAATGCACCCAGGAGTATGAGTAGGAATGTGGAATAGCAAGAATCAGGAATTCAGACATTGTTGGAATCAGTGGTGATGTAGACTAGGGATTTGGTTATTGTGGAGCCTTGGGAAGATGCATTTAAGGGGAAACTAGATAAGCATATGAGGGAGAAGGGAATAGAGGGTTATGCTGATAGAGTTAGATGAGGAAGGATGGGAGGAGGCTCGAGTGGAGCATAAATGCCGGCATGGACTGGTTGGGCCGAATGGCCTGTTTCTGTGCTGTATATTCAATGTAATGATTTGGGATAATCCCTGCAAAAATAAGTGCAGGGGGGCGGTGGATGTAGAATATCTGGAGTAAGGATTTGGGCAGTCCAGGATATGTTGGGAATGTAGCGAAGTTGGAACAGCAGATTGGAGATTGGGAGAGACTGGGGATTGAGAGGCAGTGAATAATTTAATTACAGAGCACAGCACAGCAAAGGAAGAGGGCAGAGTACGCAGGGCCTGGATTGGATTCGGTTGCGCTGAATGGTCTATAAAGCCTTCCCGCTGTAGTCAACAGCTGCCCCGGCTCATGAAAACACAAACTCATGCCAGAGAGATTTATATTACGACAAGGTTTTATGGCACCTAATACAACAGATGCTGTTCATGAGCTGTTTGTATGTATTTTGCTCTCTCTCTCCCTCTTTCCTTTCTCCTCTCACTCCTTTCTTCTCTCTCCTTTCCTTTCTCTCTCTCTTCTCTCCTCTCCTCTCTCACCTCTATCTTTTATCTCCTCTCTCTTCTATTTCCTCTGCTGGGGGATGTGTAAGACACTGGCCTCTTGCGCATCCCCCCCAATTCCATCATTCCACCATTGGTGGCCTTGCCTTCAGCTGCTGAGGCCCTAAGCTCTGGAATTCCCTCCCTAAACCTCTCCGCCTCTCGACCTCTCTCTCCTCCTTTAAGCCGTTCCTTAAAACCTACCTCTTTGACCAAGCTTTTGGTCATCTGTCCTAATATCTCCTTATGTGGCTCGATGTCAAATTTTGTTTGATAACGCTCCTGTGAAGCGCCTTGGGACGTTTTACTATGTTAAAAGCGCTATATAAATGCACATTGTTCTTGTTTTTGAGTGTCTCTCTTTCAGTCTGGGCAGATTGTATTGTGTGGGCAATGGGACTTGGAAAATCTGATCTCTCTGCTTCTGTCTTTGCTGTGGTTGACTTCAAAAATGAATTAACCGAGTGCACTCCGAAGAGGCCCATTTATTTTTGATGGTGGAGGTGCACAGCAGTGCAGGTACTACACCTGTCAGCCTAGAATTTGTGCTCAAGTCTCTGGAGTGGGACTTGAGCCCACGACCTTCTGACTCCGGCGGAGGGTGTAAGTACTCGGGGGCAAGTAGGAGCAGAGCAGCTACTCTGGGTGTGCTGCCAGAGGAGAGACGTTCTCAGGAGCATGACACTTGAGGCCCAGCAGATTCGTACAGTGAAAACATCAGGAGCCCCAGATCACCACTTGCCAGGTAACTGCAAATTGGAACTGAAAATTAAACACTTTTCTCACGGTGGTATTTTCTCAGTTTGAGAGCTGATCAGATTGGCCTCAGTATCCCTGTGTTGGAGGAGGGAATAATCAACTCTGGTTCCTGCTCCTGATCAAAGTGGCCCCTTGCTATAAGGGCTTGTGTGCAGACATCGTGTGCAAGTAGGATTAGGTTCTGATTTGGGTTGCCAACCCTATAGGATTGTCCTGGAGTCTCCAGGATTGAAGATTAATCTCCTGGAGTCTCCAGGATTGAAGATTAATCTCCTGGACTCTCCAGGATTGAAGATTAATCTCCTGGACTCTCCAGGATTGAAGATTAATCTCCCGGAGTCTCCAGGATTGAAGATTAATCTCCTGGACTCTCCAGGATTGAAGATTAATCTCCTGGAGTCTCCAGGATTGAAGATTAATCTCCTGGACTCTCCAGGATTGAAGATTAATCTCCTGGAGTCTCCAGGATTGAAGATTAATCTACTGGAGTTGCTGTGAGCAACTCGAGAGAAAAGCCATGGAGGCATTAAAAAAGATTGTTGATGGGGAGAAATGGCTGTTTGACTGAGAATCATCCAATCAGGTAACAAAGACTCTGTTCACTTTCCAATTGGCCGTGAGAAGGTGGTGCGGAAGGGGATGAGCATGTCGGCCAATGGCGGGAGTGTGGGGTCGGGGCAGTGGGAAACTGGAGGTCATGTGATAAAACCACCCGGATTATGTCCAACCAGAGCTGGCAACCCTAGTCCTGATATGGTGCCTCCAGAATCAACAGTGTCCAACACCCATTGACTGGGGTCATACGGGAAGGAAGGGGTACAGGAGGGTGACCGGATCCAGTGGAACTGCATGATCACCTCAGGAGCAAGAGGAAAGGAAAGAAATTGATCAAAGGAAATACATCATTAGCTCCAACACTCTGCCACAGCTGCTCTGACATCCTGATGTGGAGGTACCTTTTTAATCCCAGAGGCTGGTGGTCGCTGAGGACTATGTCCCAGTGTCCTCTCCCAGTGTCAAAACTAGTGTCCTGACTAAACATGTAATTCACAATTGTAGATATACAGGACTTGAGAACGCATGGTGGAAAGGTTATTGGAGTCAGGCATTGTAGAGGCTCCCCTGTCATGGGCTCCACCCAACCCATTTAATCTCCCTGATCTCCAAAGATGATGAAATGAAGGCACACATTTATACTGTGCCTATTTGTGCCTCTGAAAACGTCTCAAAGCATTTTCACCTGAAGTGTTATGTGGGCAACTGCAGCTGATGTTTTTCCCACAACAAGATGCCACAAATATCTTCTGCTGGTGTCAGTTGAGAGATAAATGTTGGCCAAGACACCAGGAGAGCTGGCTCTTTATAAATGATGTCAGGGGATCTGCAACATCCACCCGAACCACCGGAAGAGACGAGACGGGACCTCGGTTTAACGTCCCAGCTAAAGATTGGCACCTCTGACAATGCGTCACGCCCTTAATACTAGGGTGAAGTGTCAGCCTGGATTAACTGAGCAAAGCACTATATGAAGAGAAAAAAAAACAAATATGAAACAACAACAGAAAATACTGGAACTACATAGCGGGACCATCAGCATCTGTTTCAAAAAATACAGCTTGGCGTGACATCCCTTGACTAGAACTGAAAACTGGACGATAAGCAAACCCCTTAATAGGGATTGGAGGAACAAAAACAAGAGGGGGAGGGGGCAACAGATACTCCTGTCATAGAGATGAAGTTAATCACAGAGAGGTGTCAGCCATGGCTCAGTGGGTAGCACTCTCTCGCCTCTGAATCAGAGGTTGTGGGTTCAAGTCCCACTCCAGAGACTTGAGCACATGATCCAGGCTGACACTCCAGTGCAGTACTGAGGGAGCGCTGCACTGTCGGAGGTGCCGTCTTTCGGATGAGACGTTAAACCGAGGCCCCGTCTTCCTCCTCAGGTGGGTGTAAAAAATACCATGGCACTATTTTGAAGAAGAGCAAGGGAGTTCTCCCCTGTGGCTAATATTTATCCTTCAACCAACATCACTAAAAACAGATCACTTGGTTATTTATCCATTTATTGTTTGTGGGATCTTGCTGTTCACAAATTGGGTGCCATCTTTCCTACATTACAGCTGTGACTACACTTCAAAGGTACTTCATTGGTTGTGAAGCATTTTGGGATGTCCTGCGGTCATGAAAGATACTATATAAATGCAAGTCTTTCTTTCTTTCTAATGGGTTGAATGACCTGAAGCTGCTTAATAGAACACTGTTGGATGAGATAAAGGATAGTCTGAGTGAGGCTGTGGAAAAGAACTAAAGAATTTATTCCTTCATTATTCGGCCGTGCCTGGTGATTTTCAATAGATGCTGATTCCACAGGCCCAAGCAGCACAGCAGCCTTTGTGTTTCAGCGAGAATTGTATCATCACTGCCCACAGTTAGATACCATTTAATCCCGTCTCCAAACAGATAGGTATCTATTTTTTGAACGCATTAATCAACATGGGCTTAGCTGTTCTCTGTACACCCATTACTGTGCAGGAAAGGATAAATTCTCTCTAATCTCCAGTCCTTGGTTAATTTTGTACTTGTTTCCTCTAGTTCTGCGTAAACAAAAATAATTTCAATAGAGTTTGTGCTGATCATCATCCAGGGTCCTTCTCAAAAGCCACTGAGGAATATCCTGTTGTAATGGTTTGAGTACAGACTCCAGGCAGACACCCCAGCTCAGTTCTGAGGGAGGGCTACATTGTCCGAGGCGCCGTTCTCTGGGAAAACCCAGATTTCTACACAATACTATAGCTGAGTCCTAACCAGTGATTTGTAAAGGTTTAGCATAACTTACTTGTTTTTGTATTCAATGCCCCTATTTACAAAACCAAGTATCCATACACCTTCTTAACTGCCTTATCAACTTGCCCTGCCACCTTCAAAGATTTGTGAATATGCACCACCAGATCCCTCTGTTCTTGCACCCCCTCAAAAATAGTACCATTTAGATTATACTGCCTCTCCATGTTGTTTCTCCCAAAGTGCATCATTTCACAGTTATCCGCATCATATTACATCTGAAAAGTGTCTGCCCATTTCACCAGTCTGTCTATGTCCTCCTGAATTCTTCTACTATCATGCTCACTGTTTACTACATTGCCAAGTTTTGTATTGTCCGCAAACTTCAAAATTGTACTCCCTATACCCAAGTCCAGGTCATTTATATATAACAAGAAAAGCAATGGTCCTAATACCGACCCCTGGGGGTCATGTGGCAAATTGTCCAGGTATGGCCCCACCACAATAAACAAGATGAATCTGATTCGGGCATTTGCCACCCTATCAGCCTCCTCCTAATTATCAACAAAGTGATGAAAGGAGTCATCAATAGTGGCATCAAGTTACACGCACTTATCAATAACTAACACCCAGTTCAAGTTTTGCCAGAACCGCTTGGTTCCATAACTCACCAGAACTTTGGTCCAGACATACACGTAAAGGCTGAGTACCAGAGGAGGTGTGAGTAGCTACTCTTGACATCAAGGCAGCATTTGACCCAGTATGGCACCAAGGAATGCGGGAGAAAGCAAAGTCAGTAGGAAGTCGAAAGGAAAAACCTCTATTGGCTAGAGTCGTACTTGGCATAAATGAAGATGGCTGCGGTTGTTGGAAACCAGTCATTAATCTAGGCTGACACTCTAGCCCAGTGCTAAGGAAGCGCTGCACGGTCGGCGGTGCTGTCCTTCTGTTCATTATCTCATTGCTGTTTGTGGGATCTTGCTGTGCACAAATTGGCTGCCATGTTTCCTACATTACAACAGTGACTACACTTCAAAAGTAACTCATTGGCTGTAAAGCGCTTTGGCACGTCCTGAGGTCATGAAAGGCGCTATAGAAATGCAAGTCTATCTTTCTTTAGGTGCAGGAACCTTGCATAACTTCTTAAGTTTTTTTAAAGCTTCCTAACCCAGGAAGCATTGAAGCCAATCATCCCAACACCAACCACTGCCCCAGCTGTACTGAGCTGGGATGAGCTAACTCCGCACCGACCAGGATCCAAACCGGAGGCCTTCTTTTATGGCTCAGTTTTTGTTTCAGCCGAGTGTTGTTGAGACATTTTTAACCATCTTGGCACGGCCAACAGAACAAATGACACCATGTGTTTACTGTAATAACATTCACAAGTACTGAGCACAAACAAATGTGGCATCCTTGGGATGACGGTAGGGGACACAGTGTTCGGAACAGTGCAGGTATCTCACAGAGGCCCGAAGTATTTGGAGCCTTTGAAGGTGACCATGTCTCATTTTGAAAACCTTTTCCTAACAGACAGACGGTATTACTGGAATGCTGATTTTTGGCAGACGGGGAGGGGGAGAGAATCCATCTCCGGCTTTTACTGTTTGCTGCTGTCTATAAGTTAAAATGAAAACAGACACCTGAGACAACTTTGGGGCAAAACATCATCCTGTTGGGGAGAAGGGAGGGTGGAACTGGCAACTGTGGTGAGCAGGGCACCCCAGGGAAGGAACACAGGCGGCTTGTACGACATGGTGATATCAATCAAGGTGAGGTGTGGCAATTGGGCCCAGCACGCAAGCTCAAATGGCACCTGGTCCAATAGAGTTAAATGGCGGTGTGATACTCTAGTCATCTTTCATAGAATTATATGTATAGAATGTACAGCACGGAAACAAGCCATTGGGCCCAACTGGTCCATGCCAGTGTTTATGCTCCACATGAGCCTCCTCCCACCCCTGTTCATCTAACCCTATCAGCATAACCTTTTTTTTCTTTCTTCCTCGTGTGTCTAACCAGTTTCCCCGTAAGTGCATCTATGCTATTCGCCTCAACTACTCCTTGTGGTAGTAAGTTCCACATTCTAACCACTGGGTAAAATTTCTCGTTCAGATTGCTCTATAATCACTTTACTGTACGACTGCAGTTTGGCCTTGGCTGAGCAGTATGGGTAATTCCTGCCTTGTGGCTAAATCTTTCTAGCTGAACCTGTAGAGGCGGCAGGAGAGACACGAATAAGGAACCAAAGAAAGAAACAAATGTGTTAAGAGAAGTGAAGGGAGCGACACTCAACCCGGTAGCATTAATTTTAGTGTGCCGCGATGTGTGTTGACGTTGCAGAATCAGAAAGCTCCTTGGACATGTCCAATGATGCTGCCGCTCATCTAAAGCTCTGCATTGTAATCGTCTCCTAGTCACGATGTACTGGAGCGCTACCTCTTCGTCCCAACATAAAGGGTGGGTGTGAGCAGATGTTTGATCGTGGGGGGAATAAGAACTGACGCATCAACACTAGCGTAGCTTCCTGAAGAAATCTCTGGACTGTAATCAGGAGTAGGAAAGAAAGAAAGAACTTGCATTTATATAGCGCCTTTCACGACCTCAGGACGTCCCAAAGCGCTTTACAGCCAATGAAGTGGCTTTTGGCGTGTAGTCACTGTTGTAATGTAGGAAACGCAGCAGCCAATTTGCGCACAGCAAGATCCCACCACAAAGAGTAATGAGGTACATGACCAGATCATCTGTTTTTAGTGGTGTTGTTTGAGAGATAAATATTGGCCAGGACACCGGGGAGAACTCTCCTGCTCTTCTTCGAAATAGTGCCCTGGGATCTTTTACATCCACCTGAGAGAACAGACGGGTCCTCGGTTTAATGTCTCATCCGAAAGTTGGCACCTCTAACAGTACAGCACTCCCTCAGTATTCTTGCATTGGAGGCACTTCAGAGACGATTCACTAGGTTAATTCCAGAGATGAGGGGGTTGACTTATGAGGAAAGGTTGAGCAGGCTGGGCCTATACTCATTGGAATTTAGAAAAATGAGAGGTGATCTTATTGAAACATATAAGATACTGAGGGGGCTCGACAAGGTAGATGCAGAGAGGATGTTTCCCCTCGTGGGGAAATCTAGAACTAGGGGGCATAGTTTCAGAATAAAGGGTCGCCCTTTTAGAACTGAGATGAGGAGGAATTTCTTCTCTCAGAGGGTCGTAAATCTGTGGAATTCTCTGCCCCAGAGAGCCGTGGAGGCTGGGTCATTGAATATATTTAAGGTGGAGATAGACAGATTTTTGCAAGATAAGGGAGTCGAGGGTTATGGGGAGTGGGCAGGGAAGTAGCTTTCAGCCCAAGATCAGCCATGATCTTATTGAATGGCGGAGCAGGCTCGAGGGGCCAAGTGGCCTATTCCTGCTCCTATTTCTTAGTATTGCACTGGAGTGTCAGCCTAGATTTTTGTGCTCAAGTCTCTGGAGTGGGGCTTGAACCCACGATCGTCTGACTCAGAGGTGAGAGGGCTACCATTGAGCCATGGCTGAGTCAACTGAGCCATGGTTGAAACGGAAACGTTGGCTAATTCCCAGTCGCCCCCCCTCCCCCACCCTTGAGCAAGGGCGATAGGATCAATCTGAGCATTCCGACTGCTATCCTGGCTGAGATCAGCAACTCAACACAGGCTGGAAATTGAACTCCAATCTAATTGAACAAAGATTTGCTGTTGCTCTCCCCACCACATAACATAGTGATTGACAGGGAGTGACATCAGAGGACAGCGCAATAAATAGATGGGGTCGGGTAACTGATTGCAAGGGTGTAATGTAAGCCCGGGCTGCAGGGGCCACGGTGAAGTGTCAGCTATACGGCTGTTTTATGGCCCACAGTCACAAGATCCGATTGCAGCCTTGGAGTCGTTGCCTGGGTTTGGTTATTATGTTAGATTCTGCTGAACTTTGTGGGGGGGAGGGCTCTTATTCTGTCTTAAATTGATGCTTACACCAGTGTTGGCTGTCAATGTGTGTACGCTACCTTTCAGTGCACGCCTTCTCCTTGGTTCATGAACACGAACTCATCACCCACCAGTTTCATTGAGAAACAATGGACAACTGATTTATTGAGGAAAGCGATAATCAGCTGGTGTTCTAGAGCTTAACTGACTCTTATTATGTTCTTATGAGTATATTCAAGACAGAAGTCGATAAATTTTTGGGAATTAAGGGACAGGGGGATAGTGCAGGAAGGTGGAGTTGAGGTAGAAGGTCAGCCATGATCTGGTTGAATGGCGGAGCAGGCTCAAATGGCCAATTGGTCTACTCTAGCTCCTATTTCTTTTGTTCTTTTTCTGAGTTCCCTATTATATTGACAGTAAAAGCTGCCATGGCTCAGTTGGTAGCACTCTCACCTCTGAGTCAGAAGGTTGTGGGTTCAAGTCCCATTCCAGATACTTGAGAACAGAAATCTAGGCCGACACTCAAGTGCAGTGCTGAGGGAGTGCTGCACTATCAGAGGTGCCATCTTTCGGATGAGATGCTAAACCGAGGCCCCGTCTGCCCTCTCAAGTGGACGTAAAAGATCCCACGGCACTATTTCGAAGAAGAGCAGAGGAGCTCTCCCTGGTGTCCTGGACAATATTTATCCCTCAATCAACATCACTGAAACAGATTATCTGGTCATTATCACATTGCTGTTTGTGGGATCTTACTGTGCTCAAATTTGCCTGCCATGGTTCCTACATTACAACAGTGACTGTACTTAATTGGCTGTAAGGTACTTGGGAACATCCTGAGGTGGTGAAAGGTGCTATTTAAATGCCAGTTCTTTCCTTTAATCTTATTGCAGTGTGGAGTTCATGGGTTTGTCATTGCCTCCCCCAGGATATGAAATGATACCATCAGCTTCTAGCTTCCAGTGCTATGGGGACTGGAAATTCGAGCAGCTGCACCCAATATGGCTGTCCTTGCCGGACCAATCCCTGGAGTCAGGTTTCAGTTCTGAACCATGATCCCAACAGACCGTAAAACATAGAGAGAGCTTAAATCAGGAAGCTGCCTCGGTCACGTGGGCCAAGTTGTATCAATCAGATCTCTTCCCCTTTCTTTTCCTAATTAGTTTCTCTTGGCTTCTGATTTAGTAGAAAGCTCCCACTGGCCCTTGGATTACCAGGATATTCCTGCCTCCATAACATTCTCTTCAATTCACCTGATGGATACAGATGAGAATGATCATTTGGTTCCTTCTAGTGCATCCATGCACAAAGGCCCTACAGAAGCCCTGCAGTCTCTTAAATAATTTCAGGGTGTTTGGCCTCTCTGTCCTAGCTTACTGCTTATTCTTAGTGTGACATCAGTCTTAAACTGGCCTTTTGATAATTGGGACCCGTACCCCTCTGCTTACGGTCACGGTTTAACTTTAAGTACTTTATGAACATAGGAACAGGAGTAGATCCATTCAGTCCCCCATTCAATTAGATCGCGGTTGATCTGTACCTTAACTCCATTTACCCGACCTTGCTCCATATCCCTGGATACTCTTACCCAACAAAAATCGATATCAGTCTTGAAAGCTCCAATTGACCCCCAGCATCCACAGCCTTTTGGGGAAGAGAGTTCCAGATTTCTACTACCCTTTGTGAAAAAGTGCTTCCTGATTTCACTCTTGAATGGCCTGGCTCTAATTTTAAGATTGTGCCCCCTTGTTCTTGATTCCCCCACCAGAGGAAATAGTTTTTCTGTATCTACTCTATCAAATCCTTCTAACATTTTAAACCACTCGATCAGATCACCCCTCAGTCTCCTATACTCAAGGGAATACAAACCAATTTATGCAACCTACCCTCATAATTTAACCCTCGGTTCGCCTTTACCCGACTGTATATTCTCCTATGTACCTCGGAGCTCCCCTCTAAGTCACCTCCTTCGAAACCTGGAGAGCCCTGTGTTCTCTGGTCTTCGCTCATAACTCACCAGCTCTATCGCCAGGAACACCCCTCTTCCCAAGGAGAAGAAACAGGCAAGGATTTACTGACGCAGCCTTGTCGCGATAGAGGCTGTGGTCCCGAGGGAGGCGGGTGGGATGTTGTGACCTTGTTGTGAGTATTCTGCTGATGGCGGGAGCAGCCTGCCTCTTTGGGAAGCGGGTGGAAGATCAGCAGGCTTGTCGGCAGGCAATGCGGTGGCTGGTTTACTCTGGTGGTGCGTATTAGTGTGGGATTCGGTCTGAATATACTGGATTATTAATGGCGACGTGATTTCACAGTGCATCAGTGAGAACCCATCTTTGTTTGAACACTGACTGTAGAGGTGGCAATCTAATTGTAAATGTGTCATGAAATCCACTGAAGCCAAATCAAATCAGGGATGAAATGTGATCTCGGTGAGAAATGACACGAGCACTTGTCATAAACAAAAGGGCCTTCGCTCCTGCACTTTGTGAAAGATCTTTATTTTAATGCTCTGGTTCCCTGATCTTTCAAAACTGGCCCCACATCAAGTAATCTGGTTTATTTCACCCAGAAATGCATTTCAAACCATAATGTCTAATAATTCTATTCTAGTACATGAAATAAGTCCGATAAATCTCTGTACAGTGAGCTTGGAGGGAAAGGCTCTGTAATTTGCATAATAACCCTGGCGCTCAGATGGTGCTGATTTACAAACCCATCAAATGGGCATCATTAAATGAGGAGGAGGAGGAGGTGATTGGCTCCCTGGGACAGTGTGTTATTAAATGGGCAGGAAGGGGTCTTTCTCATAGTTGTTCATGGGATCTTGCTGTGTGCAGATTGGCTGCCTACATTACAACAGTGACTTCACTTTAAAAGTACTTAATTGGCTGTAAAGCACCTTGGGACGTCCTGGGGTTGTGAAAGGCGCTATAGAAATGCAAGTTCTTTCTTTTCCTTTTTATCACACACCTGCCTTCGCTTTGGCTGTGCCTTCACGTCTCCCTGCCCAATCCTTCTGCCCCTTGTGTTTTTTTGCTCTCTGCCCGATGAGATCCGTTTTGACCTCTCTCTGTTGCGTGAGGCACAATAGGTGTTGAGGTTGTATTGTTGGCAGGAGGGCAGGGGCAGACACCCGAGATATCCGCCCGAAATTCTCCCGCAGGAGGTTTAGTGTCAATGGGAGATGACACGACGAGGCAGAGGGAGGTTTTATTGTCCTTTCGTGTTGGGCAGAAGGAATTTCATCTCGTCCGATCAAATCTTGGAAGATAAACCGGTTGCTTTGTGCTGATATCATCAGAATCGATGTACGCCTCACCACATGCGAAAAATAAAGCTGTTATTTTGCCAATAACTCGTGCAGACTGCTGCTGAGTGATCACCTTCTGGGCAGATGCTAACTGATCTTTCTCTGCTTTGTTTTCCTCGTTCAAAAGAGCAGCGAGGCCAAAGCAGCTGACAGCACTAAAACTACCCACTTGATCATTCAAAAATCGTTAATGCACCAGTTCACCTCGGCTATCCTTTTTTTTAAAAGAGTAACCTGTTGCTTCTGGTGGAGTGAGGGAGACCGTGTTGTAAACGCAGATAGGTTTGAACAAGCACGTCACTGATGCCGGCCCTATAACCCTCCAAGATCTCTCTGCTCCTCTAATTCTAGCCTCTTGTGCATCCCCAATTTCCATTGGCGGCTGTATCTTCAGCTGGCTATGCCCCACTTCTCCCTCTAAACCTCTCCGCCTCTCTACCTCTCTCTCCTCCTTTTAAGACGCTTCTTAAAACCTACCTCTGTGACCAAGCTACCTGTCCTAATATCTCCTGATGTGGCTCGGTGTCAAATTTTGTTTGATAATTGCTCCTGTGAAGCTCCGTGGGGCTACTACATTAAAGGCGCTGTTGTTGGTTTTACTTATTTCCCTTCAACCTCTCCAATCTGCTCCTTCTCCTCTCCCTCCACTCCACTACTGATGGCATTGACTGGCGCTGGGGTGAAGTTCCACATGTGTTGGGCGCCCTCCGACACCGCGTCCATCTTTGGGCATGGGCCTTGTCTAGTGTGTGGCGGGAGGGGCTTCGATTGCAAGGGGGGGTTTATCGAGGTCGGGCCGAACCCAATCCTGTTCTCACCCAACGACCGCACACTCCTGCTTCCCACCAGAGGTCATTGGATACTGATGAGGGGCTCAAATCCTGACTGAGGTTTTTTCCTCCCCACCCTCCCTAGCCCAGGGCACTGAGGCCAACAGTAGTGCCCTCGCTGAAATCGGCTAATTCGCCACAAACTTGGCACCTTCTGTGGCTACTCGCTGAATGACTCCACTGAACCATCAGCAGAGTAGAAACGTGCTTTAAGCAGACTTGCTCTCGCGTGGCCATGATGTTCTGACACAAGACATCCAGTGTTATTCTTCGAGCTTCATTGTTGCACCCCTGGACAGAGTTGCACACGCTGTGAGTGCTGTTTGTTTTGCCAGGTTGGATTGTATATATTGACGCATGATCAATGTCTCGAATATTGACCTGCTGTGAGATAGGAGAGGTGGCACATTACTAGCAACACAAATAGAAAGATTAGCCTCTGTGCAAGTCTTCAAACGAAGAAAGAAAACATTTTTCTTTCATATTCGCAGTAGCATTCCTCAGCTAGTGCAGGCTGGTGGGCCCCAGTCAGCCATGAGATGTGGAGCCCAGTACCTCGTGGGATCTCACTCTTTGCTTTGTGGCACGTTCCAAATTGTGGGGTAAAAATTCATCTGGGCGTGTTCTTTTCAAGCCTGGACTTGCAGGCATGTGCATGCCCCAACCGAGAGGCCCGAGGCAAGTCCGGTGAGCGGGGGTGGGGTCGCAACACCAGTGGAGTCGGGGAGCACTCCTGCTCCTCTTAGCTCCTCAGGGAGGTGTTCATTGGCTTGTAAAACAGGTACAATGAGGCCCAATTTGTACCCCCATATAAACTACATAATTATTATTTCAGACTGACTGTATCCAATGAATATATTAATGGGAAATTATTGTGTTTCTGCTAATTTAACACATGGACAGATATCCTGCTGGTCAGTGAGTTATTTCAGTGGTGTCGCTGCAGGTGGACATCTACTCCAGCCTCTCTCTCTCTGACTTTACCATCAACAACTATTTAAATTTAGCACCTTTAACAGGGACAACATGTACCTCTTTGAGGTATAGAGTACAAAAGCAAGGAAGTTATGATGAACCTGTATAAAACACTGGTTCGGCCTCAACTGGAGTATTGTGTCCAATTCTGGGCACCGCACTTTAGGAAGGATGTGAAGGCCTTAGAGAGGGTGCAGACAAGATTTACGAGAATGATTCCAGGGATGAGGGACTTCAGTTAGGTGGATAGACTGGAGAAGCTGGGGTTGTTCTCCTTAGAGCAGAGAAGGTTGAGAGGAGATTTGATAGAGGTGTTCAAAATCATGAGGGGTCGAGACAGAGTAGATAGAGAGAAACTGTTCCCATTGGCGGAAGAGTCGCGAACCAGAGGACACAGATTTAAGGTGATTGGTAGAAGAACCACAGGCGACATGAGGAAAGACTTTTTTACGCAGCGAGTGGTTATGATCTGGAATGCACTGCCTGAAAGGGTGGTGGAGGCAGACTCAATCGTGGCTTTCAAAAGGGAATTGGATAAGTACCTGAAGGAGAAAAAATTAGCAGGGCTACGGGGAAAGGGCGGGAGAGTGGGACTAGCTGAAGTGCTCTTGCAGAGAGCCGGCATGGGCTCAACGGGCCGAATGGCCTCCTTCTGTGCTGGAACCATTCTATGATTCTGTAACATGTCCAGGTGCTTCATGGATGGCCACTGGGGATGAATGCCGAGCAAGGACAAGAGAGATTAAGGAATGGGGTGGAAAGCCAGGTTGAAGAGATGGGTGTGGAGAGGTCTACAACAACAATAACTTGTATTTATATAGCACCTTCATTGGAGACGAACGTGTCCCACCTTCATCTCGATGGAGATAGTTCCCCCACTGGCTAAATGTTGAAGGCACTGCCTGGTGTATTAAGTGGGCTGTATAGACCAGAAGGTCCCAGTTTGATTTGAGTTTCTGTGGCAGGACTTGGTGCGTGACAGTTGACCTTGGTTACCCTGGGTGATGAAGGAGGAAATATATCCGCCTGGGTTTTTCCTTCCTGATGGGCAACCGGTGACTTCTGTTATAAGGTGAGCATGTGTGAGCGTTGAGTGAAGGCAGGATTGGGCACTGATGCCTCTAAAGGGACGGGAGGGGTCATGTAGCTTGCGAGCCCTCACTGCCCAGACTTGCACGTGAAGAATGGACCGAGCACTGTACTGTGAGGACTCCACATCTTCTGACTAAATGCGTTAACTTAGTGGATTCTTTGAAATTGCTGCAACCTGGTGGAACTTTCATCCCAGCCAAGGTCACTAGGGGAATTGCAAAATAAATGCCCACTGAATAATTCAGTCCAGTCAATAACTCATCTAAAACAATGCATCCTTTATCATTCTCTTTATAATTAGTTGGCCCACTTGAAGATTCTCTTCAGTCAAAAGACGCACTCACGTGTTAGCAGTATTTGTTGAACTTGGGGTCTGTTAGGTGGGCCATGGTTTGGACGAGTTGGTGAGGTTGCCACAGGCCGCAGTGTCACAGCCCACTTCTACTAAGGTGAAAGGCCATAAATCAGGCCAGTCAGGTGACCCCAAGCCTGGCCTTTAAAATCCTGAAAATACGCAGAAGGTGAAGGATGAGGGAGGGCCACTATTTGGAGGTCTTGAGGAAGATTGAGTGAGTCAGATATGGTACGATTTGAACGCATTGAGGATAGAGGGAGGAGTAACGATCAAACGAACGAGAGATTGTGCGATGTGTGATGGTGAGAGAGAAGCTTCAGACTGGAGGCGAGGAGAGCATCTCCGGTTTGATGTTCGATATATTTCCTGTTTAGAAAACAATCCAGGGTAATCATTGAGGAGTGACTGGGGCTGCTGGCATTGCAGTGTGTATTGGAGACATCTCTTTCATAATCTGGGATGTGTCCACTATGCATCTGCGAAGCGTTATGATGGGCTGGGCTGGGCTGGTTTGAGTCACTGAAGAGGCACTCGAGTCCTGCCTCCTTCCTGTAGGATAACACGAGGAGGCTGAATTCTTCCTATTGAGCGGACCTCTGTCAAGCGATCAGCTTTCAATGGGGATCTTGGAGGTTTCTCTGAAAGGTATGCATGATTTTGTTTTGAAGAGCAGCAGAGGGCAGCTATTTGGGTCCTAAGTCTAAGTTATCAGCCAGACATTCCTGTCATAGTTTGGCTTTTATCAGCTTAATAAAAATGCAGCACATGGGTGATGTACCAAAGACAGAAAGACTTGCATTTCTCGAGCGCCTTTCACGACCTCAGGATGTCCCAAAGCACTTTACAGCCAATTAAGTACTTTTTGAAGTGTAGTCACTGTTGTAATGTAGGAATGTGCGATGTTGTAAAGTGTGATGGTGATTGGTCCCCTGGTGGTTTGTTATGCAGTGTTAAATGTACCAGAGAAACTGTCAACTGGAGCAGAGACACGCTCCTTGAGCAAGAAGATAGATCTGGCCAGGTGGATCAAACCAAGGTCCAGGCACATTCAGAGTTCCTTTTAATGCTTCATTTTCTGGGTTAAAATTTCTATCTTAAGGTTTTGTGTGTTCTCTTTGGCCAATTTTCTCATCCTCTCCTGGGCAGTTACTCTTGGCTGAACTAAAAGTTGAACAGGCGCCGGCAGCCCTCTGGTACCTTGCCCAGCGAGCGAACCTGAACAATGAAGGTTGGCAGGCTTTTCCGCTACGGAGGGCATCACAGACGGCCCGATCCTATCCTCCCGTCACACCCACCCACACACACACTTCCTCCAGTGTGCGATTGCTTCCCTTCCCCCTTAGCAATGTCACTTAGTGCAGGAACACAGGAAGAAGCACTGGGGCCCTTAAACTACGGATTGTCACGCAACTCACTGACATCTGGTGAGTTCATGCTCAGCCAAGTTGTCAAACCTTGGTTCTCTTTATAACATGCTGAAGGATAGGATGAAGAAGGAGGCCTTACTGACTGCCAGTGACATTGTGATTGCCACTGAGGGAGTGCGATGGCGATAGGTCCCCCGGCGGTTTGTTGTGCAGTGTTAAATGTAGTGTGTTAAAAGGATGGTGATACAAGGATGTGTGTGTGGTGAATAGATGTCGATGTGGGACGATTCCTGGGGGTGTGACTCTTCAGAGCTTGACCCAGCTGTGGGTTCAAGTGCTTTCTTTTGCTGGAGAGTGGGACAAAGTAAGAGACAGTAACAGAGGTGGGGTTATCCCAGCATTCATGCTGGTAGTGAAAGCCCTCTGTTGAAAGTATAGGCTGGGGTAACCCTCCATTGGGGTCTCTCACACTTCAGTATCCCTTTTACCCAGATTCTATGAACTGAGACAACCTAACACACTGGATTTGTGTGGACCTTCACACACACGAGCTGAAGGACAGGGAGTCCCCCCTGTTTCTGGCCAACATTCCTCCCTCACTGAAAACAGTTTCCAAGTTCGAATTCTGCACGAGAAGGTAGGGAATAAATGCGACACTGTGTTACCAAATTAACACATTTTCCGTTTATTCCAGGAAAAGAGAGAAGCTGCATTTATATAGTGCCTTTCACAGCCGCAGGACGCCTCGAAAGGACACCATGGTTGCTGCCTAATTCCACCCTCCCAACTATCTCTCACTTCACTGCCCCTCCTGTACGAAAATGCTGCATCATGTGCAGTTCCGGCGGCGGAGTGGTTCTGGTACTGGGACAACCCAGAGGTTGGGAGTTCTCATCCCACCATAGCAAGCTGGGAAATTCAATTCAATAATCTGTTAGAAAAATAGCCACGAAAGCGGCCAGATTGTCTTAAAAACCCAACTGATTCAAAAATATCTTTTAGGGAAGAGAACCTGCCACTCCTACTCGTGACTCCAGTCTCGCGCTACATGGTTGACTGCTAATTAGGGACGGGCAATAAATGTGAGCTCTCCAGTGTCACCCACCTCTGAGAACAAATAAATGAAGAAAATAATGTTCCCGAGGCACTGGCACTCTCTGGTCCCTTGCCCAAGTGACCGTTCTTCATGTGGTCGCCTGGACCATGGATATCAACGGGCTATTCGACTGTGGAGGCACCGAAGCCAAGCCTCACCCTGTCCTCATCCAACATCAGACATGCACAAGTTTGTCTGCATGGCAGTTCCTTGGTACGTCAACACAAATAATCAAACAGTCACACAAAACACTTTTCTGCATTTATTTCAAAACAAGTAAGCTGTGCTTGATAAATCAGAATTCCGACAAGGGTCGCCTACTGTAGTTGGACATATTCCCGGCGGTTTCATCACCTGATCTCCTGTCTTGGACTGCCCCGCCCCCACACTCCCGCCATTGGTCACTCAACATGTCCAACCTCGCGGCGCCATGCCTTCCCAGCCAATCGGAAAGCAAACAGACTCTTGGTTAGCCGATTGGATGATTCTTGACTGTCGGTCAAACAGCCTTTATTCCCATCTCCAATATTTTTATAACTCATAAACAAGTGTTCATAAAAAAAAAATTAAAATAACACACGATTTTATTTTTCCTGACCTATGATTTTTCTCCGGGGCTGCTGGCAGCAGTGGCCGGGAGAATAACCTTTAATTCCTGGAGACTCCAGGACAATCCGGGAGGGTTGGCGACCCGATCTCCGTTTTGAAGCAGGTTTTTGAGGCCCGTGAAAAGCAGCAGGCCTTGGGAAAGTGTTGCAGCAGAATCGGTCATCCAGTACGTGCAAAGCAGCACTGCTGAATGTGTTGGGTGGGTGCGAGGGGGGTGGGGGGTGGAGTGAGGGGCGCTCTCCTCTTTGTTGGAAACCAGCCCCAAGTTTGTGGATGTTGTTTTGAAATCAAGGTCACTTATCGAATGAAACCTCTGACCGTCTCGGTGTTTGCGTTTCAAACAGTAATTCAGTGACCCAATGCCCCGGTGTAGAAAAAGTTGAATCTAGAAACCAGAGAGGCTTCTGTTTATTTAACCCCTTCTAATGCCTCTTTGGGATGGTTCAAGCCGCTTCACATTCACTGAGGTATTTCGAAGTGCAGCGTCCAGTTAGTAGCCAAACACAGTCGCTATTTTGTGCACAGCAATGCACAAGATCCCACAAACAGCGTTAGACGTATGACTATTTGATTTACTTTCAGTAGTGCAGGGAGCAGTGTTAGCCTGCTCTTCCATGTTGGCCTTCATAGCGAGAGGATTCGAGTACAGGAGCAAGGATGTCTTGCTGCAGTTGTACAGGGCCTTGGTGAGACCACACCTTGAGTATTGTGTGCAGTTGTGGTCACCTTATCTGAGGAAGGATGTTCTTGCCATGGAGAGAGTGCAGCGAAGATTCACCAGACTGATACCTGGGATGGCAGGAATGACGTATGAAGAGAGAGTGGGTCGATTGGGCTTGTATTCGCTAGAGTTTAGAAGAATGAGAGGGGATCTCATTGAAACTTATAAAATTCTAACAGGACTAGACAGACTAGATGCAGGAAGGATGTTCCCGATGGCGGGGGAGTCCAGAACCAGGTATCACAGTCTAAGGATAAGGGGTAAGTCATTTAGGACTGAGATGAGGAGGAATTTCTTCACCCAGAGAGTGGTGAACCTGTGGAATTCTCTACCACAGAAGGCAGTTGAGTCCAATTCATTAAATATATTCAAGAAGGAGTTGGATATATTTCTTAAGGCTAAAGGGATCAAGGGATATGGGGAGAAAGCAGGGACAGGGTACTGAATTTGGATGATCAGCCATGATCGCATTGAATGGCGGAGCAGGCTCGAGGGGCCGAATGGCCTACTCCTAGCTTCTATGTTTCTATGTTTCCAATAGTACCATGGGATCTTTGATGTCTTCATGAACCACCAGGAAAGGTAGATGAAAGAAAACAAAGTTATGGTTGCAAACATGATTCAGGGCTACAGATATAAAGAAAGAAAGAACTCCCATTTCTGTTGCACCTTTCATGCCCTCAGGATGTCCCAAAGCGCTTTACAACCAATAAAATACTTTTTTACAGCACAGAAGGAGACCATTGAGCCCGTCGTGCCCAGGCTGGCTCTTTGAAAGAGCAGTTGTGCTCAGTGCCTTTACCCTTCGTCTTCAATGAGACGTT
Organism: Squalus acanthias; assembly: GCA_030390025.1. NCBI lineage: Eukaryota > Metazoa > Chordata > Chondrichthyes > Squaliformes > Squalidae > Squalus > Squalus acanthias. The sequence goes on from CM059435.1 coordinate 64,010,541, forward strand.
AAACTGAGGTTCCATCTGCCCTCTCGGGTGGCTGTAAAACATCCCACGGCACTTATTCGAAGAAGAGCAGGGGAGTTCTCCCCGGTGTCCTGGACAATATTTATCCCTCAACCGGCATCATTAAAACAGATTATCTGGTCATGTAGCTCATTGCTGTTTGTGGGATCTTGCTGTGTGCAAATTGGCTGCCGCGTTTCCTACATTACAACAGTGACTACACTTTGAAAAAGTTCTTCATTGGCTGTAAAGCGCTTTGGGACATCCTACGGTCGTGAAAGGCGCAAGTTCTTTCTTTCTCTGTGGGGGAAATATCTGTCCAGCAGCCCCTCCGGCGTGGCAGAGCGAGACCAGACAGCTCTGTATGGGGGAACCTGACAGGCTCCAGTTGTACTGTGGTAGCGGGTATTAGACTTCCAGATATGGCACCACCACATGGCACTCCAGTATCGAGTCTGCTGTTTAATTTTAAAACCATTTGTTTTTCCCCTCTGCCTCAATAAAATGAACAGCCAATTCATGATCAAATTTCTGGATGTACCATTCAGAACAGTTTGATGTTTGTGTCCTTAGACCTGATTACATAACCGACAACAGCAATAGGTCAAACTGCCCTCGGTTGAATAAGTGATTCACAGTGAGAGTCTGTTGGAAAGCAGTGGCTTATCCACAATTGGGGTGTTATCGTTTGATTCTTTCAGTTAAGGTTAGCTTTGTGGAGCTTTGATGTTTAACTGAGGCTTGTTCTAGGAACAGGAGGAGGCCATTCAGCCCCTCGTGCCTGTTCCTCCATTCAATTAGATCATGGCTGATTCGTATCTTAATTCTATCAACCCGCCTTGGTTCCATAACCCTTGATACCCTTACCTAACAAAAATCTTAGCAATCTCAGTTTTGAAATTGTCGATTGTCCCTCAGCTTCAACAGCTTTTTGGGAGAGAGAGTTCCAGATTTCCACCACCCTTTGTGTGAAGAAGTGCTTCCTGACATCACCCCCGAACGGCCCAGCTATAATTTTACGGTTGTGTCCCATAGTTCTGGACTCCCCCACCAGAGGAAATAGTTTCTCTCTATCTACCCTAGCGAATTCTTTAATCATCTTAAACACCTCAATTAGATCACCCCTTAATCTTCTATACGTCTGTCACTTTTCTCGTTCTGTAGTCGCATCCATCCCTCGTGAAATGGAAAGACAGTGTTGTCCTTGAGTTGGGATCGAGGTTCAATGTCAGGTGGGTGGAGAGTTGATGTGAGAAATCACCCTGTGCTTGTCCTTGTTATATTCGGGTGAACGGTGAGTGAGAGTTTGTTTGTTCATACTTTCATTCACTATTTTCACGATCACAAGAGTGCAAAATGACCAGGGGATATCGCCAACCCCTGACACGGTCACCTCGGCGAAGGCCTCAAACCGATTCATTGTCATTCTTCAAGTTCCTGCTTTTTTTCCTGAAAAAATACGAGCCGCTTTTTATTTGAAACTTTTTGATTCTTTCTGAGGTGACGTTTCACAGCAAAGTTCCATTCCTCTGTGTGCAAAGCCCAGACGCTAAATGCCGGCAGGCTATTTGACCACGTGGGGATTCGCTGGCAAGCCCGACCGCTGCCCTCACTCTGCGTCCACCCGCCCACTTTCCAACAGGAGCCAGTGGGGAGCGATCGGAAGTGGGAATTCTGAACTCTTCCGTAACCCACAGGGGCTGTGGCCAGTTAGACCGCCGTTAACTCAGCGCAGACCGGGGACATCGAAGCCGAGGCTTTTGAGTGTGGCTAGTTCAGTGCCTTTGCCCATCGTCTTGCGCCTCCAGCTCCTGGGCTTTGGTGAGCCGTGTCCCCCTCTTTGGCAAGCTCGCTCTCAGCTGATTTCCTCCCGAACAGCAAGTTCATCACCTCCAAGTTCTCCTCCAAGTCGTGTGCCATCCTGACTTGGACATATATCACCATTCCTTCATCGTCGCTGGGTCAAAAGCCTGGAACTCCCTCCCGAACAACACGACGGGAGTAAGTTCAACACACGGACTGCAGCGGTTGAAGAAGACTGCTCGCCACCACCTTCTCGAGGGCAACTAGGGATGGGCAATAAATGTCGGCCTTGCCAGCGACGCCCACATCCCCAGAATTAATAACTAAAGAAAGAAACTCTGTGGCTCTTCACTATTGGCCTGATGTACTCCTGGCATTGACAGTCTGCACATTTGTCTCATCTATTTTTCCTTTCTCCCACACATCTTGCTCATAGCATTTCCTAATGGGACAGAAAACATCATCTGTAAGGGATGTCTGACCCAGCTAAGAAGATATTTCCACTCTGAATACCTGCCTCCTCTTTCTTTGGCTTTGAAGGTTAATGCGAGGCACATTGTGCTGACGACAGAGCTGCTCGATTTGATTGGACAAAATAGCTGGAGGCCCCCTTTGTTCAGCTGCGTTTCAAAGGGTCTTTCAGGAAATGCTTTCAAAGTGCTTTCAGGATGAAATGTGCTCTGACTGCCCTGGGAACAGCCCACAGCTGGCTGTTTTATTAAAGTGGGAGCGTTCGGGAGGAAGCCCTTGTGTGTTTATTCAGATAGTGTCTGTTATTGTCGGTGGAATCTGCACTTTTTGCTGAAGATTATCATTTTTTCTCTTCTAAATTAGCCCCTCGCACCCATATACTGGTTCACGGTGTGAAGGCTAGGCCGAGGATCTGGTTTGTCTGCTCACGGGTTTCACTGGCGATAGATATGGGCCTAACACGGACAACTACATTTCCATCTTTCTTTACGTAAATGCAACTCGTAGGGTGTGGTAATACAGTGGTCCTGTTACTGGACTAGTATTCCAGAGAATGTCAGTTCAAATCCCATCGTGGCAGTTTGAGAATTTGAATTTAGTTTTGAAAAAATCTGGAGATAAAAAGCTGGTGTCAGTAAAAGTGACCCTGAAGCCGTCAGATGGTCGTAAAATCCCAACTGTTTCACTAATGTCCTTTAGAGCAGGAAGACTGCCGCCCTTACCCGGTCTGGCCTATATATGAATCCAGTCCCACACCAACATGGTTGATTCTTAACTGAAGTGGGCCTAGCAAGCCACTCAGTTGGAAGAAACCCGCTACACAGATAGTTAATGAAGTCAATGGAAATATAAATGGGGAGAGATGTAGAACAGGCTGCCGACTCGCTATTGCCCGTTTTACCCTATTGCACAAAGTCAAAATTACCCCCCGTTTGCTGAAGGGAGAGGAAAGTGTTGCTTCTATTTGGGATTTGACCTCGATTGAAATACAATCCGTGTTCTGCCCTTTGCTCGAGGGCAAGTCTCTCTCGCTGGAGCAGGGACACCAGCAACAGAGAGGCACCTTGAGCCTCAAAGAGCGACTCCATTGGGTGACTTTAGGTTGGTCTGGAAGCTGATCGGAATTGGTAGGAAACTTGCTTTTAGCTGGCGAATTTAATGCTTTCGGGGATACATTTTTTTTTAAATGTGTTCTTGGGATGTTGCACCAGCAAGGCAGCATTTATTACCCATCCCTGAGGGCATTAAGGGTAATCCACATAGTGTGGGACTGGAGTCACGTGTGGGCCAGGCTGGGTAGCGGGGGTGGCAGGTTCCCTTCCCTGAGGGACATGCGTTGAGTTTTTATAAAAGCTTTTATGGTCATTATTCTGGTCCCTAGCTCACAAATTACTACATTTATTGAGTTTAATTTTATAACTTGCCCTGGTGGGATGTGAACACACAACCTCTGGGTTGCTAGTACCAGTACTCTAACCACTAGGCTACCATATCCAAATTAGATATCTAACCGTCACTGTACTTGGAAAGTAGTTCACTGTGTGAAATGCTTCTGAGGCGTTTTAACCTGCTGAGCCTCCCTCTTATAAATGCACGTCATATTATAACATTATGCAATTAGCATAATTATTATTAGATTAGGTTAAAGAGGGAGAAAAGATGGATTGAATGGAACATTATATTCCTTTGTGATTAGGTTCCAGCTGCAAGGGAGCTCATTTGCAACGCGCCCGGGATGTTTTTCTCTTGAGCTCTCAGTTCCAGTGGATTTTCAAAGGGAGAGGAGTTCCTGTAATTAGAATTTGATGTCCTGATGTCATCTCCATTCATAATGAAAATTGCTTCCTGGAAATTGCTTCACGTCAGTTTCAAAGAGAGCCGATTGCAGATTGAGACCACTGGTGTTAAGTACGTCAAGAGTGAGTGCCGCCCGGTGTTCAAACCCCAGCACCCGTTCTGTTTGGCCTGTGAGATAACCTTGTTCCCATGGTGCCAACTCTGCTCCATATATCAGAAAGAAAGAACATTGCATTGATATAGCACTTCACAGCCAATGAAGCATTTTTGAAGTGTAGTCACTGTAATGTAGGAAACGCGGCAGCCAATTTACGTACAGCAAGGTCCCACAAACAGCAATGTGATAATGGTCAGATAATCTGTCTTAGGTGTTCCGTTGTGGGATAAATATTGGTCAGGACACCAGGTGAACTCCGCTGCTCTTCTTCGAATAGTGCCGTGGGATCTTTTACGTCCACCTGAGAGAGCAGACAGGGCCTCAGTTTAACGTCTCATCTAAAAGAGGACACCTCCGACCGTGCAGCACTCCCTCAGCACTGAACTGAAAAGTGTCAGCCTAGATTTTGTGCTCAAGTCTCTGGAGTGGGACTTGAACCCAAACAAAGCAGGTGCTGGGATATAAACACCGGGCAGCACTCACTCTTGACAACCTTCTGACTCAAAGGCGAGGGTGCTACCAACTGAGCCACGGCTGACACTCGATAATGACACTCGGATGACTGCAGGTGTGAGACGCCTTAAAGCAATTGTGGACACATAATTCTTGCTCTTGCACAGTCAGAGCCCGAGTGTTTGGCTGGGACCTTCCCTGCTGTCCGTGGAAGATCTGTACAGGGCAATAATGGCCTCAGGCCCAGTACTTGCCTTCAAAAGTTAGTGTTGTGTAGATGGCAGGTTAAATACTGATGATGGGGAATGAAGCAGTTTTGGGGGTGCGGGGGTGGGGCATGCTCAACATAACAGAGGTGGGAAGCCCAGGTTAGACTACAGGCAGGACGTAGACCTTCCAGTAGAGACGGGAGCCTAGAACTTCAGCAAGGCAGACATTCGGTGGGGGAGTTGCAACCGGTGAGGCAAGATGTCAAATGGGGCACAGTGCGTCATAGAGGGGGAAGGAGAATATAAGGGATGGAGAGCGGGGAGAGAAAGACCAGCAGAGGAGATAGGGAAGCAAGGTGGGATGGAGGGGAGATAGATAGAGAGTGGAGGAGCTTGGCCCTGCAGTCAATATGTGAGTGGACAGACAGTAACCGTCACAACCTTAACCATTCCTGTGGGTGGGGAGGTCAGGAAGGCTTTGGGTGGTGAAGGCTTTGTTTCAATTTTGCTTGGAGATTGAAGGTAGGGGTCTGTCTGGAGGGTGGAGACGGAGCATGCCCAGGGCTTGCAAAGGAGCGACAATCCTGGACTCAAAAGTTGCCTGGAGGTCATGGTCTGAGCCTACCTGAGGTTGAAATCGGAACCTACCTGAAGAGTAGAGATTTTGGGGGCCTGGCTGAGAATTTGATGTGGGAGCTGTGCGGGGTTCAGCCTATTGTTAGCAGGGACCTCCCTTCAACATCCACTCCTGTGCTTGGCTCTCAATAGGCCGGCAATGAAGAAAAGAAAGGAAGGGACAGAAGGAAGATAAACAAAAGGGGGAAGAAAGGATCAAAGAGGGGAGCAAAGAATGCATCAAACCTGCCACTTGCTTTTGCTGCGAGCATAATTGGATGCCTGGCTCTTGATGAAGAGCATGGGAGCCAGGATTTCTCCAGTGTTTGCAGCTCTGTCACAGCTCCAGCCTGGTGCAGGAGGATGGTCAGTGCAGTGAATTGTCCTTTTTATGTTCTGCTGATTTTTTCCCTTGGAAGCTACACCACTTTATTATTTGTGATAAATCCAAACTGTCATACAGCTGACAGCATAATGAATGGGAAGCTTTCCTCTCTTAGCTCTTTGGATTTACTCGCTGAGTATCTGCACACACAGACCAGAGAGGGCCCTCGTTCAATCCCCCGTCTGTGAAAAGAAAGAACTTGCATTTATCTAGCGCCTTTCATGTCCTCCGTTATTAATGCTCCTGTGTATTGCACCAGTTTCAGCTCATTGTAGGATCTGTTACCAGAAATGGACACTAAAACTTTAACTGAAGATGATTTTCGTTGTATCCCCGGATAAGTTCTACAGCAAGAGATTCTTACTTTCATGGTGTTATTGCTCTGGAGCCTAACCTGCTGCGCGCCTTTGAACTGACAAAAGAGAAAAAGAAAGACTTGCATTTATATAGCGCCTTTCACAACATAGAAGCATAGAAGATAGGAGCAGGAGTAGGCCATTCGGCCCCTCGAGCCTGTTCCGCCATTTAATGAGATCATGGCTGATCATCCAAACTCAGTACCCTGTCCCTGCTTTCTCCCCATATCCCTTGATCCCTTTAGCCTTAAGAAATATATCTATCTCCTCCTTGAATATATTTAATGAATTGGCCTCAACTGCCTTCTGTGGTAGAGAATTCCACAGGTTCACCACTCTCTGGGTGAAGAAATTCCTCCTCATCTCAGTCCTAAATGGCTTACCCCTTATCCTTCAACTGTGACCTCTTGTTCTGGACTCCCCCGCCATCAGGAACATCCTTCCTGCATCTAGTCTGTCTAGTCCTGTTAGAATTTTATAAGTTTCAATGAGATCCCCTCTCATTCTTCTAAACTCTAGCGAATATAAGCCTAATCGACCCAATCTCTCTTCATACGTCATTCCTGCCATCCCAGGTATCAGTCTGGTAAATCTTCGCTGCACTCCCTCCATGGCAAGAACATCCTTCCTCAGATAAGGCGTCCTCAGGACGTCCCAAAGCACTTTGCAGCCAATGAAGTACATTTTCAAGTGTAGTCACTGTTGAAATGTAGGAAACGTGGCAGCCAATTTGCGCACAGCAAGCTCCCACAAACAGCAGCGAGATTATGTCCAGGTAATGTTTTAGTAATGTTGGTTGAGGGATAAATATGGGCCAGAATATGTGGAAAACTCGCTTGCTATTCTTCGAAGTAGTGTAGTGGGATCGTTCACGCCCACCTGAGAGGGCAGACAGGACCTTGGTTAACATCTCATCCAAAAGACAGCACCTTCGACAGTGCAGCATTCCCATCAGTACTGCACTGGAGTGTCAGCCTGGATTTGGTGCTCAAGTCTTTGGCATGGGACTTGAACCCACAACTTTCTGACTCAGGGGCGAGAGTGCTACCCATGGGCCAAGGGTTTGGTGGCAGGGGGCGCGGATGGAGAATCAGCCAAGGTTCCTGCCGCTCAGTGTCTCCGGCTGGAAAATGTGCAGGTGTAGCTGTCGAGTGAAGGCACGCGATGTGATGCCCCTGCAGTGGAATAGCCGGTCGAAACTCCGTGCTCAAACGTGAAGACTGGCCACTTGGGTGAAGTACAGGAGCGCAACTGGTGCTCGAGGAGCTGTACGGTGGCAAGAGCCAACACCTTGAAGGGGAGCACAGGACGGAAAAAGAAAATGAAAGACAATCTGCGAATGTAGCTCGCTCAGTTTGTGAGGGGAGGTCAAACGAGCTTTTATATTTGGCACTTCAGGGAGGTCCGATTACGGCAGCACAATGTCTATCGGCTCCTCCCCTTACTGTTTTCATTGGTAAACCTGAGACATAACCGGACGCCAGTCCCTGCTTTTGGTGATCTACAATTGTGCCGATAAGGGAGCCAGTTTTGGCCATGTAATCGCGGTAGAGTCAGCACAGAATCCCACAAACTACGAAACGGAAAATGTAAAAGCTCCTTAACCTGGCCGTTAAAAGTCTGTCGATTTCTTGCTGCATAACCAGGCAGTCCACCGCTCCAGTCTGTCCTTCCGTCTGCACGTTAGAGAATGGTGTTTCTCCGCCCCTGCCTCAGCCCATGTGCTGCTGAAACCCTCATCCAGGCCTTTGTTCCCTCTAGACTCGACTATTCCAACACACTCCTGGCCGCCTCCCATCTTCCACCCTCCGTAAACTTGAGCTCATCCAAAACTCTGCTGCCCGTGTCCTAACTTGCACCAAGTCCCGTTCACCCATCACCCCCTGTGCTCGCTGACCTACACTGGCTCCCGGTCCGGCAACGCCTCAATTCTAAAATTCTCATCCTTGTGTTCCAATCCTTCCGTGGCCTCGCCCCTCTCTATCTCTGTGAGCTCTGATTACGCTCCTGTGAAGCCTTTTACTGTGTTAAACGCGCTATATAAATGCAAGTGGTTGTTGTTGTAAATATGGTGTTCAGATTCACTGAAAAGGCGTGCATTTACAGTCCACCGAGACAGTGAGGCCCAACTCGAGACACTGTCCCCACACTCCTCCCTTCTCTTCCCTCCCAGGCGACCAATCTTCATTTGTGAGCTGAGACAGGGTATGCATTGAAGGGATATTCTTACCTCGGAGGCGTCACCGCTTCACCCGATCCTTCCCTCACCCGAAGTCCACTCGCTGATTGGACATCCATTTGGGGCTAATCTGGGTGGACAAGTGTTTGAGGCCTATTATAGCCGCTCCGTTTGAGGCCTATTGTAGCCACTCCATTGTCATGCTGGGTGTGATTATCTAACCGACTGGGAATCGAATCCGAGATCTTCTGGTGCATTCACTGGAGCAACAAATCCAGTCTTTTAAAAATGTTATCTCTGAAATTTATTAATGCAGTTGCATTCATGACCTGGGTCCTGCAGACTTTAGTAAGTGCGTATTGACATATTTTCTATCTCCCCTGCAGCATAAAGCTGCCCCATTTAAATTCTCCTGCTCTCGGTCAATAAACATGCCAGCAGTGAATTGGAGTCTTTCTATGCCTGACGGGGTCGGCAGGAGCTCAGGTTCTATATCTGTCCAAAACAAGCAAACAAAGAATTAACTGCAGCCCACATGCCCTGTTTACAGGCCTGGATTCTCTGCCCCCCCCTCCCACCCCCCGCATGCTGACCTCAGTGAGGTATAGTTCAATTTGACTGAAGGACCCACTGCAGTAATCTCTGCCGAGCTAAAACAAACTCTTTTGAAGGGAACAATCAAAATACTCCAAAAAAAAATACTGGAGAATGCGTCAAGTGTCGAAAGAAAATGTTTTGAGGTGGGGGGAGATAGGTTTAGGCCCCTCAGGAAAACAAATCTTGAATCTTCAGCACTTGTGCCCTCTTCAAGCTTTCACATACTTCCATGTTTCCTCCAGTATGGATGTACTCAGCTTGAGTATACCCACAGCTTCAGTTCCAAGCCCGTGTCCCACTCTGCTTCCAGTATAGTTACTTGTTTTCACATGTTGGAGGCTAATATTCAGGCCTGTATTTTGAGCTGCCTATTTTTTTTATTTTTGAAGCTGGCCAGCTTTTTGTTGGTTTGCAGGTTTGCTTTCACCTGTGCCCACATCAACAAGTCGCACATTTTGTTTAATTTGTACTTGACAGAGCAGAGAATCATCAGGGCGTGAAGCTGGTGGAGACAGCTGCTCGCCATCCAGCCCCCGGCTTCCGAATGTGTTACGGTCACTGACGAGAAGAGGCTGGAATACAAAGGGGGAGCCAGTTATGCTTCGGTTGTACAGACCCCGCCTGGAGTGCTGCGTTCAGTTCTGGGCTCCACACCTCAGGAAGGATATATTGGCCTTGGAGGGGATAGAGCGTAGATTCACCAGAATGATACTGGGGCTTAGAGGGTTAAATTATGAGGACTGGTTGGATAGGGTATTAGAAATCTCGAACCCTTTCCCCCAAAAAGGCGGTGGATGCTGGGTTAATTGGAGCTTTCAAGACTGAGTTCGATAGATTTTTGTTCGGTAAGGATATCGAGGGATATGGAGCAAAGGTGGGTAAATGGAGTTGAGGTGCAGATCAACTATGATCTAATTAAATGGCGGAGCAAGCTCGAGAGGCTGAATGACCTCCTCCTGTTCCTAATCCTAAAATCTTACTAAGAGGGTCTAATTGGAATACTTTTCTCAGAGGTGGCATATATATAATAATGTAATATAGGGCCGGAGATAAATGAGGTGGTGTACAGAACCCTGGAGTCAAAGACACCCACCCCACCCCCTCACAAGGTGGGTTCAGTTCTCTGCCCCTGGAGGGCGGCGTTGCTCATAGTAAACCCCAAGGGCTGCCACCTCTGAGCTCCCATTATTACTGCTTTGGGAAAGGAAGAGAGTTCGTGAATGAATAGTGAAAATAGTTGAGTGGCTGGTACTGGTCACATGGTGTTGTTTGTAGAATAACTAATGAGAGTTCTCTTCCTTGTTTTCAAATCCCCCCCATGACCTCGTCCCTCTCTATCTCTGAATCCTCCTCCAGCCCTACAATCCTCCAAGATCTCTGCATTCCTCCAATTCTGGCCTCTTGCTCTTCCTCGATTTCCATTACTCCACTATTGGCGGCCGTGCCTTCAGCTGCCTGGGCCCTAAGCTCTGGGATTCCTTCCCTAAACCTCTCCGCCTCTCTACCTCTCCTCCTTTAAGACCTTCCATAAAACCTTACCTCTTTGACCAAGCTTTTGGTCAACATGTCCTAATATCTCCTTACTTGCTGCCCTATCCGTTTAGTGAGTGTGACTAGCTCTGCAGTCAGAGCTGCCGTAGACCCCTCGGATTCGCTGGACATCTTGTCTTTCTTGGATGAGAACTGTGGGTCGGTGATGTCATTGCAGACCAGCAGTGCCTGTTGAGAAGCCTGGACCAATGACCTCATTCTCAATGACATCATTCTTATTTGCATGAGTGGAAACTCATATCATTGGACATGAACATATAATTTTTCTATTTTGGAATAATAATTTGTAAAAACGTATTAAGATTATTTGTTTAGAAATAACAAAGTACCAGCGCGTTAGACGACAATATAAACATAGAAACAATAAATCCCCAATTGCGTCATTTACCCACAGTTCTTTGCAGCAAGAATATGTCATGGCAAACAGATGGCCTTAAATAAGTAAGTGCAGTGCACTGACCAGAGGAAATTGCTTTGCAGTAATCCAATGAAAAGATGGCTGAGTAATGCACTAACATGAATAAGTCTTCAAGCTTAGAATTCGTCAAAAAAAATAACGATATCTTTCTTCTCGCAATACAGAGTCAGCACTTTTCCCCAATAACAACGGGAAATGCTGGAAGCACTCAGCAGAGAAACGGAGAGTTAACGTTTCAGGTCAATGACCCTTCGTCAGAACCTGAAACATTAACTCTGTTTCTCTCTCCACAGATGCTGCCTGACCTGCTGAGTGTTTCCAGCATTTTCTGTTGTTATTTCAGATTTCCAGCATCCGCAGTATTTTGCTATTGTATCAGCACTTTTCCCCTCCCCTTTCCCTCCCCCCCAAAAAGGGGCGGGGATAAAGACTTTAAGCTCCAGCCATCTATTTGCCACTCTCTTGAGATCAGTAATGAATTATACATTACTGTGGTTGATACACTGAATCAATGAGGAAACTACAAGTGAAATGCAATCCTTACAGAAGCTTCCCCCCCACCCCTGTAGCATCTCCTGGAAGTGCTGACATGTGCTGTGATGCAGCACCATGGGTGCTGGCCACAACCTCCTCCCCTCCCCCCCCTGATACCGCACCCTCTCCCCTCGTTACTGCACCTCCTGCCCCCCCCCCCCCTGATGCCATACTACCCCCCCCCCCCCCGCCGATGCCATACCCACATCACCATTCTTCATGTAATTTGAGATATTGAATTTAACTGCAGGAGAGCAGAGCAGCCCCCACCCCCACCCCCACGCCCCTCAGGTCTCCAACCCAAGGCACTTGAGACCAATTATAGTGTCCTGGCATCAATTAAAAAAAACTCGCCATTGACTAGAGATTGAGGCTGGGACCTTCTGCTCGGCAGAGCTGTCCCCTTCCAACTACTTTCAGTTCTTTCCACGTCTTCACTTGATGCCCACTCATGCACATTCTCCGCGGGTGTTAGGGAATGGGAACCCTGCCTGATTTTCCTCTCCCTAAACCGTCGGCTCGGAGACTAACTGTAGCGTGTCTACTGCCGACAGGGATGAAAGCAAACTCAGCACAGACTGGTGGTCAAATCCTTCTTGCTCTGTAATCTTGCTCAGTCATTAGGATTCGTTGATGATTGCTGACTCGGGATAACCTTCACCAAATGAAGCAAAGCCAGTTTAGTATACGGAAGGTGGAGAACACCAAAACTACAAGTGATTGTTGACACATGGTTGTGCCTATGTCCAGTTCTATAAGTGACACACACGCACCCAATACACACAAACCAACACAACACACGCCCACCAACACAACACACACCCACCAACACACACCCACCAACACAACACTCACCAACACAACACTCACCAACACACACCCACCAACACACACCCACCAACACACACCCACCAACACACACCCACCAACACAACACTCACCAACACAACACTCACCAACACAACACTCACCAACACAACACTCACCAACACAACACTCACCAACACAACACTCACCAACACAACACACACCAACACAACACTCACCAACACAACACTCACCAACACAACACACACCAACACACACCCACCAACACACACCCACCAACACAACACTCACCAACACACACCCACCAACACAACACTCACCAACACAACACTCACCAACACACACCCACCAACACACACCCACCAACACACACCCACCAACACACACCCACCAACACACACCCACCAACACAACACTCACCAACACAACACTCACCAACACAACACTCACCAACACAACACTCACCAACACAACACTCACCAACACAACACACACCAACACAACACTCACCAACACAACACTCACCAACACAACACACACCAACACACACCCACCAACACACACCCACCAACACAACACTCACCAACACACACCCACCAACACAACACTCACCAACACAACACTCACCAACACACACCCACCAACACACACCCACCAACACACACCCACCAACACACACCCACCAACACACACCCACCAACACAACACTCACCAACACAACACTCACCAACACAACACTCACCAACACAACACTCACCAACACAACACTCACCAACACAACACTCACCAACACACACCCACCAACACACACCCACCAACACACACCCACCAACACACACCCACCAACACACACCCACCAACACAACACTCACCAACACAACACTCACCAACACACACCCACCAACACACACCCACCAATACACACCCACCAACACAACACTCACCCACCAACACAACACACACCCACCAACACACACCCACCAATACACACCCACCAACACAACACTCACCCACCAACACAACACACACCCACCAACACAACACTCACCAACACAACACAACACTCACCAACACAACACCCACCCACCAACACAACACCCACCCACCAACACAACACCCACCCACCAACACAACACTCACCCACCAACACAACACTCACCCAGCAACACAACACCCACCCACCAACACAACACCCACCCACCCACCAACACAACACCCACCCACCACCGCAATACCCACCCACCCACCAACGCAATACCCACCCACCCACCAATGCAATACCCACCCACCCACCAACGCAATACCCACCCACCCACCAACGCAATACCCACCCACCCACCAACACAACACACACTCACCAACACAACACACCAACAAAACACACACCCAGCAACACAACACACTATTCTTGTAAGTTATAAAACTCCAAAAGCCTTCCAATACTTTACCCACATGACTATTCTTCACGTGTGAGCCTGGACAATGAGTGTTGGCAGATTATGGCGGCCATCACACCCAAGTCTGCTTCAGTCTTCACGTTGCATTTTCCAACAGTGGTCAACAACTCTCAAATGCCAACAACTGTCAAGTGTTTTAAGCTGATCATCCGCCTTTGAATCCATGTATCAGCTTATTAATAAGTCATTGGAAAAATTGGCTCTTTTTTCCACTGAGCTTGGAGGTTGTCAGTATTGACTAATCAGATCAGCTGGAAGGTGGAGTTAGATGCAATTGAAGCCAATCAATCAGTTGTTACTTTCTTTTGCTGTTAGTTGCATGTGAACTTGGGGCGGAAAAGATTTAAGATGAGTTGATGGTTTCTGAGAGTCACAGTTTCAGATTATTTATTTGTATTGTTTGCCCCCAAAGAAGGTAGATATAACAAATAAACTGCTAAATTGCTGCTTTTAACTTTCCTCAAAGGAACTTTCTGGGACATGCCTGGCTGTTTGTTTTATGCAAGGGTTTAGTTTCTTAAAGACATGTTGCAGACATATTTTGGAGATGGGAAGGTGTGCATATGTTAACTGGCTTTACTTGAGCATCCCTGTCACTGGTGGAATTGGCCAGGGTTTGTCAATCAAGTGGGGAATAGGGCTGGAGTGCTGATAAGTTCTACTTAATTTATTTGGAATGTAATTACTGTAAGGACCATTGGGTGAATTCCAGCACCCAGCTATGCTCTGTAACTTTGAAAATTGTTTTCAGTTTGTTTAAGCGTTCCTGATGGAAATCTCTTCATACCATATTGTAATCAGGGTGGGGAGGGGGGGCGGGGTGCTTGTCCTTGTTAGACTGCTTAACATCCACAGGGAAATATGAGGAGGAACATTAATAATCCATAAGAGTGTAACAGATTGCAAACCTCAGTGATTCAGGGCTACCTGAGAGCAGATAATTCAGCTCCTCTTGTTCCTGCAAACCACATTTTTTTGATGATGGTGGTGAAGCCTTTTTATTTCTAGTACAATAAAAAGAAACCGTTGTGACAGGTCAGATAATGGTGGATAAACATTTAACGCGCTCATGTGAGATTGCTTTGCCCACTATTCTACTGTTTCCTTTAAATGGGTCAATGCCTCTGGTGAAAGAGCAGACAGAGGGATGCCACCACAGCATGGGAATCGTTTGCCCACTTTTAACACTAGTAATGATTTCTGGCTCGTGTTTTGAAACAGAACAATGTTTGAAATGTGCAGCAACCGTCTAAAAGTGGAGAAAAGTAGTCACTGCGACTTGAGAATTCCCGCCCCGCCAGTGATCTATTCTGCCTCGTATTCGCCCGCGTGCGTCCTCGGAATCATAGAATCGGCACTGTGTCCCTCTCCTCCCTTATTGTAAAGTGCTATAGAAATGTGCACTGTTACTGCTGCTGCTGTTCCTCATCTTCGACTGATGAAAGAGCCAGGACAAGTTGTGTTAAAGCCCCATACATTCCTTTATGTTTATATTTAAAATATCTGTGGCGGCACTAGGAGAATTTATATTTGGCTTGAAAGACAGAATCACAGCTAGTCAGCTTTTGCCAGCTTCTAGGTTGGCACATATGCTGACCAGCGATGAGGACCTTTATTACCCCTGCACCCTCCTTGTCCTTTCTATCCCAGAGTGCTACGGCCAATCGCAGTGTCACAATGTTCCGAACGATGCAGATGAGCTACCTCAACACAGAGCAAGATCGAACCTAATGCCATCTTGGATTGGACTGTTCATATGGAAGTGCTGGACAGTAAAGGACAAGCTGGTCCATCGAGCTTCTCCCACACAGTTATGATAACTTCTGCTTCATGTTTAAGATGCTGCCTACATACCCGGATCCCTGTAATCTCCTGGGAGAGGAGAATAACCAGATACAAACCCGAGGTCAATTGCAGACAGTAATGGATGGTGGATCCTCTCAAAGCTACTATATTAACTGAACTGGAAGAGAGTAGAAGTCTAACGTTGATATGGTCAGTATATAATACCCCATCAGTACCTGTCAATATGGTCAGTATATAATACCCCATCAGTACCTGTCGATATGGTCAGTATATAATACCCCATCAGTACCTGTCAATATGGTCAGTATATAATACCCCATCAGTACCTGTCGATATGGTCAGTATATAATACCCCATCAGTACCTGTCGATATGGTCAGTATACAATACCCCATCAGTACCTGTCGATATGGTCAGTATATAATACCCCATCAGTACCTGTCGATATGGTCAGTATACAATACCCCATCAGTACCTGTCGATATGGTCAGTATACAATACCCCATCAGTACCTGTCGATATGGTCAGTATATAATACCCCATCAGTACCTGTCGATATGGTCAGTATATAATACCCCATCAGTACCTGTCGATATGGTCAGTATATAATACCCCATCAGTACCGGTTGGGTTACCCGATTATAGTTTCTCTCTATTCTACCTGTTGAGGGCCCCTGTATATAGCCCCACCTGTTGGGGTGCTGTGTATAACTCTTTCCTTGACCAGAGCAAGCTCCTGTTAACGTGGTCTCTTTATTTCCCGTCCCATGGCAATGCTAAACAATTGGTTGTAAATAAATGGAGCGTGTCTGTGCGTCGTTGGTAATCAAACTGATAGATTTTAAACATTAGCACTGCAGCACTGTGTGAGATGATTGCTGTTCTGTACTGGAGGTTCTGAGCCTCAAATCACATGACAGCCACCATGAGCAGTCACATGACAGCAGTGTCAATCCAGTGCAGGGTTGCTTTGTACTGTAGCATGACCCCTGTGGCCATATCAGCTGCACTTGTTCAATGTCTCAGCCCTGGTAGAGTACAGCCAATGCGCTATCTGGGTCAGCTCTTCACGTACCATCACGTATCTCCAAGACAACGGTGACAAGCCATCAGGCTGCCTCGGTGTGACTGGCCCATTGTCCGTTCTGTGTCTGCCTGACTTGGTTTAAAGTGTTTGCGACAGATTGTGGGGGGGGTCCTTCACTGTTGGAACTTGGCATCACTCTGGTGGGCAGAGAGGATTGTGTGTGCCCTGGGAACACCTCGAGGACCCTGCGTGCTGACATCCTGCCACAAGAACACTGCGATGGCTGCGACCGCCACACTAATCCAGCACAAAGTAACTGCTCTAGTGCCCTGCACGATGGAGTGAAACCGAGCCCGACCAATTGTGAGGTCTCAGAGAGAGGGAGGGAGCTAAGACATCAGTGCTTCTTCAAAACAATGGCTGTAAAGCGAAGTAAATGAAGGCTGAATCATCTCTGAGTTTAATTTCCAGAAGTGAATTTTGTTGTTGACGTGAGAATGATATTCTGCTTGCATTTGGTGAATAAATGGCAAATGGTGAGGCTGAGCTTGGTAACAGCTGAGGCTTGGGGCCTCCCCCCAAAATGTGCACAAGGTAGGATTGTCAACCCTCCAGGATTGGCTGGAGAGTTGGCAACCCTAGTACAAGGGTATGGCTGGAGTTGAACCCACTAAACTAAGGGCAACACGGTGGCATAGTGGTTAGCACTGTTGCCTCACAGCGCCAGGGACCCGGGTTCGAATCCGGTCTCGGGTGACTGTCTGTGTGGAGTTTGCACATTCTCCCCGTGTCTGCGTGGGTTTCCTCCGGGTGCTCCGGTTTCCTCCCACAGTCCAAAGATGTGCGGGTTAGGTTGATTTGGCTATGATAAATTGATCCTTAGTGTTAGGGGGGATTAAATACGTGGGGTTACGGTGATAGGGTGGGATATGTGTCGGTGCAGGCTCGATGGGCCGAAATGGCCTCTATCTGCACTGTGGGGATTCTGTGATTCTGTGATAAACTGCAGCTCTTATCGACACACAGCATAAGCAAGCTCTGCACTCCTTGCCCATTTACGACTATTTATGCCCGCTTTATGCACCGACTGTCAAGGTTACCTGGAGCTGAATGTGAAGAATTCAAGCCCTCCCAACCCAGTGACGGTTCTATTCCTGCAGGTTCCAACAATGAGCCAGGCTAGTTGGCTCACTATTGGGACCTGGAGAGGCAGAGCTGCAGTACTGAGGACTTGCCTGGGGTTGCTGAGTGCCAGAGGAGCTATTATCTGCCTCCTGTGAGCATTGATAGCGGCCTGAGAACAAGTCAACTCCTTTCCATGTGGGCTAGAATTGGACAGTAGGGAGACTTGTGAAGGAAATGGGAGAAAGTCTGAAACAGCTGATGGGGAAGAGAAATCTACTCAGTAAATACCAGAGTGAAGCCCATTCTGTTTGATCTGTAGGTTTATATGAACTCCACGGGCTGGAGTTTGCCAATGGGGAGCTTTTGGAGGCGGGACTCCCACTTGTCGGGTTTTAGTCCCGCCTCCATCGACTTCTGGCCAACCCACGCTATTTTCCCTTGATTGACCTTGTTAAGCCCGCCCAGCAGGCTTAGCAGGCCAATTAAGGGGAAGCCGGTTACAGAGAACGTCAGCGTATGACGTTTCATCTGTCAAAAGTTTTGGCAGATGCATTGTCATCGTTTGACAGCTCTGTGAAGCTGTCAAACACTGCCATTCTCTGTAGTTTGATGAGTTCTTGAATTCAAGACTCATCAAACCTCTTTCTTTAGCAGAAATTAGATGGTTGTTGCATTAGAGAATGCAACGGCCATCTGTCATCTCTACTGCGGAGGTGCGAGACTCTCCGCATACCCACCGACGGAAGCCTGTAGGAAGAAACAAAGGTAAGTAAACTTTTACTGACACTTTGCACTTACCTCACATACTCCCCTCTCCACACTTGCACCCATCACTCACCTTCACAGCGCACTTTTGACCCCTCCGACCCCGCAGACCCACTACTCGCCTCGGTGACCCTGGCGGGTTTCGCAGCCTTCGGGAAGCCCGCATTTGTGTGGGCAAAATGGGGATAATCCTCTTATCTGTCTGTTAACTACCTGTTAACAGGCAGATAAGTGGCACTAATCTCCTTCCCGCCTCCAAGGAGACGGGATCCGGCGTGGGTCGGCTACCCGCCTCCTGGCAAGATGGCACAGAGGCGGGATGGGCACCCGCCCCCCAGATTCTGCCATTTTCCCGGCTGTCTCGCCTCCATACCCGCCTCCCGAGGGCTGGCAAGATCGTGCCCCATAGTTTGGATCGCCAACGCTCCAGGATTGTCCTGGAGTCTCCAGGATTTAAAGATAAAGCTCCCGGATGTTTCTGCAGGAGAAAAATCATAGGTGCATTACAAACAATTGTGTTTTTTTCATTTTCTTTGAATGATTGTTAGTTACAAAAATATTGGAGATTGCAAAAAAAAAGGCTGTTTGACTGACAGACAAGAACCATCCAATCGGGTAATGAAGAGCCTGTTCGCTTTCCAATTGGCCGTGAGCAAGTGATGCACCACAAGGACGACCACTGGCGGGAGCGTGGGGGCGGGACTGTTGGAGGTCATGTGACGAAACCTCCAGGAATACGTCCAACCAGAGTAGGCGACCCTATTCGCAGTAGATGACAGTGACAGCGTCGACCGTGGGACTGGTGTCAGGAAGTTTTTCACACTAAGATAGTTTGACGCATGGAGTGAAAGGTCAGTGCAGGCAAAAATCTTGGGAGTCATTTAAGAGATAATTGGATGTTGTAATGGGAGGGACTGTTGGTGTTTCTGGATGGATGATTGCAGAGTTAAGAAGCTTTGAGGGTCAGACTGGTCTCCAAGAGGTGGGAAATTAAAATAAAGTGTGTTTGTACAGTTGGAGTAGGAGCAGATCGATGTTGCAATATATCCTATCGTGGTTTGGCTGTACATACCAGTCAGAGATCAGAGTTGTCAGTAGCATAACAGAATTAAAATAGGTTTATGCTTATTTTTTGACTCCACTTGTATTCAAACTGCCTTCATTAATGCTCAATGGGTATGGGGCCAATTTTGGCCAATTAAGTGTCAGCTTGACTCAGTCGGTAGCACTCTCACCTTTCAGTCACCTTGTTTGTGGGAGCTTGCTGTGCGCAAATTGGCTGCCGCGTAACTACACTTGAAAAAGTACTTCATTGGCTGTAAAGCGCTTTGGGACATCCTGAGGTTGTAAAAGGCGCTATAGAAATGCAAGTCTTTCTTTAAATGAAGGATGCACCTCAGTTTTTTTTACCAACAGCATGAAGTCAGTCGGATAAAGTCTGACCATTGTATATGAATATGATTAATAATGAATGCCAATCACTGAATTCGAACAAGCGTCACTGCCTTTAGCGATGTTGCTATCTTAATGCCCAACGTTGAGACCCAATGCTGGGTCAACCCATTGCAGTGTTGTAGAGCCCAGGATATCCTTTTGGTGTCACCTTGATTGCTTACAGTTGCCTGGAATGCTCACACTCGCTGTTGTGAAAAAACAAACTCAACTCAGCTGCCACTGGTAATGAACTTACTGATCATACCTCCTACATTCATATCGAAATCATTAATGTACACTACAAACAGCAATCCCGTCAGTCTGGGATGGATTGAAAGCCAGAGCTTGGAGAATGATGAGTCTGCATTGTAGCTCACTGGGGTTTGTGACTGAATGTTGCTGTGCGTGAATAGAGCCCCCCTGCTAAAGAAAATGATGGTCTGCAGCTTTACTTCCATTTGGCGTGTTCAAAACTCTCGATAAATAGAGCTCCAGGTCAGCAAAAGGGCGGGCGAAGTCGCTGACGAAAGTGATGGGAGAGTTCGGTCGCAATTGGCTCTTTGTTTATTTTGAAATGTTGATGTAATGTTAATTTTTTCGCCGGGGGTGGATGGATGAAGGTGTTCTCAAACCACTGTGAACTGATAATGCCATTTGCATTTAGCTGGGCTAATTTGCTGCAGTAATTGTGTAGCCCAGCTGCTTGTGTTGTGAAATAATGGAAGCCCATTTGTCTTGTCTGATTGTGAATGTTAATGATCACTTTCACTGTCATGCAACCGCTGGGTTTCTCTTCCCCGTCAGGATAATGAGTTCATTTAAACCTAAGTGGCCTTGTGAGGATCAGATGCCTGGCACTATTTTTACAAAATAGCCCAGAACCTGTCTGGCGGTGGGCTTCATTGGCTGTGAAACAGATCTCTCTGAGTCCAGTCGAACAGTCCAATCTTGAAGCCTATCCACTTCAGCTGGCTGGTGCTGCTGATACTACAGCTGAGTCGGAAGGGCCTGTACATGAGCACGTTAAGTTAGGCTCTCGATCTGGTGCAATACTGAGGGAGCCCTGCATTGTCAGAGGTGCCGTCCTTCGGATGCAACTTTAAACCGAGACCCCGTTTGCTTTTTTCTGGTGGTTCACAGGAGCAGGAGGAGGCCATTCAGCCCCTCGAACCTATTCCGCCATTCAATTGGATCATGGCCGATCTGTGTCTTAACTCCAGCTCCCCGCCTTGGTTCCATATCCCGTACTACCCTTACCTAACAAAAAACTATCAATCGCAGTTTTTTAATTTTCAATTGACCCCCCAGCCTCAACAGCTTTTTGAGGGAGAGAGTTCCAAATTCCCACTACCCTTTGTGTGAAGAAATGCTTCCTGACATCACCCCTGAACGGCCTGGCTCTAATTTTAAGGTTATGCCCCCTTGTTCTGGTCTCCCCCACCAGAGAAAATAGTTTCACTATCAAATCCTTTGATCATCTTAAACACCTCAATTAGACCACCCCTTAATCTTCTAAACTCGAGGGAATACAGGCCTATAGTCTATGCAACCTGTCCTCATAATTTAATCCTTTTAGCACAGGGATCATTCTGGTGACTCTGCGCTGCACCAATCGGTCGGGAAAGATTTCTCTGACCCTGTTCAAAGAGCAGGGGGACTTCTCCTGGTGTCCTGGCCAATGTTACGGGCAGCAATGAGGTAAATAACCAGTGAGATCTTGCTGTGCACAAAATGGCCGCTGTATTTGTCTACTTAGTAACAGTTGCCGCACTTCCAAGTAAATCACGTGAAGTGCTCGTGAGGCATTCCTGAGATATGATGAGGTGCTGTGTGAACACAAGACTCTCTTTTACTTTTTGTTTCCTTATAACATAAAGGATTGTCGGGACATTGAACATCAACAATAAAATCTTATTTATGTCGATCTCCCATACGGATTTCAGTGATTAAATGTTGTCTTTGGGTGAAAGTGGGATTACAGGACGGATAATAATTCGACCAGGGAAAGCCGACATAATTCAGTCCTCATTTTAAAATTGCATATTCTGTCCTTATTTTTATATAATACTTCGATTGTATATTTATTATCTGTAGTTATCATGGCAAAACTTGCAGCAATTTGCGAAGTGGGGTAGTGGAACTGGTCCCTGGGCCCGGGAGCATGGGATCGTGGAATTCACCCATATATCCCTTCCAGTTCAAAGAAACAAGGCAGTATGAGTTACACGCTGCGTGGCGGAGCAGTCTCAACTATTCAGACACAGTCAGACACTCCCACTTGTTGCGATATTATCCTATTCTGTACGTTTTTCACCTCCATGCATCGTTTGTGGTCGAGGCTTCCGTTAGGTCGCCTTGTCCCAGATCCTCCATTTCGCGCAATTCTTTCTATTTTCTTTTTCCTCTTCCTTTTCTCCCCGGGGCCTTTTTGCCTTCAGTGCCCAAGCGGTCAGTGAGCTGCTGGTTCAGTACCATTAGGCTCTCGACTGTCTCAAGTGGGCGCAACAAGCGGAGAGACTCGCGAGCGGGCACCAGAATACCGCAGCCTGCCACCTTCCATTGAGCTCTCTCGCGGTTTTCCCTCCGCGCTGCCTGTTTATTGTGGTAACTTGATTTATTTTTGTACCTTTTTTTATTTACTAAGCAGAGGGTTGTTGAGTAAAATAAGAAAGAACTTGCATTTCTCCAGCGCCTTTCACAACCCAGGGCGCCCCAATGAAGAACTTTTTGAAGTGTAGTCACTGTAATTTAGGGAAACGTGACAGCCATTTTCACACAGCAAGATCCCACAAACAGCAATGGGATAAATGACCTGATAATCTGTGATGGGGCAATTTAAAAAATATTGTCACGGAGGATCCAAATTGAAGGATCAAGGCCCCGTGCAGGACACCACCAAGGTTGAAAAGAGATGGGGTAATGAGGTGACGCCAAGCTTGGGTTTTATTTCCTGAAGACCGTCAGAGATAGGAAAGAATTGTTGGGGGGGGGGGAAGGAATTCCATCGTTTTACAGTCCTAGGAATGAATGAGTAAGAGTAGGAGATGGAGTGGTGTAGTATGTCTGTTCCTCAGTTGGGTCCAGTCAGCTTGTAGTAGAGCCACACAGACCAGGAGATGCCCGGTTTTATTCCTGGTCTGTTCTTAGTTAGCTGGTCAATTGGGGTGTTGGAATTTACATCAGTGCCGCTGGGCTGGGGAGGGGGAGAAGTTTATCAAAGTTCCTCCTCCTGATGACCCCTGCTGGAGTGCATGCGTGTGTGTGTTTGTGTCTCTATATATTGGGTGAAAACAGCATTGACTGCGATGCCCCCCATGCCTGAACAGCCTGCCAGCTGTCACTGTCAAGGCGCACATGAAGAAAGGCCAATCGGGCGAGGTTTCGGCCCCATCCAGTGCCTGTGGAACCAAACTCCGGTTAGAGTTAGCACCTTCAGGGATGTTGGGGGGGAGGGGTGGGAAATTGGCAAAAGAAAAATATTAGAATGTAAAGCATTGTAGTAATTTAACCGATAGTTTTAAAAGAAGAGGAGTTGACGCAGATCCAGCGACTGCGGATCCTGGGGATGGCCACCTCTGGTACTAATCGTGTGTTGCATAGTCTGCTTCTGACCTGCTTCCTGAATAATTATCCCCCCTCCCGCTTCTCCCTCACAATGAGCTGTCAGCTGTACGATTTGCCAGGGTCTGCTTTGTATCAGTCGCTTCGACGTCCCAGCACAGCTCGCTCCCCGATAGTTTGTGTTCACAGGGTGGATTCCAGGCTTTGTTGGCGGGGGGGGGGGGGAGTGGAAAGTTTAACCCTTCTTACCTCCGAAAGAGAGACGTTTGTCTTTTAAATATATTTTTTTGCCCCTTGCCCTCCTCTCCCTGAAGCTGCTGGCTCCTTGCTGGGGTCTGGATTTACAGCCAAGGGCCCATTCTTCACCTGTGAGTGCGTTCAGTCAGTTATAGTTGCCCCTCCCGCTCAGATCGCTAGGGTTTGCCTGCATAACAACGGTAAATGCCCCTCAAAGTATTCTGCAGTATGGGAGGCACTTTGGGATGTTTCAGAGATCTGATACGGTGTGATATAAACCAGGACTTTCACACGCGAGTGAAAAGACAATGCAAAGATAATAGAAAAAAGAAAGAACTTGCATTTCTAGAACGCTTTTCATCACCTCAGGACGCCCCAAAGCAGTTTACAGCCAATGAAGTACTTTTGAAGTGAAAACAAAAAATGCTGGAAATACTCAGCAGGTCAGGCAGCTTTCTGACAAAAGGTCATCGACCTGAAACGTTAACTCTCTGTTTCTCTCTCCACGGATGCTGCCTGACCTGCTGTGTATTTCCAGCATTTTCTGTTTTTACTTCAAAAGTACTTCATCCTCCGCAGTAAGTGGAGTCACTGTCGTAATGCAAGAAAACGCAGCAGCCAATTTGCGCACAGCTAGCTCCCACAAACAGCAATGTGATAATGACCAGATAATCTGTTTTGGCGATGTTGATTGAGGGATAAATATTGGCCAGGACACCGGGGGAGAACTCCCCAGTTCTTCTTCGAAATAGTGGCCTTGGGATCTTTAACGTCCACCTGAGAGAGCAGACGGGGCCTCGGTTTAATATCTCATCCGAAAGACGGCACCTCCGACAGTGCAGCACTCCCTCAGCACTGCACTGGAATGTCGGCCTGGATTATGTGCTCAAGTCTCTGGAGTGGGACTCGAACCCACTCAGTGCTACCCACTGAGTCATGGCTGTCAGAGCAGGGATCAAACCTGACCTGTACGGCTCATTCCCACTCCAGGCTGTGTCTCTATCCACTGGGCCATCGGCTTTATCTCCCGGTGTCCTGGCCAATATTTACCCCTCAACCAACACCTAAGAACAGATGATATGGTCATTTATCTCATTGCTGTTTTTGGGAGCTTGCTGTACGCAAATTGACTTGTGTTTCCGACATTACAACAGTGAAAACACTTCAGAAATTCTTAATTGGCTGTGAAGTGCTTTGAGACATCCTGGGATTGTGAAAGGCGCTATATAAATACAAGTCTTTCTGTAGCTGATCTTAGCTAGAGGGGCCATTGTAATTGATTTCCATGCCCCAGTGCAGAATCAGCCATTTTCCCGCTTCCGATTGCTAAACCCTGCAGGAACGTGGATGTTAGGTTAGGACATTGTCAAACTCGGCTGGTCGGCCAGCCTGCCGATACCCCTCTCGTGCTAAAGTGGCCATTTGGGCAATGTACCAGAGGGCACTGGCACTATAGTGAGTTGGCACATCGAGAGAGGAAAACTGGTCAATAAAAAGCTCCTCGATTTAAATCAAACCGAATTGGACACGGGGCCTGTTTCTAAATGAACCCAGTTGAATTCTGAGCTGTTGCATGACACACAGGTTTTCTTGAGAGGCTGAGAGAGAGTTTGGGCTTTGTTCCTGTGTAAAATGCTAATAACTAACACTGGAGATTAACAGTGAGGACTGAAAGGGGAGGAGGAGGGGGAGCGATGGTCAGCGAGGGTCAGTGAGTTCCACCACGAGACGTGCAGTTTCCTTTCTCTGCTCCGACACGCTAATAAAATTAGGTTGTCGGGAGCAGATGTTGCTTAGTCTGATCGTCTGGCTAATCCTGCAGTCCATGTCTGGCTCACCGTGTAGCTGTGGCAACCTCGGAAGCTTCCTCCCTTGCCCCCAGTTTCACTCCCCTTCTCCTGAAGCCCCTGGTCTTGCTGGGGTACGGTTCCACGGGAAGGGGGTGGGCAAGTTGCCATCTGCTACCTCACCCGATTGGCACCCTAACGGGTGACCCGACATCAGTTAACCCAACACGTGCCGGGAATCAAACCTGGGACCATCTGGTCCGTCACTGTTTCTCAACATTTAATTTGAAAGCATCAGATGGACATTACAAAGGACAAACCCATCGCTGCATCTTGCTCTCTTTTTCTCACTCACTCACTCACTGTCTCTGCTTTTCTTTCTTTGTGTTTCTCCCTTTTCTCTCTTGCTCGTTCTGTTTTTCTCTCTGTTTTTCTGTCTCACTGTTTGTCTTCCTCTGTATCTCTCCCCCTCTCTGTCTCTTTCTCTTTCGCTGTGTCTCTGTCTTCCTGTATGTTTTTCTTGCTTTCTTGCTCTTTGTCTGTCTCTCTTCCTGTATGTTTCTCTCTCTATCTCTCTCTTGCACTCTGTATCTATATCTCTCTTCTTGTATGTTTTCCTCTCTCTATCTCTCTCTCGTGCTCTGTATCTATATCTCTTCCTGTGTGTTTCTCTCTATCTATCTCTCTCGCGCTCTGTGTCTATCTCTCTTCCTGTATGTTTTCCTCTCTCTCTCTATCTCGCGCTCCTAATCTATCTCTCTTCCTGCGTGTTTCTCTCTCTCTCTATCTCTCTCTCGCTCTGTGTCTATACCTCTCTTCCTGTGTGTGTCTCTCTCAGTGTCTCTGTTTGTCTGTTTCTCTGACCTTATATATAATGTATTAACCAACAATATGAACACCTGACAATGACAAATGAGCATCTGTTTTTGACTGGTCATGTCTTGCCCTAATTTAATGCCTTGTTTGTGAGAGATCCCTCTTGCTACATTAGTGACTCATAAAGACCCGGAAGGCAGTAGAGTCGATCCCTGGTCTGTACCGAGTTTGCGGATTTTAGCTGGGAACAGCAGTTGTGGTGCTGCAGTTGCCCCTGGGCTATGGAAGGACAAATGAGTCAGGCTTCCTGCTCCTGATTGCTACCCAGTGACGTCTGCTGGAAAATATGTGTGCGAGGACAGGATTGGATTCGACAGTGATGCCCTCTAAAGGAGAATAGCTTGCTGACGCGCACTTGTGCACACTTCTGCGTGGAGACCAGCCAATTGGATGGGCTGTTGGGGCCTGTGGACCTGCACTTGAACTAGAGGCAGTGCCTTCAGGACAGCAGAGGGAAATGAACCCCAAAAAATAACACTAGTGTACAGGTTTCTATTCTATAGTCAAATGGACAGTTTCAGGCTTCTTACAAGAGGATAGAAAAGCTGATATTACTTGTCAGAAAAGTATCTTCATCTATGTGCCCTTGTTATTTTCCCCTCCTAGTGCTGACTGCTCCAGGGGTACGGTTTCACAGGCCTCAGGTACCCTGCTCAGTTGGCCATTTTTTCACATGCAGAGTGTCTGAAGGCCGTTCGGCCTGCGCGGAAGGTACAGCCACCGTGGCAACTGTCTAACGTCCGGTCGAGCCAGGTCCTACTCTCACACAACGCCCACACGCCAGCTACCCCAAGGAGCAGGGACGTTGTGCTCACCCCTGTGCTCGCTGACCCACCCTGGCTCCCGAACGGCAACTCCTCCTTTTTAAAATTCCCATCCTTGTGTTCATATCCGTCCATGGCCTCGCACTCCCCTCCTCCATCTCTGTAACCTCCTCCAGCCCTACTACCAATGCTCCCCCCCCCTAAGGTGCGCGGCCGCGCACTGATCGCGAGGTCCCGCGCACGCCGCTCGCCAGCACTGCCGCTGGAAGAGATACCGTGCGTGCACGGCCACGTAGCAAATTTAAAGGGCCTGCGCAGGGAAAAAAAATTAGAGGTAACTTTGCTGACAACCGTCCAAGATCTCTGCACTCCTCCAATTCTGGCCTCTTGCGTTCCCCAATTTCCATCGCCCACCATCGGCGCCGTGGTTTCAGCTGCCTAGGCCCTAAGCTCCAGAATTACCCTCCCTAAACCTCTCCGCCTCTCTCTTCTCCTTCAAGACGCTCCTTAAAACCTACCTCTTTGGCCAAGTTTTTGGTCACCTGTCCTAATATCTCCATTTGTGGCTCGGTGTCAAATTTTGTTTGATAATCGCTCCTGTGAAGCGCCTTGGGACGTTTTACTGTTAAAGGCGCTAAATAAATGCCGGTTGTTATTGGATGGAATTCTCCTTTCCCTCACCTGTGGGCACTGAGGCCAACTGTTGCACATCTACTGCTACCCCGGGCTGGGATCGGTTAACTTGCTAACGGCACTGGGATCTTCCTGGCCGGCTAACGCAGGAGAAAGTTCAGCTTTAAATATGTTTTTAATTTGCTGATCGTTGACGGGATTTAAATAATTCTGTTGAGTCATACATGACTTATCTTTGCCCATTCCAAAGAAACTCTGGGGTGACAAAATTTGCACTTAAGGCACAGAGCCTTCCCTTGGTATCTTGTTCCCAGAACTCATTCTCTTTTATCTCTGCAGTCAAATAAGTTTCAAAGTCAATGTTTTCCACTTCCTGTAAACACAAATTGCTTAGTCAGTGCTGTTTCATGTGTTCGGCATGCGAAGGACTCTACCTGAGTCAAAATGAGGTCACAGCGCCACCAGCCTCTCTCTCTCTCTCCCAAGATCAAACAATCGGGAATTCATTAATTAAGAGGCCTAATTAAGAGCCTAGTCGTTATGGTACTGGACAAGCAACCCAGAAGCCAGGAATGTGTGCGAATGTAGATATTGGATCAAGAATATATGGGACTTGTTTATGATGCTCCCCAGATTCAAATAGTCTGCTGACCCTCACTGGGTGCACATGTGAAGAATGATTGGCTCTGCAGGCCTCTGGCAGCAACAGCAAGGTGTCTCGGCAGGTGTCGCTGTATTTGGGAGAGGAGGGTACAGAACGAATTTGGGAATTTTAATTGTAGTCCAACAATCACAAGATACTGAAGGATGGCACTACAGTCTCAGTGTTTCTTTAATGAATCCGGGGATTTGCCTCGTCTTCTCTACCCTACTATTCCACGCTGTGTCTGAAGAACTTCCTCTCATCAGTCCTTAATTTTCTTTTTTATTGGTTTGAAATTTATCCCCTTGCCCTACTCTCACAATTCGGTTAATAACCATATTCCAGATTTCCCTTTTCTATTCCGTTTATGATCTTACATACCTCTATAAGACCACCTCCCAGATGCTTATCTTCAAAGCTCAAAAGCCACAATCTTTCCTCATAACTCAAGATCTCATCCCCTCTGACACTGGGGCCCAGTCTTGTGGCTCCTCTCTGAACCACCTCCAGGGCTTAAATGTCTTCCTTGTGGAGGCCAGAGCAGGACTCGGGAGTGGGTCTGACCGCCTGATCGTGATCTCCTCCAACTTGTGCTCTGCTGTTTTCTTTGAATTTGTTTTTGGGATGTGAGCAACACGAACGAGGCAGTTCCCATTGCCCAACGCTAGTTGTCCTGAGGGCATTAAGAGTTACCGGAGTCACCTGAAGGCCAGACCAGGTAAGGGTGGCAGGTTCCCTACCCTGGACATTCATGAACCAGTTCAGATTTTGCAATGATCCTGCAGTTTTCATAAAGAAAGAAAAGACTTGCATTTATATAGCATCTTTCACAACCTCAGGACATCCCAAAGCGCTGTACAGCCAATGGAGTACTTTTAAAATGTAGTCACTGTTGTAATGTTGGAAAGGCAGCAGCAGCCAGTTTGCACACAAGGTCCCACAAACAGCAATGAGATGATGACCAGATCATCTGTTTTAGGTGGTGGTTGAGGGTTAAATGTTAGCCAGGACACCAGGGAGAATTCTCCTGCTACTCGAAATAGTGCCGTGGGATCTTTTACTTCCATCTGAGAGAGCAGACAGGGCCACGGTTTAACGTATCATCTGAGAGACAGCACCTCTGACAGTGCAGCACTCCCTCAGCTCTGCAATGGAGTATCAGCCGGGATTATGTGCTCAAGTCTCTGGAGTGGGACTTGAAACCTTGACCTTGTAATGCCATCACTGAGCCACACCTTTTTTGAAATGGTGATTTTGTTCTGGTGCCAGCCCACAAAGTACCAGATTTATTGAAAGCAATTTCTCAACTTGCCCTGGTGGGATTTGAACTCGGGACCTTTAGGTTGTTAGTCCAGTGCCATGACCACTAGACATATTTTGGCAATGTAGTTCAACAGTCGATTGGCTGCTCTGCATTGATCAGACATGTTGAGTGTCACATCCACTGAAACCCCATCGTTCTCTGCCACCTTTGTCCTTGGCTGTTTTGCCATGATTCATGGAGTACATTTCTTACTCATTTCTTTTCCGATAGGCAATACTTTACCCATACCTTTATTAAATTTCATCTGCCATTGTTTTGCCTATTAACATATTTTGTCCAAATCACTTTATATTTTCCAAGCTGCCTCCTCGCAATCAACTACCGTCCCTTCTGATTTCCTTTCCTCTGTAAAAATTTGCTAATTTGGATTGATTTTCCGAATCAGAGTCCTTCACATATCAGCTGTGATTGTCTTCAACAGAAGTCAGAGTGATAAGCCTGTAATAACGCTGAGCTTCTGCTTCTCAAAGACATCATCTATAGTCAATGAGGTCAGCCTCCGCGGGTATGGTAAAGATACCCGGCATTACCTCACCGCCATCACTTTTGACCTCACGGCGGTCTGACTTTCTCTCCAGCATCGAGTCGCAAATGAGCTAGAACTTCCTCCAACTAAACATTGGCGAAATCAAAGCTATTCCATTTGATACTCTCCAGAAAATTTGACCCGAACCCCAGTGTCTACCCCCCTCTCAGTCTCCATTAGCAGCTGTGCTTTCAGCCACCTCGGCCCCTAAGCTCTGGGATTCCTACCCTAAACCTCTCCGCCTCTCTACCCCTCCTCCTTTGACCTTCCTTGAAACCTACCTCTTTGACCAAGCTTTTGGTCACCTGTCCTAATATCTCTTTATGTGGCTGGTATTAAATTTTTGTCTGCTAACGCTCCTTGAAGCACCTTGGGACGTTTTCCTTTGTTAAAGGTGCTATATAAATGCAAGTTGGTGTTGCTGGCTGAGACTAAACATAACCCATTTGACCTGAGATGCACTTCAAAACCAGCAAGACTGCCTATTTCCACCCCCGCAATATCAGCCGCCTCTATCCTTACTTCATCTCAACCGGAGCTCATTATCAAAGCTTTCATCTCCAAGCTCTTATCTCCTCAGTGGCCACCTACATTCCATCCTACGTAAACCCCAGCTTATCCAGATCTCCGCCTGTATCCAGTTGTGTACTGTTCACCGATCACGCCTGTGCTTACTGACCTCCACTTGCTCCCCAAGCCCGACACCTTGATTTTGAAATCCTCAGCCTCGTTTACAAGATCCTTCGTGCCTTCGTTTCTCTCTGCCTCTGGAGCCTTCTCCAACCCTACGTCACAGCCTACACCCTCTACTCTTTTGAATCTACAGGTCGCTGTGGATTGCCCCCTTCCCCCCCCCTACCCCCGATGTGGTACAGCCAACATGGTCCTGATGTCTAAAATTCTCTCTCCTTGCTCCATCTCAAACGTCTCCTCAAACCTACCTCTTCACCTTCGGTCCCCTCCCCTAACTCTTCACCCTGCTAAGTGTCCAATTCCCTCTCTCTTGTGAAGCCCCTTGGGACGTCTCCCCCCCCACCCCAAGCGTACGTTGTGGTGATGCGCAGCACGTCAACGCCACCCGACCTGGCTTGCCGGGGCACTGACTCGCTGCCCACAGATGGGCATGACTCCAGTCCTTCCTCACACGGTGGGATGTAAGCCGGACTATCAGGATGAGGGGCACTTCCTTGGCGAGAGAAGAAAAGAGGGAAGACTGTACTGCATGTCATCCTGCATTTCTCTCCCATACCTTCCAGCTCTAGAATGCGATTGGCAGTTGCTACAGGCAACTCGTCTCCCAGCAGTCTTGTCGTGGAATGCTGCCTTGAACAGGGGGGCGGGATAAATATTATTTTTACTCCTCAGTTTTATCCTCTTCTCTCCTGAAGGTGTTGGGGGAAAAATTCGGTTGCTTTGCGCCTCCCGTTAGTGCCCTAAGAGGGCGCCAATGGGAGGCAAAGCAACTAGCGCCCGGGCGCTGCGATGTTTGTGCTGCTTGCGAAATTGACCAGACATTTTGCGGCGGCGCTAAACACTACCGCCATGATCTCCTGCGCCCGCAGATCGTGACGTCAGTCGAGCGTGCAACGCCCTGGTAGCGCCCCTGCCCGGATAATGAGTGGTGCCCCCTGCCTTACCGCCTGCCGCAAGCAACGACAGGTTGAGGGGAACGTTTTACAGTCGGGACCGCTTCCTGCCTTTTTTTGTCGGCGACATTTTTGCACCACGCATTCTGAGAGAGAGAGAGAGAGAGACTTCTGGAGAGATTCAACGCTGTGTGAAGGAATTTTGGGTACTGAGCAGCACTTTGCAGGTTCATTTTGATTTGACCTTCCTTGCATCGATTTAGAAGAGACTGTGGGGGTTGCACTCTGAGCTCTTTCCCTGGGGGTCTCCATTGTTCTTTCCAGCAGAACTGATGTACAGGTTTCTCCAGGCCGAGATTCAAGGCTGCAATGAACAGGGTGTGGATGGAGAGCAAGATCGACCCTCCCCTTTAAGAACTGGCCGGCGCCAGTGTGTCTATGTTCCATTGCTGACTGACATCACATGAGCTTCGCCAGCGCTCTGAGTTAGCGCCTCGCTCCTCGGCATTAGCGCCTTAAGAGAGGTGTGTAGCGCCTGATTTAGCACTCCAGTCACCTCCAGGGGCGATAGAAGCCAAGTTTGCAGTCGGAGGTGATAATTAGCGCCAGGTGCTAAACTTTGCACCCGGCTGATAATTGCGCCCCAAACGGGGACGATACCGAATTTCTCCCCCGTTGACTCCTCGCTAGGATACAGTTGCCGATCGCCCTCCTCTAGTTCACCCCAACAGCCATTATTCGTATGTGAGCCAAGACATTGAGTGCCTGTAGACTATTCGATTACAGAAAACATCACAGCCTTCACCTCACCCAATGTACCTATGCATATGTTCCAGCAGGGAGTGCCGCATAGCAGGAGCAGGGAACCAAAACCGTTGTCCCTTAACTAATCCGGTACACTGAGGCCAAATGTAGTGTGCCTGCTGCTGTATTGGGGTGAGATCAGCTGATAGATGGGGGATTAAACCAAAAGCATGGTCGAAGATGTAGGTTTTAAGCAGAGTCTTAAAGGAGGAGAGAGAGGCTAATCTTTAAGGTGGGAAATCCAGAACTGAGGGCTTAGACAGCTGAAGACACGGCCGCCAATGATGGGGCAAAGCAAATCGGGATGCACAAGAGGCCAGAATTGGGGGAGTGCAGAGTTCTCGGAGGATTGTAGGGCTGGAGGAGGTTACAGTGATAGGGAGGGGCGAGGCTATGGAGGGATTTGAACACAAGGATGAGAATTTTAAATTCGAGGCGTTGCCAGATCGGGAGCCACTGTAGGTCAATGAGCATTAGGGTGAGGGGTGAACGGGACTTGGTGCAAGTCAGGATATGGGCAGCAGAGTTGCGGATGAGCTCAAGCTTACGGAGGGTGGAAGACCAGCCAGGAGAGCATTGGAATAATCGAGTCTGGAGGCAACAAAGACATGGATGAGAGTTTCAGCAGTGGAGGGCTGAAGCATGTGCAGAGATGGGTGACATTAAAGAGGTGGAAGTAGGCGGTCTTGGTGATGGAGAGGACATGGGGCATCAGAGAATACCAGTACATGTCCACCGGAGGGAAGCTTTGGTTTACCTGATTTTGTCAAGTGTTTTTGACATCTTCTGTTTGTCAGTAAACTTCTCGTGTAACCTTGTTATGTTACAAATGTTTTCCTGATTTCAGTGGGGGAGGAAGATGCCCAGGACCAGCCCACAGTTCTGCTCAAATTACATCTCCTGTTGCCTAATGGTGGACCAGTATTGAGTGTGACTGTGAGGAGAAGCCCATGACCCACATGATCGCGCTGCTCCAGTTGAAGCAGTATGGGCAGGGGCAAGCCAATAGCAAGCAGACTAAATTAGGAGTCTGGAGGCATGGGCGAGATGAGCAAGAATAAAACAGGGAAAATAACTGTTCTGGGCTTGTTTCGTGCAGTGTAAATGGGCCAGTGTGAAAGGGCCAGTGTGAGAGACTAGTGTGAACGGGCCAGTGTGAGAGACTAGTGTGAACGGGCCAGTGTGAGAGACTAGTGTGAATGGGCCAGTGTGAGAGACTAGTGTGAACGGGCCAGTGTGAGAGACTAGTGTGAACGGGCCAGTGTGAGAGACTAGTGTGAACGGGCCAGTGTGAGAGACTAGTGTGAACGGGCCAGTGTGAGAGACTAGTGTGAATGGGCCAGTGTGAGAGACTAGTGTGAACGGGCCAGTGTGAGAGACTAGTGTGAACGGGCCAGTGTGAGAGACTAGTGTGAACGGGCCAGTGTGAGAGACTGGTGTGAACGGGCCAGTGTGAAAGGGCCAGTGTGAGAGACTAGTGTGAAAGGGCCAGTGTGAGAGACTAGTGTGAACGGGCCAGTGTGAGAGACTAGTGTGAACGGGCTAGTGTGAGAGACTGGTGTGAACGGGCTAGTGTGAGAGACTAGTGTGAACGGGCCGGTGTGAGAGACTAGAGTCATGAGTTATACAGCACAGAAAGAGGCCCTTCAGCCCATCGTGTCTGCATCGGCCATCAAACCCTGTCTATTCTAATCCCATTTTCCAGCACTTGGTCCGTAGCCTTGTATGCTATGGCGTTTCAAGTGCTCATCTAAATGCTTCTTGAATGTTGTGAGGGTTCCTGCCTCTGCCACCCTTTCAGGCAGTGAGTTCCAGATTCCAACCACCCTCTGGGTGAAAAAGTTTTTCCTCAAATCTCCTCTAAACCTCCTGCCCCTTACCTTGAAACTATGCCCCCTGGTTATTGACCTCTCTACTAAGGGGAAAAGTTCCTTTCTATCTACTCTATCTATGCCCCTCATAATTTTGTACACCTCAATCAGGTCCCCCCTCAGACTTCCCTGCTCTAAGGAAAACAACCCCAGCCTGTCCAGTCTCTCTTCATAGCTGAAGCGCTCCAGCCCAGGTAACATCCTGGTGAATCTCCTCTGCACCCTCTCCAATGCAATCACATCCTTCCTATAGTGTGGCGACCAGAACTGCACACAGTATTCCAGCTGTGGCCTAACTAGTGTTTTGTACAGCTCCATCATAACCTCCCTGCTCTTATATTCTATGCCTCGGCTAATGAAGGCAAGTATCCCATATGCCTTTTTAACCACTTTATCTGCCTGTCCTGCTGCCTTCAGGGATCTATGTACATGTACACCAAGGTCCCTCTGATCTCTGTCCTTCCTAGGGTCCTACCATTCATTGTGTATTCCCTTGCCTTGTTAGTCCTCCCAAAATGCATCACCTCACACTTTTCAGGGTTAAATTCCATTTGCCACTGTTCTGCCCATCTGACCAACCCGTCTATATCGTCCTGTAGCCTGAGGCTTCCCTCCTCGCTATTTACCACTCCACCAATTTTCGTGTCATCTGCAAACTTACTGATCATACCTCCTACATTCATATCTAAATCATTAATGTACACTACAAACAGCAAAGGACCCAGCACCGATCACAAAAACAACCTTCGACCATCACCCTCTGCCTCCTGCCACTAAGCCAATTTTGGATCCAATGTGCCGAATTGCCCTGGATCCCATGGGCTCTTATCTTCTTGACCACTCTCCCATGTGGGACTTTGTCAAAAGCCTTACTGAAGTCGATGTAGACTACATCAACTGCACTACCCTCATCCACACACCTAGTCACCCCCTCAAAAAATTCAATCAAATTGGTTAGACATGATCTCCCCCTGACAAAGCCACGCTGACTATCCTTGATTAATCCTTGCCTCTCCAAGTGGAGACTAATTCTGTCCCTCAGAATTTTTTCCAATAATTTCCCTACCACTGATGTTAGGCTCACTGGCCTATAATTCCCTGGTTTATCCCTACTACCCTTCTTGAATAATAGTACTACGTTAGCTGTCCTCCAGTCCTCTGGCACCTCCCCCGTGGCCAGAGAGGTTCTGAAAATTTGTGTCAGAGCCTCTGCAATCTCCTCCCTTGCCTCACACAGCAGCCTGGGATACATCTCGTCTGGGCCTGGGGATTTATCCACTTTTAAGCCCGCTAAAACCACTAGTACCTCCTCCCTCTCAATACTAATTTGTTCAAGTATATCACAATCCCCCTGCCTGATTTCTATGCCTACATCGTCCTTCTCCATAGTGAACACAGATGCAAAATATTCATTTAAAACCTCACCCACATCTTCCGGCTCTACACACAGATTGCCACTTTGGTCCCTAATGGGCCCTACTCTTTCCCTGGTTATCGTCTTGCCCTTAATATACTTATAAAACACCTTGGGATTTTCCTTTATTTTGCCCACCAGTGTTTTTTCATGCCCCCTCTTCGCTCTCCTAATTTCTTTTTTAAATACCCTCCTGCACTTTCTATACTCCTTTAGGGCTTCCACTGTTTTTAGTCCTTTGTATCTGCCAAAAGCCTCCCTTTTTTTCCTAATCCATTCTTGTATATCCCTTGACATCCAGGGTTCCCTAGGCTTGTTGGTCCCACCCTTGACCTTTACGGGAACATGTTGGCGTTGTACCCTCTCTATTTCCTTTCTGAAAGACTCCCACTGCTCTGATGTGGATTTTCCTACAAGTAGCTTATCCCAATCCACTTTGGCCAGATCCTGCCTTATCATATTAAAATCGGCCTTCCCCCAATTTAGAACCTTTATTTCCAGTCCATCTTTGTCCTTAAATCTCACCAAATTATGGTCACTGTCACCAAAATGCTCTCCTACTGACACTTCTACCACTTGCCCGGCTACATTCCCTAGAATTAGGTCCAGTACCGCCCACTCTCTCGTAGGACTTTCTACATGCTGGCTCAAAAAGCTCTCCTGGATGCACTTTAAGAATTCCGCACCCTCTAAGCCTTTCACACTCTGACTATCCCAGTTAATATTGGGGAAGTTGAAATCCCCTACTATTATTACCCTATTATTTCTACACTTCTCTGAGATTTGCCTACATATCTGTTCCTCTATCTCCCCCTGACTGTTTGGGGGCCTATAGTACACTCCCAGCAAAGTGCTTGCCCCCTTTTTGTTTTTAAGTTCCACCCATATGGCCTCATTAGAGGAACCTGCTAAGATATCATCCCTCCTTACAGCAGTAATTGACTCCTTGATTAATATTGCGACACCCCCTCCTCTTTTACACCCCCCTCTGTCTCGCCTGAAGATTCTATACCCTGGAATATTGAGCTGCCAGTCCTGCCCCTCCCTCAACCATGTCTCTGTGATAGCAACAATATCATACTCCCATGTGTTCATCAACACCTTCAATTCATCTGCCTTACTCGCAAGACACCTTGCATTAAAATAAATGCCATCCAGCCTTGCCATACTCCCTTGTGCCGTTACATATTTGCTCTGCCTTCCAGGCTGACTTGTTTTTTCCTCTATATTTGGCTGTGCATCACCCCCTACTATAGCTCCACTCCGTATCCCATCCCCCTGCCAAGTTAGTTTAAACCCCCCCCAACAGTACTAGCAAACCTCCCCGCAAGGATGTTGGTCCCGTTCCGGTTCAGGTGCAACCCGTCCGACTTGTACAGGTCTCACCTTCCCCAGAAGCAGACCCAGTGATCCAGGAAACTAAAGCCCTCCCTCCTGCACCAACTCTTTAGCCACGCATTCATCTGCTCTATCCTCCTATTCCTATACTCACTAGCACGTGACACCAGGAGTAATCCAGATTAGTGTGAGAGACTAGTGTGAATGGGCTAGTGTGAGAGACTAGTGTGAACGGGCCAGTGTGAGAGACTAGTGTGAACAGGCTAGTGTGAGAGACTAGTGTGAACAGGCTAGTGTGAGAGACTAGTGTGAACAGGCCAGTGTGAGAGACTAGTCTGAACGGGCCAGTGTGAATGGGCTAGTGTGAGAGACTAGTGTGAACGGGCCAGTGTGAGAGACTAGTGTGAACGGGCCAGTGTGAGAGACTAGTGTGAACGGGCCAGTGTGAGAGACTAGTGTGAACGGGCCAGTGTGAGAGACTAGTGTGAACGGGCCAGTGTGAGAGACTAGTGTGAACGAGCCAGTGTGAGAGACTAGTGTGAACGGGCCGGTGTGAACGGGCCAGTGTGAGAGACTAGTGTGAACAGGCCGGTGTGAACGGGCCAGTGTGAGAGACTAGTGTGAACGAGCCAGTGTGAGAGACTAGTGTGAACGGGCCAGTGTGAACGGGCCAGTGTGAGAGACTAGTGTGAACGGGCCGGTGTGAGAGACTAGTGTGAACGAGCTAGTGTGAGAGACTAGTGTGAATGGGCTAGTGTGAGAGACTAGTGTGAATGGGCGGCCGAGCTTTTGTCATTTCACTCTCTCTTGGTGTAAGTATTAAAATCCACGAGGGTAAAAGTGTGAAATAATTTTTCAAAAACAATTGCATCTCTTCTGCAGTTTGTGTGTTTTTAATGAGGGTGTCTGTAAGAGGTGAGTGTACTGTCTTGCTACGCATGGGAAATCCATAAATGATAGGATTGCAGAAACATGCTCGCGAGGTAATGGCATAATTAAAGCGTTGAAAAATGAGGCAGAGATGGAATCTGACCTTTCTCAGCCTTGTGTTTTCACTTACCTCTGCTAATGACATTTCAGTGATAGATGTACTGTTGGTCTTAAAGGGAGCTTTCAAAGCCTCCCATCCCCCCACCCCTCTTTAAATCGCGCCCCCCCCCCCCCCACTCCCACCATCCCAGAGAAGAACTGAAACCCTGTTGTGATGCATAGGAAATGTAAGATTAAAAACTGTGTCATTTATGTGTGTCTCTGGTGTCACTGTCAACCTGTACTCCATTAGAGTTGGATTCTGTACATAGTGTTCATATCAATCTATATCCAGCCTTAACGTCAGTCTCTATATAGTATTAATGTCAATCCATATCCAGCCTCAACATCAATCTCCATATAATATTAATGTAGGCCCATATCTAGCCTTAATGTCAGTCTGTAGTAGTCTGTGTATAGCATAACTGTAGGTCCATATCCAGCCTTGTAGTGAGTCTGGGTATAGTAAGGTTGAGTGCAGACACACAATAATATGTGAGACTGGCGACAGCATTAATGTTAATCTATTTTATACCCTTAAAAGGGCCGGAAAGTTTAGGGAGACTGAGCTTTGTTCAGAGTTTGCTCACTTATTAAATCTCGAAATAATAATCAAACCTACTGTTTTTTTGACATGGAAAAATAATTTTTATTGTTCTTGCTGCCATGGATTCCCTAATAATGAGCTCCCTGGATATGAGCTCCCTCGATACGAGCTCCCTAATGTAGAACTCCCTCGATACAAGCTTAGTCCATTGATGTCGGTGACAGGAGTGGCCTCGTTGCAAAGAGCAGGGGCCATAGTTTGAAATTTGGAGCTGTTTGGGAGCTTCTTGATTCCAGGAAACCGCAGCTATGGCTGGACAGTTAGCTCCGGGGCAGCTATCGAAGATGGGCCTCCTGTCTCTCTGCTCCCCCTTTCCCTCAGCACCCTACTGGTTATTTAACATGGATTCCTGCCATGAGTTGCAAATTCACTGCTGGATCTAATAATGGGAAATGAACCAGAGCAGGTAAGAGAAGTAAGCGTAGGCGAACATCTAGGCAATAGCGATCACAATTTAATAACGTTTAAGATAAAGATTGAGAAAGACATAAGTAAGACAAAGACCAAAGTAAGACAAAGACCAAAGTGATAGATTGGAAAAAAGCTAATTTTGAGGGCACGAGAATAGAACTAGGGAAGGTAAACCAGAAAAAAATTAACAGGCGAAGAGATAGAACAGCAGTGGAAAATATTTAAAACCGTGATCAATAGAGTTCAGGAGAAATATATTCCACTGAAATACAAGAAGACACGAGCTAATAATGAAACACCATTGATGAATAAAGAGATAAGGGTAAAATTGAAACTAAAGAAAAAGGCATACACTAAGTACATACACAATAAAAGAGAGGATGACAAAAGGGAATACAAAGAGGTTAGGAAAGAAGTAAAAAAAAACAATTAAGAAGGCAAAGAGGAACTATGAAATTAAAGTATCAAGGAACATAAAACAAAATAGTAAAATATTTTACAGGCACATAAATAAAAAATGTAAGGTCAGGATGGGAATAGGACCACTAAAGGATGGATAGGATAATAACAGGATAACAGGAGAATCAGCGATGGAGAGATGGCAGAAATATTAACTTATTACATTGCTTCAGTATTTAACAGGGAGATGGAACAGTTGAGCATGACATCGGATGATGAGATTAGTAATGAGATAACTGCATTTAAAATAAAAAGAGGAGATATATTAAATAAACTAATCAAACTCAAAGACGATAAATCCCCTGGTCCGGACGGATTACATCTGCGCATTTTAAAAGAATTTAGGGAGGAGATAGCAGAGGCATTACTACACATATTTAATAATTCATTAGAACAAGGTGTAGTGCCAGAGGACTGGTGGATAGCTCACGTAATACCTACATTTAAGAAGGGAGATAGAACATGTCCAGGGAACTATAGACCAGTCAGCTTAACATCGGTGGTAGGAAAAATAATGGAATCCCTACTAAAGGAGAAAATAGAAGAACATCTAGATACCAAAAATATAATAATGAATAGTCAGCATGGATTTCAAAAAGGAAAGACTTGCTTGACTAACCTCATTGAATTTTTTGAAGAGGTAACAGAGAGAGTAGACAAAGGTAATGCAGTAGATGTAATTTATCTAGATTTTCAAAAGGCCTTCAATAAGGTACCACATAATAGACTAATAAATAAGGTCAGAGAATGCGGAGTCAGGGGACAAGTAGCAGAATGGATAACTAGCTGGTTTCAAGACAGAAAGCAGAGAGTAGGGGTAAAGGGTAGCTATTCAGTGTGGCAGAAGGTGGGTAGTGGTGTTCCACAAGGATCAGTGCTGGGACCACTGTTGTTCACAAGTTATATTAACGATTTAGATTTTGGAATCAAAAACACAATTTCTAAATTTACGGATGACACCAAATTGAGGGGATAGTCAATATGGAGGAGGACTACAACAATTTACAGGAGGACATTAATAAACTTGCAGAATGGGCATATAATTGGCAAATTAATTTCAACACAGATAAATGTGAGGTATTACATTTTGGTAGGAAGAATAGGGAGGTCACTTATCACTTGGAGGGTGCGAGTCTAGGTGGGGTAGAGGAGCAAAGGGATCTCAGAGTACAAATACATAAATCACTAAAAGTAGCAACACAGGTTAACAAGGCCATAAAAAAAGCAAACCAAGCACTAGGGTTTATTTCTAGAGGGATAGAATTGAAAAGTAGTGAAGTTATGCTAAACCTGTATTGAACCTTGGTTAGACCACACTTGGAGTACTGTGTACAATTCTGGTCGTCATATTATAAAAAAGATATAGTGGCACTGGAGAGGGTGCAGAGAAGATTTACAAGGATGATACCAGAAATGCGAGGGTATACATATCAGGAAAGGATGAACAGGCTGGGTCTCTTTTCTCTTGAAAAGAGAAGGCTGAGGGGTGACCTAATAGAGGTCTTTACAATTCTGAAAGGTTTTGATAGAGAGGATACAGAGAGAATGTTTCCACTTGTGGGGAAGAGCATAACTAGAGGCCATCAATAAAAGATAGTCACCAAGAAATCCAATAGGGAATTCAGAAGAAGCATCTTTACCCAGAGAGTGATGAGAATGTGGAACTCGCTACCACAGGGATTGGTTGAAGCGAGTAGTATAGATGCATTTAAGGGGCGGTTAGATAAGCATATGAGGGAGAAGGGAATAGAGGGTTATGCTGATAGAGTTAGATGAGGAAAGATGGGAGGAGGTTTGAGTGGAGCATAAACGGCGGCATGGACTGGTTGGGCTGAATGGCCTGTTTCTGTGCTGTATATCCTATGTAATCCTATGAGGTGGACATGACATTAGAAGAAGAGGTTAAAAAAGATATAGAGACATTTAAGATTGAAAGGGGAGGAGGTAATTGATAAAATAAATCATACTTAAAGAGGATGAAACCCCTGGTCCAGATAGATTGTATCTGTGCATATTAAAAGAAGTTAGGAAAGAAATAGCAGAGGCAATATTACATATATATAAAAATTATTTAGAAAAGGGTTTAGTGCCAGAGGACTGGCCGACAGCTAATATTATTCCTATATTTAAAAATGGAGATAGAACAAGTCCAGGGAACTATAGACCAGTTAGCTTAACGGACAAGTAGCAGAATGGATAGTAAGGATATAGAGGCATCGGAGAAGGTGCTAAAAAGATTTACAAGGATGATACCAGAACTGAGAGTTTGAACTATCAGGAAAGTTTGAAAAGGCTGGGGCTCTTTTCTCTCGAAAATAGAAGGCTGAGGGTTGACCTGTTAGAGGTCTGTAAGATTATGAAAGGGTTTGGTAGGGTAGACGTAGAGAAGATATTTCCACTTGTGGGGGAGACCAAAACTAGAAGCCATAAATATAAGATCGTCACCAATAAATCCAATTGGGAATTCAGGAGAAACTTCTTTTCCCCAGAGGGAGAGGTTAGAATGTGGAACAAGGAGTAGTTGAGGCGAAAAGCACAGATAAATACATGAGGGAGAAAGGAATAGTAGGTTGTACTAATACGGTTAGATGAAGAGGGGTGAGAGGAGGCTTGTGTGGAGCAAAACGCCAGCGTGGACCTGTTGTGCCGAATGGCCTGTTTTTGTGCTGTAAATTCGATGTAATTCCAAATATCATGGTGTGCCAAATGGCGGGATAAAGACGGTGGAACAGTGCGGTGAAGTCGATTTGCCGTCATTCGAAGAACGAGACAGAGTGAGAGCCTTCCCCCCCCCCCCCCCCCCCACTTGCACATGGTGAGGTGTTGAAGTGGTCAAAGCTGTGAGGGGGACATGAAGAAGAAGGGCAAGGAGCTTCATACAGAGAGGGAGGCAGAATAGGTGTTGGGATCATCTCGGGCTCTTCTCACGTTGCTCTGATTCACCATCTGTCTGCCCCCTTTTCTCCACGGATGGTTCAGTCGGAGCCACGTGGAGTGGAAGGTCACAGCTTTGATCTCCAGCCTGCACTGTGTCCGCTGATCACGGCTGGGGCGAGAGTCGAGGGGGACTCTGCAGTTGGTCTCTGCGTGCCCCTGGGTTGGGGACGGAGGAGGATCAGCCAGAGTTCCTGCTCCTGATCACCACCCCCATGACTACCCACCCCTCTCAGCTGCAGAGCGCACCATCCCCAACATAGGATCAGGACTCGCCTGTGATGCCTCTGATGACTGAGCGGTGGTGGAGCTGCAAGGGACAGTGGGGGTGAAATTGGTCTTGGGTGTTGGTGCAAAACAGGCGCTAGCGAATCAGCGGCCCATTTTTCAATGGAGTAGAAAATCGGGTGGGGTCTAGAACGGGCTGCCGATTGGTTACCATTTGGCACTTGCTGCCAAGACTTAATTTCATCACCAGTGCCTCCAGAAGAGAAAATTGGGTAGCAGGAAAGGATTTGAGATTTGAGAAGTGCCCCAGCTTCACACCGCACTGTGCATCTCACTTGGTGACAATTGGTTGAATTGACACCACAAGCGTTTCAATCAGCCGTCTGATGTTCTGTTGAATCGATGTTCCACACTCAGTGAGAAATGGGGCAGGTTTGCTCTGGTTTCTGAGGCATTTCTGATTCTATTCTGTTCCACTTACGGTCGGTAAAAGTTGAAAAGAATATTTTCTTCCACATATTCCAAACCTACAACCTCCACCACCTAGCAGAACAAGGGCAGCAGGTGCATGGGAACACCACCACCTCCAAGTCACACACCATCCTGACTTGGAAGTATATTGGCCGTTCCTTCATCGTTGCTGGGTCAACATCCTGGAACTCCCTCCCCAACAGCACCGTGGGAATACCTTCACCACACGGACTGCAGCGGTTCAAGAAGGCGGCTCACCACCACCTTCTCAAGGGGCAACGAGGGATGGGCAATAAATGCTGGCCTTGCCAGTGATGCCCACATCCTGAAAGTAAATAAAAATAAAATAATTCTAGCCGGGACCATCTATATTCAAAGGCTGCATTTGTTACTTGTAGGTCAGGAGGACCTGTGAAATTTAACAATTAATTTAATAGTGTTTGATTT
Organism: Squalus acanthias; assembly: GCA_030390025.1. NCBI lineage: Eukaryota > Metazoa > Chordata > Chondrichthyes > Squaliformes > Squalidae > Squalus > Squalus acanthias. Next base: position 64,054,454 of record CM059435.1, read on the forward strand.
TAGGAACATTCAGTAAATTTCACTCTGTTCCTCTTCCCAGTTTCATGGGATCTCAGACACATGGACTCCACATAAAAGATAGAGTACATCGCTAACAATAGGACAGAATTTATAAATTTATTTTACTTAGTTTCCCTTTTTTTAATCTTTCCCAAAAAGTTCTGATTCGCAACCTGCCCACAGCTCTGTGCTGGCGCTCTTGTAACCCTCAACCCCTGACCCCCCAGCAGCAGGTTTACTCCTCCTGTTACTTACTCGATCCCTCTTTGTGGAGGTATACCTCCCTCTGTGCCCACTGATCCATCTGACCTCGGGAGGTTGTTACATGAGAAATCACAGCCCTGTGCCCTGGCATTTTGTTGTCACTGTGTTATTACTGCGGTCACATTGTGTCACTCTGTGCATTTATATAGTGTCTTTCACGTCCTCAGCACATCCCAAAGTGCACCACAGCCAATGAAGCGTAGTCACTGCTGCAGGAAACGTGGCAGCCAATTTGCGCACAGCAAGGTCCCACGAACAGCAACGAAACAAGTGACAAGTTTAATCTATTTTGGTGGTGTTGGTTGATGGATAAATATTGACCGGCGCACAGGAGAACTCCCCTGCTCATTTTCAAATACCTGTAGTACCATAGGATCTTTTATGTCCACCTGAGAGGGCAGACGGGGCCTCGGTTTAACGTCTCATCCAAATGACGGCACCTCTGACAGCGCAGCACTCCCTCAGCACTGCACTGGGAGTGTCAGCCTGGATTTTGTGCTCAAGTCTCTGAAGTGGGGCTATGAACCCACGACCTTCTGACTCAGAGGCAAGAGTGCTACCACACAAAGCATGAAAACCACGGCTACTCCGAAAACCATGCAAGAGATTTGCTGCACAGCAAGAGTTAATTATTTGTCTGTTTTGGAAACTAGAAATGTTCACATTCATTATCGAAAGGGTGGAAACCTAATGTCGCGCTCTGCTGTTACCTTTCACTGTTATTCGCAGTAGTGCCACTGTTGCATGTTTTCTGAGCGGCACGGTGATTGCTGCCAGTGGCTGAAGGATATTCTATAGTTACCAAAAGAGTTGGCAGCACTGGACAAATGCTAGGCCTGAGGCCTTGACTTACCAAAAACCTATAGCCCTGCCACAGGGGCTACTCTTAGCCTTTCCCCTTCTTGCCCCTTTTTCTCTTTATTTCCAGTATTTCTCTTTCTCTCTTCACAGCCCATTATTATTTTTTTGTCATAGTTTCACTCACTGGAGATGGAGGGAAAGCAAGAGACAACCATGGGGGTTGGGCTATCCCAGCAGGCACAGCAGCAGTGAAGGTCCTCTCTAAAAGGACAGGGCCTGGTCATCACATGGGAGCAGCAGCCGAGTCGCTACGTTTGACCTCCGCACTTCTGATCACTTATCGGTGACCCCTGTCATGCGTGGTGGGAGGAGGAGAGGGAATTTGGCGAGGACGGGATCGGACTCTGCTGGATGGTTCCTGCCGACGCATGCTAATTCAGCCTCACTGTTGCTGGCCACTTGGAGGAGGTAATGGAGATCGGCCCAACACCTCTGGAACCAGCACCCCTCCAACCTTCACCCCCTACCCAGCAAAACAATCGATCCCTTCACGAGAGGGAGAGCGGACAGGAGGGCCAGGGGTATCGAGGGAATGGAGGACTTTCACGGCCACTCTGAATGCAGGGGGAATCTTGCCTCCATAGCGTCCCCTTGCTCTCAGATCCAGACATGCCAACTCGCAAATCTACTGCGAGAGACGCGATTTCTGAGTGAAATGAAGCCTCACTCACGATCTCGCGATTCAACACCGAAATCTCGCGATTTTTTTTTTCTTCTTAAACTTGCACATGACGGGAACATTACAGGCAATGGTTTCACAGCATGAAACTACTCGACGTGGATGGTGAAATGCGACTGATCTACACCAGGGGTTCTCAACCGGCGGCGGGGGGCGGGGGGGCGCCATGTCATGGGGTCCGCCAGCCAATCGGTGCGAGGAGAAGCCGGGACCCTCCTGACGCACGTCAGTAGCTGGTCAGGCCTGCCAATCACACGGTTGCCAGCGAGGTTAGGTTACGGCACAGCTGCCTGCCTGGAGCCAGGGTCGCCGGGGCGACGGTGCAGTGGGGAGTGCGAGTGCAGCCCGAGGGCGTTATTAGACAGTCAAAGGCAAGTCAGTAACCTCAATAACCCGAGTGTGTATCAGCGCGCAGTTTTGGCCAGTAACAAGCGTAGTTTTAACTATTCGGGTTACACCCTCTGCCCGGCAGCCAGATTGTAGTGTTATCCAGCCCAGGGCTTCAGTAATCTTCTGATTACAGTAATAGGAAATGTACAGTAACAAGAAGGGCACAGGAACAGCGGGCACAGGAACAGCGGGCACAGGAACAGCGGGCACAGGAACAGCGGGCACAGGAACAGCGGGCAATCATCCTAATCTTAAACTGAGATGCATAGCAACATGGTGATAACAGGTAGGATTTTTAAAAAAGTTTTTTGTGAAGCATTTTCAGATGCAGGAATATAGTTTTTGTAAAGGGCTGTGACCTGTTAGAGATTAAATAAAGCCACTGATAAGGTATATAAACCAACTGTTGATCTATATTGGTTTATGTTTGAAAAAAAATAGCAGCTCATGATTTTTACACCAAATCCCCTGATTTTTAAGAGTTTCATCTCTTGATTTATGAGACGGTGGGGTTGGCATGTCTGCTGATCTCGCCTGCGAGTCTCCTGCTGAGAAATGGAGAGATGGAACGGGCGAGAGTTGCCAAATCCAGTTGGATGAACCCCTGGAGGTTTCATCACCTGACCTCCTGCCTCCCGACTGCCCCGCCCCCACACTCCCGCCATTGGCCGCCCAACACGTCCATCCTCACCCCCACAGCCAATCGGAAAGTGAACAGACTCTTCGTTCACTGATTAGATGATTATTGACTGTTCAGTCAAACAGCCTTTTTTTTTTAACCCCCTGCAATATTTTTATAACTAATAAATTAAAATGTTCAATAAAAATGAAATAAAACACAATTTGTCCTGTGTTGCTCGAAGCCGTGTTTGAGAGAATGATCTTTAATTCTTGGAGATTCCAGGAACAATCCTGATGTGTTGGCAACCCTACTGTTGCCCTTTGTCAGCCCTCACCCAACCACTGATTGGTTTATTGTTTCTGCCAAGAGCTTGCTCTAAACATGGGGGCGAGGGGGACTTCTCGCCCCCACACGCTCGCTGTCAAAGAGACACATCTCCTGAAAAGCTGGGCCACGTGTCAGAACCTCCCCCCCCCACCCGCACTTCACCTGGTCCACCAGAACCTGGCTTACAATCATTCTGTTTGTCTTCTGTGTCCCGTCCTCTCTGCTGTCATTGGGCTATGTGGCTGACTAGGAGGAGACAGAGTCTCAGGCCCCCGGGCTCTAGCGATCTTTAGCCAGTTGCTGGTAGATACACAGGGGGTGCCATTCACCCCTCTTCTCTCCTCCTCCTCCTCACCTCCTGCACTCGGCCTTTGCTCAACTCACTCTCAAAAGCAGAGTGTTAAACCTGGTCTCAGTGTCACCACCTGTTGGTGGCCTGACGCATTGCACCACTAGCTTGAATTTAAAAATAGGCCCACATTTACACAGACGTGCGTGGTCCTGCTAGTCAGAACAATAGGGAATGAAAGTTGACTGTCAGTGTTCCATGGCAAGTAAAAACAGCCAGATTTCATTTTGGAAACTTTCTTGACATTTGAAATTCAGCACAGAAGCCAGCATATTTATTTTGTTGAGTTTCCACAACATAGGATATTTTTAACTGAAGGACGTAGCTGATCAGATTAGGCCCCTGGTGATTTTCCACGTGCCCTGAAGGGCCTGTTTATTTACACTATAAGCAAGGCTGCGGAAAGCCAGCGCCAGGCTCGTGCTGGAATTTGAACTTCAATCGTGATTTGCTTTTGGTGTCAGGCCTTGGCTCAGTGGGCAGCACTCTCGCCTCGGAGTCAGAAGGTTGTCAGTTCAAGTCCCGCTCCAGGGACCTGATCACACAATCTTGGCTGACACACCAGTGCAGTGCTGAGGGAGTGCTGCACTGTCAGAGGTGCCGTCTTTCGGATGAGATGTTAAGCCGAGGCCCCGTCTGCCCTCTCAGGTGGACATAAAAGTTCCCACGGCCACTATTCGAAGAAGAGCAGGGGAGTTCTCCCAGTTTTCTGGCCAATCTTTGGCCCTCAACCAACATCACTAAAAACAGATATTCTGTTCATTATCTCATTGCTGTTTGTGCGGCCATGCTGTGCGGAAAATAACTGATTTTAGCAGCAGCTGGCCATTGCTACAGTTGGCCTCAGTGCCGCTGGGTCAGGAAATGGGGGCAAAGATCAGTCAGGGTTGCTGCTCCTGATCACTATTCAGTGACCCTGCTGTAAAATGTACCTGTGCCAGCTTCAGGTGAGGGTCGGATCCTGCCGATACTCACTGCCGGGCGGACTGGCTCCCCCGTAAGTCACATGATTCATCGGGGTCCTCCCCGAAAAAGCGGGGTGTGGGGGGGGTAGGTGGCTATGGAACCAATCGTGGGGGGGGGGACACTCAGGATAGCTCTTGATTTCCCAAATGGCCAGTTCGGCCCTGCTCACTATCAGGGCCTACACCCGAGCAATGGCCACTCGCATGAGGTACCGTATAGCACCTGTGCTGTCTTCAGCCAGAAGTGCTGAGTTGGATGATCCATCTTGGCCTCCTCCTGAGGTCTCCAATACTACAGGTGCCAGTCTCCAGCCAATTCGATTAATTCCACGTGATATCAAGAAACAGCTGAGCGCACTGGACGCGGCAAAGGCGCCGGGACCCAACAACACAAGGTCGCTGCCTGTGGGATCTTGCTGTGTGAAAAATAGCTTCCATATTGGCCCACATAAAGGCAGTCACTTAAAATTTGCTGCAGGTGAAGCACTTTGAGATGCTCCTGACAAGCACGATAAGGCCTTGCAGAAATGAACGTAGCCATCTGTTCCATTCTCTACCCTTCCTGAGGCAACAGCAACTGTCCCAAAGATGCCATGAGGAAGCACCAGCTTCCATCTGCAATGCCATCGCTATTTGCCACTTTGCTCCCAGACTACTGCAAAGACCACAGTCCCTGTGGAGCTCCTGATGACGTCCCCTCCTGTTTCCTTGCCCTGCCCCGCCCTGCCCTTTCTCCTCTCCGAGGTTGTTGGTGGTCTATCCTTAACAAAAACAGATTATCTGGTCATTATCACATTGCTGTTTGTGAGAGCTTGCTGTTGTGAGAGCTTGCTGTGCACAAATTGGCTGCCGTGTTTCCTACATTACTGTTCCCATTGGCGAAAGGGTCGCGAACCAGAGGACACAGATTTAAGGTGATTGGCAGAAGGTCCAACGGCAACATGAGGAAAAACTTTTTTACGCAGCGAGTGGTAATGATCTGGAATGCACTCCTGAGAGGGTGGTGGCGGAAGATTCAATCGTGGCTTTCAAAAGGGAATTGGATAAGTACCAAAAATTTGCAGGGCTACGGGGAAAGGGTGGGGGAGTAGGACTAGCTGAAGTGCTCTTGCAGAGAGCCGGCACGGGCTCAACGGGCCGAATGGTCTCCTACTGTGCTGTAACCATTCTATGATTACAACAATGACTACACTTCAAAAAGTACTTCATTGGCTGTAAAGCGCTTTGGGCATCTGGTGGTCATAAAAGGCGCTATATAAATGCAAGTCAGTCTTCTTTCTTCACAGATGGCACAGCACAGCACCGCCACTGTTGAGGATGGGGATGTTCATGGAGCCTCCTCCTCCCGTTAGTTGTTTAATTGCCCACCACCATTAATGACTGGATGTGGCAGGACTGCAGAGCTTTGATCTGATCCGTTGGCTGTGGAATCGTTTAGCTCTGTCTATAGCATGCTGCTTCTGCTGTTTAGCTTGCATGCAGTCCTGTGTTGCAGCTTCCCCAGGTTGGCACCTCATTTTTAGGTACGCCTAGTGCTGGCCCTGGCATGTTCTTCTATACTCTTCATTGAACCAGGGTTGGTCCCCTGGCTTGATGGTAATGCTAGAGTGAGGGATATGCCGGGCCATGAGGTTACAGATTGTGCTGGAATACAATTCTGCTGCTGCTGATGGCCCACAGCACCTCATGGATGCCCAGTTTTGAGCTGCTAGATCTGTTCTCCTATCCTGTTATCCTATTTAGCACAGGTGGTAGCGCCACACAACACGATGGAGGGCATCCTCAGTGTGAAGACGGGACTTGGTCTCCACAAAGACTGTGCAGTGGTCACAGTGTCATGGGCAGATGCGTCTGCGACAGATGGATTGGTGAGGACCAGTTCACCCTGGCGCTGTTTCTCAGCCATCGATTTTAGTCCTTTACACCTTTTCACACTTAAAATAATGGGTTAAAGTTCCCCCTCCCCGTTCACCTGTACAACACAGTGTGTGTTAAACTCTCAGCTATGCACTCTTCAGCTGAACAACACAGGCAAGTGTAGGCTGAGGTTTCTTTTATTCCAAAATGTCAAGGAATCCTGTTGGCCCAGCGTGTAATGGCACTGCCCTGTGTAGGAAGTTCCATTCCTGGCCCATCCTGATCTCAGTTGGCTCAGCACTCCTAGAGCTACAAAAGATTTCATGTGCCCCTGGCTTAGGGAGGGGAAAATCTGGTTAAATTCCAGCCATCTAGTGACTGCCCCCCTCTCCCTGCCCAACCCCCCCCCCCGCCCCCCCCCCCCCCCCCCAGCTCCTCCCAAGCCAGAAGGAGCATGTGTGGATGTGGAGTGAGGACAGGATCGGATTTGACCGTGATGCCCCCCACTGCTGAATAGGCGGTTGGCACTCGCTTTTTAAGCTGACGTATGAAGAATGACCACTCGGGCAAGGGACTGGCGAACTGCCCGTGCCCAACGGATATTGTACCCTCAGGGAAGGGAGGGGAAGAAAAGGTGATGGAGCAGGAAAACGCAAGCGATTTCTCTCCAAAGACAACGCGCTAGTTTTTGAAACTGAAATTCTTTGCTGGAGTTGAGGTAATGGCCCCTCGTATCTGCATTAAACCTGTTAAGCACAGCTTGTGCCAACTCATTGTGCTCTGAAAACACTGTTGGGAGACTTAAAATCAAGAGCCCTGCATCCTTTTTATTGGCATCTAGGGAGATATATACCTGAGGTTGCAGCAAGCTCCTGCTCTGAAAACATGTTTCTTGAGGCCTTCCAGATTTTCCTTCAAATTCAGCCAATGTTATTATTTTCTTTTTTTTTAAACACCTTTTTTTAAGCCAAACACTGAAGTACTTTGTGTGAGATATTGGCTGGATTAAACTTCTCACAACTTTTGACTTAAAGGTGATTAACGAACTGGACACTGCCTCCTTAAAAGCTGGAACTGAAACCAGCTGCGGGGGTGGATCCTTGTGAGATTTTAAACGGGGTGAGAGTGAGGGGCAGAACAGCAAAGGCCCTTCATTTAAAGGTCAGTTTAAAAACTGTTGGTAATTATTACACCTTCTGCTCCCTCCCTGCCCCCAGTTGTCTCCCTTGCTCTTGTGAAAATGATTATTCCGAAGATGCTCCGCACTCCTCTGGTTCTTTGCCTACGTGGCCCATTCCCCACGGCGAGCCTAGGCCATGAATGTCATGAGATTATTTCAACCGACACGTTCACACGCGCATGCACACACTTTCCAGCAGGGGTCACTGGATAGCAGTCGGGAGCGGTTGATTTTTATTTTCCCCCTCTCGCACCCAGGGCACTGAGGCTAACTGTTACGCTGCCAACCACGGCCCAGACTGAGATCAGCCGAGTTCATAGTTCAATGGATTGTCAAGGCCTTCGCCACGTCTTGAGTGTGTGTGATGAAGACGTTCTCGAAATCCAAGGTTGTTCATCGCGCGTTCAGAGGACTGCTCCTTTAACGTTTCAAGTGGGCTGTCAGAGCTTTCGTAGGAGGCGACTGTGTTTGAAGCAACTTTCGGCCTACCCTTTCTCGCCTCCCCTTCTCGGCTGTCAGCCGCTCAGTGTTATCCATAAATCCTTGGTCTGGGGCACTTGAAGAGTCCTGATTAATTCTGCTCTTAAAAACATCAGTCTGCAGCCCTCCCCACCTCTCCCATGCCAGCCATGTGACTGCGCCGTGCTGAATCTCCTTCAGCGACTGCATTGTATTTTCTTTTGTCATGTGGATTTGGGTTTTTCCTCAGCTAATGCAGTCATGTAAACAAACAGAGAGACAATGACCACCCTCCCCTCCCCTCCCCCTTCCTACTTCCTTTAATGCAGGCAGTTCAAAAACAGGCCTTATCTACTTATCTACAGAATGGCATTCAATAAGGAACAACAATCCCCCGAATGTGCCTGGAAATCAGCACTTAGAGAGCCCGCTGATACCCAGCGGGCCCCAGCCTGGATGGCACACCCCACTCGGCTCCAAATTAACCCCCCTCGTTCTTGTGGGCACCCACTGCGTCCGTGTTATTGTCCTCGAGAGGGCACGGATTCCCCTTACGGATGAGACGTTAAACCGTCTGCCCTCTCAGGTGGACGTGAAAGATCCCATGGCACCGTTTTGAAGAGGAGCAGGGGAGTTATCCCCCCCCCCCCCCCCCCCGGTGTCCTGGACAATATTTATCCCTCAATCAACACAACAAAAAAGCAGATTATCTGGGGTCATTATCACATTGCTGTTTGTGGGACCTTGCTGTGCGCAAATTGGCTGCCGCGTTTCCTACATTACAACCGTGACTACACTTCAAAAAGTACTTCATTGGCTGTAAAGTGCTTTGGGGCGTCCAGTGGTCGTGAAAGGCGCTATAGAAATGCAGTTCTTTCTTTTACCAACCCTGCTTTCTCTGGTGGTATTGACAGTGACCGCAGCTGATAGAGAGTCGATGGGACGTCGTCTGGTCAATCGAGTGCAAGTGAAATGAGCCCTGAGCTTAAGATTCTTTTTGGAGAGCTGCTTTCAAAATACACCAGTTGTCTTTTCAGGGCTGCAGTGGGTCAGGAAGTGTCCATTATTGCAGGCTATATCACAGGCATTTAGAGTCCCAAAGAAAAAAAGGCAAACTTCCATCTAAACAGCGCCTCTCCCGACCTCAGGAAACCCCAAAGCGCTTTCCAGCCAATGAAGTACTTTTCGAAGTGTAGTCACTGTTGTAATGTAGGAAACGCGGCAGCCAATTTGCTCACAGCAAGATCCCACAAACAGCAATGTGATAATGACCAGATAATCTGCATTTTTACTAATGTTAGGGATAAATATTGGCCAGAACACTAATAATCAGGACAGTGAACCCAGGCCGACTTTTATCCCCTCCACTCCCAACCCTGGAGGAATAGGGCAGGCAGGGTTTAAGGCTAATTGTAGCACGCCAGCTACCGAGATCAGCTAACTCAGCACAGACCAAACCTGGCTCTGCATGGTCTGTATGGATCAGCTGCTTTATATCAACTCACGGAGCCATCAAGGGAGTGCAGTTTGCGTTTCCATTGCAGATATCAACTGGCTTGCTGGTGAACACTGTCAGCAAAAAAAAACAATTTGAGGGACAGATCTTTACACAGCACTTTCAAACTGTGATAAACCAACAATGTTAAATGCTCAAAGGCAGAACTTCAGTTAGAGAAACAGTTGATCCTGTCAGGAGCAGACAATAGCATTCTTGGTGGTGATATCTCCAATTGAATCTTATCTCTGTGCTTGCCTTGTAATTCCCAGAGGCTGCCAGTCTGATTCTCTCCAGTGCTATTTCTCTATTCCCCAGCGCCATCCTAACTCTACCCTCTCAGGATCACCAATACAATCTTGCCCATCCCATGGCCACTGCTAATCTGGAGGATGCCACTTCTGTCCAGTCCGAAGCCACCACTTTTGCACGTCCCCCCTCCCCAGCCCCCCAGCATCTTCCTGATCCTATCGTTCTGAAGACTGTGAGACCCCCCACACCCCCTCCGTCATTATACAGCAACAACTTCATTTATTCTTCTCTTCTTAGGCCGTCCCTCGGAACCGAGGATGACTTGCTTCCACACTAAAAATGAGTTCTCAGGTGACTGATGAGTCCAATGCGGGACCTACAGTCTCTGTCACAGGTGGGGCAGACGGTGGTTGAAGGGGCAGGTGGGTGGGGTGCTTGGGTTGACGTGCACTCCTTCCACTGTTTGCGCTTGGCTTCCGCTTGCTCCCGGTGAAGAGACTCGAGGTGTTCGGCGCCTTCCCGGATGCTTCTATAGCATTTAGAAGGCATTTATATAGCGCCTTTAACATAGTAAAACGTCCCAGGGCATTTCACAGGGGCATTATCAAAAACAGTTTGACACCGAGTCACATAAGGAGACATTAGTCAAAGAGAGTGGTTTTCAGGAGCATCTTCAAGGAGCAGAGAGGTTTAGGGAGGGAATTACAGAGCTTAGGGCCGAGACAGCTGAAGGCACGGCCACCAGTGGAGGGGGGATGGATAAGAGGCCAGAATTGGAGGAACGCAGAGATCTCGGAGGGTTGTAGGCAATGTTCCCTCTAACTTTGTTTTGGCCCGCGCGGCCCCTTTAATGGGCTGCGTGGGCCATTCAAAATTCCGCGCATGTGCGATTTTTCTATTTAAAAGCTGGTTCACCGGCTGCACGGGACCTGCAGAGCAGCTTAAAGGGAACGTTGGTTGTGGGGCTGGAGGAGATTACAGAGATGGGGAGGGGAGAGGACATGGAGGGATTTGAAAACAAGGATGAGAATTTTTGAAATCGAGGCGTTGTCGGACCAGGAGCCAATGTGGGTCAGCGCGCACAGGGGTGACGGGCGAACGGGACTGGGTGAGGATTAGAATTCCATCCTGACCATTCCACCGTGGACCAAGCTCCTGTACAAGAACATCGGTGTGAAGGATCACCAGGCAATTCCACAAGAGGACAGTTAAGACACCACCAGACCCAACAACCGATGTTTTGTACTCTTAACCTAACCTTGCATATTGAAAACTAGTCATGGGAAATTGCCTCTTGTCATTTGGTAATCTTACTCAAGGACACCAGGAAGTGTAAACCTTCTCAATGAGCTCTGTGGAAACTTGCTGGGGATGGATAGCGGGAGCTCCTTGGTGTATCTAACTCCTGCTGTACCTGATGGGGGGATGCTCGTTTTGGACACCGGATATCAGAACAAAAAAAAAGCTATCCAATCTCAGGCACTGACTTTGCTTCGCGCGATGAACACATTTAAAAAAAACAAAATCAAATTTGACCTTTGTGGGAAGCCATCACATATCGATCAGGCTGCGTTACCCAGACCTCGGCCTGTTTTGTTCTTGATTTTTTTAAATGGCTGCTGGGTTATCCTTTCACTTAACCTGGAATTAACATTTCAAATGGGAACTTTCATTAGACCAGACCCACAAACTGTGTCCTTATTACCATTTAAAATGTAAATTAATTTAACAGTTTTCATTTTCTCAGGTTGAGCTGCTGTGCGCTACCCTTAAGCGATTTAAACAAGGCATTTTTACAAACTGGAATGGTTTCTCAGTAATTTCACATTGTTCCCAAAGGAGGCATCATTGAGGAGATTACTTGGAAAAGCTTCTGTAATTCCAGGTTCATTTGTGTAGATTCCTGCTTGAAGCCAGGCAGTGGTTACAGGGGGGGAATATTTCAGGAGCGGGAGCTACAGGACAACTTATTCCAAGGCTCACGGGCGCTATGCTGGTCTCCTTATCCTGACCTTCCTCTTCCTAACCAGGGACCGCCCCCCCCCCGACCCACAACTTGAACCTGTCTCCTTCAGCTGTTGCAGGAACCTGCTCCATATTTCCTCCATTTTCTGATCTTTCTCAGAATTCCAACCTTTTATTTTTAATCCAAATCTGTTCTTTTTTTCTCTCTCCAATTTTAAGCTCAATTTTCAGCAGTGTCTGCTGGGTTTGTACACATCCCATGTAGCATATATGGAATTTGTTCTGTTTAATGTCATTGACATTTTCATAGCATTTTATTTTGTTATTCAGGGCTATGGGGAAAGCGCAGGGGACTAATTGGACAGTTTCAAAGAGTCGACACAGGCACAATGGACTGAATGGCCTCCTTCTGTGCTGTATGATTCTATGATTCTATTCAAGCTTGTGAGGGATCCACTTCAAACTGACGACCACAGACTTGACTTCTCTGTATTGGGAAAGGACCCGCACTCAAATAACTGGTTGGACCTAATGACAGGCTCAGGTTCTCGTGACAAGTGGCTGGTCCCACCTATACAACAAGGGCTCTTAATGGTGAACGCACAACCTCTAGGTTACCAGTCAGTCCCAATCCAACATTTTGATGCATTGAAGGGGATGCTAGATAATAACATGAGGGAGAAAGGAATAGAAAGATACGCTGTTAGGGTTTGATGAAGAAGGGGTGGGAGGAGGAGGCATGGGCCGAATGGCCTGTTTCTGTGCTGTACATTCTATGTAATTCTACGTCAGTCCACTGCTGTAACCACAATACTGCTGTACCCCTTGGAAAGTATTGGGTCTCTTATCATTTTGTGAAGTGAGAAGTTGTGCGTTAAATATTGTGTTGACCTTTTGCTGTTGCTTCATTTTTACTTTTACTAAACCTGCTTCTTAGACTACAGCCACAGGTTCTGACAGAGTGGATGTACGTAAGCTAACCAAAGACTAGGACGACACTAGAGATTTCATGTCATTTCCAGTGAGCAAATGACAGTAACTAGAGTGTTTTGTTCGACTCCTAAGCAACGCGACTATTACTAGATGTTGTGGGTATAAGGTCAGAGATCGGTTCATGGAGAGCGAGGGCTCGCATATGGAGTGGGCCTTTTGACACTGAGCACATGAGGTATATCTGGTGCAATCCAAATACCATGAAGCATAGGTTCTGTAATCGATGCATTTAAGGGGAAGCTAGATAAGAACATGAGGGAGAAAGGAATAGAAGGATATATTGATAGGGTGAGATGACGTAAGGTGGTGGGAGGCTCTTGTGGAGCATAAACACCGGCACAGACGAGTTGGACTGAATAGTTCTGTGCTGTAAAATTCTATGTAATGGATTTGGTGTAAATTTGTACCAATTTAGGGACAGCTTTATGATGTGGACTTCTGGGTTGAAGATGCCTGTGGCATCTGGGTTGAAGATGTCCCAACCTCATAGCTGTCAGAGAAAGGGGACTTAGATCCAACAGCCGGGATGGACATTTACCCTGGACGTTGGCTGGTCTAATGGGTCACCCCTTTCTGATGCTCCAGTTACACTGGAGGTTTCACTCTGAATTTTTCAATGGAGCGGTTTTCTATTTGCCAGTCAAAGTGGTTCTCAATCTATTTGGATGGCGCAGACTAAGCTCAAGTGGGTGACCAAATTCCATAGAGACCCTTCGCAGTGACACCGCTTTATTCAGTTTGGTGTTGCGATGACTTGAAGTGTTGGCAACTGATGGACAATGTAATTACAGCACCACGAGTTCGTGCACCTGTGCTCATGGAGAAAACAGCAAGCAGATGCAAATTGGTCCCGGATGCCTTCCTGCTGTTACAATACAGTCCATTTATGGTGGGCAGCTTTGGTATGGAGAATGGTGTAATAAGACCAAACATTATCAAAGTATTTGGTGTAGCCATTTGGTGAGGAGGACAGGGGCAGGTTTGTCGTGTATAAAGCTGGGTGGCACAAGAAAAGGTTGAGCAGAGAAATGGCGGCTGGGTCAGAGCGGGGCTTCGTTTCTTTCCATTTTTGATCAGTATTTCTGATCTAGGATTGCTTCTTTAACCAGAGAACCCAGGCGTGAGGTGTGATCTGACATGGGGCTCATTTTGGCAATTCTTGCTGCAATAAATGGCGAGGCAATTTGCGGTCTGCTCCAGTTAAATTGTAGATGGGGTGTCCGGGGAGGGGACAGGGTCAGGGGTGACTAGGGGGGGGTGGGATGGGTGGGGGGATGTTGGGCTCTGGGGAGATGTTGGAATTGGCACGGCTGGGATGATGGCAGGATTGGGCGAGACTGGGGCGACAGGAAGCTGAGGGGAAGGCTGAGTCTGGGGAGATGTTAGAGTCAGGGTGGTTGAACCCTCATGAGTTTTTTGGTACTGTTCTGTTCAGTGCTTTAATCCCTTTCAGGATATATTCTAACACCATTAATCTACTACAAATGATCTGTTCACTTCTGGAGATATTGGGTTAACAGGACAGATTAGATCTACACCAGTGAGCTTGCTATGAGTGGAGTGCACTGTGCTGGAATATTGGCTTAACAAAATAAGAAACGGCTATTCTGCCATCTGGCCCGTTCCTTGGACAGACCATGTAATGTCTAGCCAATCATGAAATGAACCTGGCCCATTTAATCTCCTGAGGGAAACTTGTGCATAAATAGTATCTGATCCACAAAGGTCATCGATCAAAACTCCAGAATATTCATCCAACCACACACTCCCACCATTCTACGCCTTGGCTTGTTGCTTTGTGGGTCAAGATCAACTTGTTCAACTAAGGACATTGGACGATCAGATCTGGGTTTCAGGAAATGACGAGCAAGTTTCTCCCTGCCCTGAAGGTGCAGGCTCTTGGTGGAGTACTGCCCAGGTGGCCATTATTCGTGTGTCTGGACGGTGAGTGTCGGCAGGTGGGTTGTCCCAGAGGGGAGCACAGCCGACCTCATCCTGCTCACCACCCAGAGACTTGAAGGCCCTGGATTTGATCCCCAGTTTGTAGGGATTAGAGATTAAAAACTACTGATCAAAACCGGAAAGGAACAAAGCTTTGCTCCTGTCGAGCCGCAATTTCACTGCTCAACATTTTCTTTTGCCACCTAATTTTGTCCAGCCCTGTCCTCCTCGCCAAGCCTTTTCTCAGCCCCTCGAAAGAGCCGGCGCAGACTCGATGGGCCGAATGGCCTCTTCTGTGCTGTACTATTCCATTCGATGATTCTATCCTCCTCACCAAATTGGTACACAAGTTTTTCCTCCGCCCTATCCTTCTTGTCAACAGGCCTGGGGAGCTGGCTGATTTTCCCCTCCCTTACCCAGAGGAATCGAGGCTGATTGTGTGATGCTCTAACAGCTACCCTGGCTGAGGTCAGACTCCCTGCAAACCGGGGTTCAAATCTAGGGCCCTTAACTCTCTGTAGCTATGTTACTCACTGCCTTTCCAACTGTGTCATCAGCTTGTAACTTTCATTTTATTAACAGATTATAATGCCTGTACCTCAGCCACACTATTTAATAACTCGAGCTGAAGGCAAATAGAAATTAAAGCCTTTATTGCAGGAACCTGATCCTTTTAGCTGGAGGCTCACTGTGTAACCCGCAGTCACGCGATTAACCAGGAACACTTCAGAATTATGCAACTTTAAGGTTATGACCGGATCATGGAATCCGTGTATTAAGGGTGAGCAGGAAATGATTTGGTCAGTTGAAATTTCGTGTTTGGATCAGAGCAGTCATGGATCAGGCCTACAATTTACCCAGTTCAGCTCCCCTTTGGTAGCTGTCACTGAATGGTGTTATGGAAACGGTTTATTGGAAATAGGAGAGGGCGGGGGAGGGGAAAGATATAAGCAACCTTCTAATCACCGGCAGCGCATCAGGTCTGCGCGTAACAATAAACGCAATCATGGTGCAGGAACGCTGATTGTTTATCAAATTCACAGAAATGTTAAAAGGTCCCAGGCTGCATTGGGGTTGTTGGGACTGTGACTCGAACTTCTGACCTGGATCACTCAGAAATACAACTCCAACTTGAACAGTTCACACTAAACCACAGATCTATATTTAGCTGTCTGTAAATCTCTACCTGTCTATCCACTTATATCTATATATATATATAGAGATAGTTGTCCCTCAACCAACATCACTAAAAACAGATTATCTGGTCATTATCACATTGCTGTTTGTGGGAGCTTGCTGTGCGAAAATTGGCTGCCGCGTTTCCCACATTACAACAGTGACAACACTTCAAAAAGTGGCTGTAAAGAGCTTTGGAACGTCCGGTGGTCGCGAAAGGCGCTGTAGAAACGCAAGTCTTTTTTTCTTTCTGACATCTACATCTATTTATCTATATATATCTCTATCTTTCTGTCTCTCTAAAGAAAGAAGACTTGCATTTATAGAGCGCCTTTCACAACCTCAGGAGGTCCCAAAGTGCTTTCAGCCAATGAAGTACCTTTAGAGTGTAGACACAGTTGTGGTGCAGGATTAATGTCATCTATCTATCTGTATCACTGGTTTTTCTCTTATTTGTTCAGCTGTGTTTTCCCTTTTTGTAAATCTTTATTTGTTTTGTGTTGGCCTGTTGAGTTATATTCATTTCGAGTCGCTTTGATCTCTACCCAGCTTGCTGCTGGCAAGGAAAATATTTGTGGTAGCTGGTTGTGAAGGCCAGTGGAGGGGCTCGTGTCAGACAGCACAGTCCGACATGGAGTTGAAAGAACTGCATTTTCCCCAGAAGGCCCCAGGTTCCTGATTCCCGCTCTGTGCTGAGCTGGTTGATCTCAGCAGTTGATGGGGGGAGGGGAAAGTGCCCGAGACACTTGGCCTCAGTGCCCGAGAGCGAGGGAGAGGAACAATCAGCTAGCGCTCCCATTCCTGAATGCTGTCCAGCGGCTCCTGCTGCAAGGTGCATGTGGGGCAAGAAGAGGATGGAACTTGACTGTGATGCCCTCTGCTGCCCAGTTGCCTGGCGGCACTCATTATCTGAGTTTGCAGAGAGGGATGATTTGAGGTACTGAAGAGCTGCCGATGCCTGCAGAACCGTACCCCACTCGGGAGAGGGGGGGGGGGGGCGGAGTAAAGGAAAGAACCTTTGTGTCACTAACTCTTAACTCTTTTCTCTCTCTGTAGAGCGCCAGAGATTATCCTGGGGTTGCTGTTTTGCGAGGCTATCGACATGTGGTCGCTGGGATGTGTCATTGCAGAGCTATTCTTGGGGTGGCCGTTGTATCCAGGGGCTTCAGAGTATGATCAGGTATGTTTCAACTGGATTGAATCTCCGGCCCAATACCACATCTGGGCTGATTGATAGGTGTTGAGTGATGTTGGCCTCTTCTCTCTTTGGCTGGGGCCTTTCCCACTTGGTGTCTTGTCTCCATTGGTTGTGATCTCATCTTCCCAATGCTTGTCAGCCGAGGCTTAGTTGGTGGCTCTCACACCTCCGAGTCAGAGGTTGTGGGTTCGAGTCCCACTCCAAAGATTTGAGCACAAAATCTAGGCTGACATTTCAACACAGTACTAAGGGAGTTGCTGCATTGTCGGGAGGTGCCATCTTTCGAATGAGACATTAAACCGAGGCTCCGTCTGCCCTCTCAGATGTACATTAAAGATCCCATGACACTATTTCGAAGAAGAGCAGGGGAGTTCTCCTGGTGTCCCTCAACCAACATCACTAAAACACAAGTGATCTGGTCATTATCTCATTGCTGTTTGTGGGAGCTTGCTGTGTGCAAATTGGCTGCTGCGTTTCCTACATTACAACAGTGACAACACTTCAAAAGTACTTCCTTGGCTGTAAAGCGCTTTGGGACTTCCTGAAGTCGTGAAAGGCGCTATAGAAATACAAGTCATTCTTGGGAGCAGCAAACAGAAAGACACCCAACACGTTGGCAGTAAATGCAGAGAAAATTGACAGAAAAAGAATGGAAAACAGGGTAAATGGAATGGAGGACAGAGAGATTGAAAGGGTGAGTGAAGAGCACCAGAATCCCTTGTTCCTCTGTAGAACAAATCTCCGTCATCATTCAACTCAAGCATCGGTGCATAGTTCAAGGTATGGGGCTCCCACATGTACTTCAGCCACTATACCATTCGAGTGTCCCTTGTTACATAGATTGTAGAGCACAGAAACAGGCCATTTGGCCACAATGGTCCATGCAGTGTTTATGCTCCACACCAGCCTCCTCCCATCCCTCTTCATCTAACCCTATCAGCATATCCTTCGATTCCTTTCTCTCTCATGTGTTTATCTAGCTTCCCCTTAAATGCATCTAGTCACCTCAGTTTTATGTACTGCATGTACAGCTATTGTACTGTATCTGTGTGTACAAGGTTAGGCATTGTATTTACCAGTTGGGTGCTGGTGAAGGATCTACATGTAATAATGCCAGACTTGCACTTTGCAGGTATTGTATGTACCAGTTCCACACATGAGCCTGGAGTTTGCGCATGATTTCCGCCCAGATAACAGCGGAATCGAATCAAATAGTGCAACAGATTATGGAATTTTTAGCATAAGTGAGTTGTGCCCATAACTACATTACGCCCGAATATCCACAATCTTTTAAGCTTCTTCAACAGTCTTCGCCCGAACCAGTCCCCGCCCACAAATCTGGCCACATCCCAGGATGTGCCAACATTAAACAGCCCCACTGAGAAAAGCAGTAGTTAGCACGGGATAGTCAACCAGATCACTTCTATGGATTTCTCAGTTCTGTAGAAAACTGCGCTTCTGACACCCATCGTGCACTGATTCGAGTTTTACCTGATCTGCAGGTTGAAAGATGACAACGTCTGAATTCTTGATAATGTGGGCTCTCGGTCAGGCAGCTTTCGTTAGACACTGATTTTTGCTGTTAAATGCCTGCACGAACACTTCCCCTCTCCTCCCCCATCATCTTCCCCTCTCCTCCCCCATCATCTTCCCCTCTCCTCCCCCATCATCTTCCCCTCTCCTCCCCCATCATCTTCCCCTCTCCTCCCCCATCATCTTCCCCTCTCCTCCCCCCATCATCTTCCCCTCTCCTCCCCCATCATCTTCCCCTCTCCTCCCCATCATCTACCCCTCTCCTCCCCCATCATCTACCCCTCTCCTCCCCCATCATCTACCCCTCTCCTCCCCCATCATCTACCCCTCTCCTCCCCCATCATTTTCCCCTCTCCTCCCCCGAACCCCGAGTTACTTCAGGCCCGATGGCATCTCCGTTTTAAGGTGAACTTTAATTTTGTTTTCTTGACATTTAGGCGTTACAGATTCTTTTTTAAAAAAGGCCATTCTATTAATGGGCCCGGGCAGAGGACAAGAGGGAGCAGATACAAGTTCAGGACAGATGGCAGGAAGTACTTCTTAAAACAACAGCCAGGAAAGACGGCCCAGGCCGAGGCCCTGGTCTCCTGTGGGAAACCAAGAGATGATGTCATCGGCGGACGGCGGGGGGGAGACGGTGGGGGAGTGGGGAGACGGTGGGGGGGGTGGGGAGACGGGGGGGGGTGGGGAGACGGTGGGGTGGGGAGACGGTGGGGGGGGTGGGGCAGATGGGGAGACGGTGGGGGGGGTGGGGAGACGGTGGGGCAGATGGGGAGACGGTGGGGGGGGTGGGGAGACGGTGGGGGGGGGTGGGGAGACGGTGGGGTGGGTGGGGCAGATGGGGAGACGGTGGGGGGGGTGGGGAGACGGTGGGGTGGGGGGGCAGATGGGGAGACGGTGGGGCAGATGGGGAGACGGTGGGGTGGGTGGGGAGACAGTGGGGGGGAGACGGTGGGGGATAGGGAGACACTGAGGTGGGTGGGGAAACGGTGGGGGTGGGGAGACGGTGGGGTGGGGAGACGGTGGGGGTGGGGAGACGGTGGGGTGGGGAGACGGTGGGGGTGGGGAGACGGTGGGGGTGGGGAGACGGTGGGGTGGGTGGGGAGACGGTGGGGGGGAGACGGTGGGGGATAGGGAGACACTGAGGTGGGTGGGGAGACGGTGGGGGGATAGGGAGACGCTGAGGTGGGGTGGGGCGGGTGGGGGTGGGGAGACGGTGGGGGGGTGGGGAGACGGTGGGGGTGGGGAGATGTGGGGAGACGGTGGGGTGGGGAGACGGTGGGGGGGTGGGGAGATGGTGGGGGGGTGGGGAGATGGTGGGGGGGGTGGGGAGACGGTGGGGTGGGGAGACGGTGGGGTTTGTGGGGAGACGGTGGGGGGTGGGGAGACGGTGGGGCAGGTGGGGAGACGGTGGTGTGAGGGGGGAGACGGTGGGGGTGGGGAGACGGTGGGGGGGTGGGGAGACGGTGGGGGTGGGGAGATGGTGGGGGGGTGGGGAGACGGTGGGGCAGGTGGGGAGACGGTGGGGGGATGGGGAGACGGTGGGGGGGTGGGGAGACGGTGGGGGGGTGGGGAGACGGTGGGGGGGGTGGGGAGACGGTGGGGGGGGAGACGGTGGGGGTGGGGGGACGGTAGAGTGAGTTTGCTTTGAAGGGTGAGATCACAGGAGAGGAATTTGGAATTTAACTATTTTAATCGGCGCTATTCTATCAACTGTTCAAAAATTAAATAACCCGCCCTCCTTTGTAGTAGTAATTCGCGGCTCAGAATTCTACTTGCCTGTTAATATAAAAGTTACAGAGGAAACCCAATCATTTCATACCAAGTCACTCGATCGGTTCCGATCTCACCCACCCATGGTACCGACCCTACTGTCTCGCCATGACACCATCTCACTGCTCTTGAAATGAGCTGAGTGTCCAGGCCTCAACCACCCTTCCTGGCATCCCATCCCAGCTGTTGATCACATTCTGGAGAAAGAGGTGCTTCCTGAATTTGATGACTAGGGAAGTTTCTCCCGGTGCCCTGGTCAATATTTATCTCTCAACCAACATCGCTTAAGCAGATTAACTGGTCACTTATCTCAGTGCTGTTTGTGGGACCTTGCTGTGCGCAGATTGGCTGTCACGTTTGTCTGCACTTAAAAAAGTACTTCATTGGCTGTAAAGCTCTTTGGGACGTCTTGAGGTCATGAAAGATGCGATAGAAATGCAAATTATTTCTTGTTTTACCTCTTTGACCTCAGCTTTAATCAACACCTCAGCATCTCCCAATTCTTGCTTCAGTTCCCATCTCCTCCCTCCGTGCTGAAGTACCTTGGGATATTTAGCTCAGTTTGAGGTGCTATGCTATTGGTTGATTTGTCAAAAAAGGGCGGTCTTGTTGGGCCTAGCAGCTTATCCTCTTCCTAAAAATTCCTAGGTCCCTAAATGCATTCGATTTGATTCATTGTCTACAGTACCGGTGACAGTTCGTAATGCAAACTTATATCTCTGACAGAAACACAAGACTTATTTCATTGAGCAAAAGAAGCCAGTTTCACGGATGTATTCCCAGCTCCCCGAAAAGGGATCAAACCTGAATTTGCATTGGTAATGTAATCAAAAGGACCACAAAGCCCCAGGCACTGTGTGGAAATAAAACCACATTAATTATTGCACTGTGTTTGTGTGTGTTGTGTGTGTGTTGTGTTGTGTTGTGTTGTCCCTGAGGAAGGCTGACCAGGGGGATTGGTGATTGAAGACTGGAGTGTTGACGTCGGGACTCTGTGAAAGTAACTCTCAGGCGGAGACTCCTGACCTCTCCCCATTTTGTTGCCTCCCCCTGACGGCTGTTCCTGGGATTCTGGAGGAGACCCCCCCCCCCCCCGCCCCCATTTCTCTTCATGGGGTTGAGAAGTATCACGGAGCTCAGCCTCAACACTGCAATCTGCCTGCCCCACCAATCGGTGTAAAAGTGCCTTGCTGCCCAAGTTCATGCCGGGCAGCAGGGAACTTAAGGGAGTGACTGCGGCAGTCAGCAAACAGCATTACTTCACTGTGCGTGACAGCCAGGGGAGGGAGTAATCCCGACTGCACTCGAAAAAGCATTGTGAAATCAGCAAATAAATAGAAGTGAATTTGCTACAGTCCCTCAGCAATATTCTGTGCCTGTGTTTTTTGTTCTCCGGTATAAGATTTCTCCCCTAGTTTCTTGGAGGCATTGACTCTTTGTCAGGTCACCAGGGACACTGGTTGCTGTCTGGACCCTATCCCATTCTGCCTGTGTCAGCCCAGGATTCACAGGCTGTTTGATGTGCCGCTCATCTCCTCACCTGCCATGCATATTCCAATGGACGATGATCAGGATTGGAACTGATTTTTAAAAAATTCCTGCCTAACCCAGGAGAACGAAGGCCCGTTGTAGCTTGACAATCCCACCCCAGCCTGGCCGAGATCAGCTACCTCAGCATGGACTAGCAATTGAACCTGGGCACCCCCTTAACCTCAGAGCCATCCTCACCTGATGCACACACACAGCAGGGGTCGCTAGGTAGCGATGAGGAGCGGGAACCCTGGCTGATTTTCCCTTCCCTAGGCCCAGCAGCGCTAATGTCAATTGCAGCACCCTGACTGTGAACAGCTAACTCCGTACAGGCTGGAGATTGACCCTGGGGCCTTGCTTGTATGGGTCACTTACTCAACTGCCTTAACCAGCTCAGTTCTTGGGGAGCTGGCTTTTATTTTATTTTTTCTCTTAATTTTTCTTCTCGCCCGTTCTCCAGGGTCAAGCCATTGCCAGAGTGCAGTTCCAACGGTGCTGGTAATTAGAAGAAGTGGCTGTCCATCATGTCTGAGCCTAGACGGTCAATGGTGCCAAGCTATTCAAACATGGAGGGCAATCCTGTCCTGATCTAACATCTACAACTTTTGAGATTGGTCAGGAGCAGGAACCCTGGCTGATTTTCCCCTCCTTAATCCAGGGAGCAGTGAGGTCACTGAGGTCAAACGTCCCAGGCACTTCACAGGAGCGACATCAGACAAAATATGACACCAAGCCACATAAGAAGATCTTAGTAGGACAGGTGACCAAATGTTTGGTCAAAGAAGTAGGTTTTAAAGAGCATCTTAAAGGAGGAGAGAGAAGCGGAGGGGATTAGGGAGGGAATTTCAGAACTTAGGGCCGAAACAGCTGAAGGCATGGCTGCCAATGGTGGTGCGATGGAACTGGGGGGATGTGTAATACACCAGTGTCCAAACATGTCCATTCCGAGCAGGCGTCGGTGGATAGGGATCATTGCTCATTTTCTCCTCACTAACTCAAGCCACTGAGCCAAATGAAAATTGGGGATGTGCAAGAGGCCAGAATTCGGATCAGCACAGAACAAAGGATTGAATTTAGCAGCTGCTGGCTTGTGCCCTGTCAATGACGGTGCCTTCACCCAGTTGTTACCGCGCCTGATGTTCATTTGAAGGCACTCTCTGCAGTTCAGTATGCCCATGGCACTCTTGAAGCTCTTCAGGCCTACAGTTCATTGGAAATCAAGTTGGAGTAAACTGATGGCACCGGTAGAACGGTATTCCAGCAACCCTAGGGGAAGAGGGGAGAAAACTGGGAAATAAAACAAATATAAGGTTTTTTTTAATAACAAAGAAAGAAAGATTTGCATTTATATAGCGCCTTTTCCAACCTCAGGACTTCCCAAAGCGCTTTACAGACAATGAAATACTTTTGAAGTGTAGTCACTGTTGTAATGTGGGAAATGCGGCAGCCAATTTGCGCACAGCAAGCTCCCACAGACAGCAATGTGATAATGACCAGGTAATCTGGTTTTTAGCGATGTTGATTGAGGGATAAATATTGCCCAGGACACCGGGGATAGCTCCCCTGCTCTTCTTTGAAATAGTGGCCAACTGAGAGAGCAGACGGGGCCTCGGTTTAACATCTCATCTTAAAGACGGCACCTCTGACAGTGCAGCACTCCCTCAGTACTGCACTGGACTGTCAGCCTAGATTTTTATGCTCAAGTCTCTGGAATGGGACTTGAACCAGCAACCTTCTGACTCAGAGGCAAGAAAACATAGAAAACATAGAAAAATAGGAGCAGGAGTAGGCCATTCGGCCCTTTGAGCCTGCTCCGCCATTCAATATGATCATGGCTGATCCTCTATCAATACCATATTCCCGCTCTCTTCCCATACCCCTTGATGCCTTTTGTGTCTAGAAATCTATCTATCTCCTTCTTAAATATATCCAGTGACTTGGCCTCCACAGCCTTCTGTGGTAGAGAATTTCACAGGTTCATCACCCTCTGAGTGAAGACATTTCTCCTCATCTCAGTCCTAAATGTCCTACCCCGTATCCTGAGACTGTGACCCCTCGTTCTAGACCCCCCAGCCAGGGGAAACATCCTCCCTGCATCCAGTCTGTCTAGCCCTGTCAGAATTTTATACGCTTCAATGAGATCCCCTCTCATTCTTCTAAACTCTAGTGAATACAGGCCTGGTCGACCCAATTTCTCCTCATACGACAGTCCTGCCATCCCAGGAATCAGACTGGTGAACCTTCGCTGCACTCCCTCTATGGCAAGTATATCCTTTCTTAGGCAAGGAGACCAAAACTGCACACACTACTCCAGGTGTGGTCTCACCAAGGCCCTGTATAACTGTAGTAAGACATTCTTGCTCCTGTACTCAAATCCTCTTGCAATGAAGGCCAACAAACCATTTGCCTTCCTAACTGCTTGCTGCATCTGCATGTTTGCCTTCAGTGACTGGTGTACAAGGACACCCAGGTCCCTTTGTACATCAACATTTCCCAATCTATCACCATTTAAATAATACTCTGCCTTTCTGTTTTTCCTACCGAAGTGGATAACTTCACAGTTATCCACGTTATACTGCATCTGCCATGTATTTGCCCACTCACTCAACTTGTCTAAATCGCATTGAAGCCTCTTTGCATCCTCCTCACAACTCACAATCCCACCTAGTTTCGTGCCACCCACTGAGCCACAGCTGACCAAAATAGGATTAGCCACACCCACTCACATTGTTATGTCAGCGATTGGTGCCAGAACCACACTGAATTAGCAAGACATGAGCCATTGTAGACCAGTCGCTGAGGGAGAGGTGAAGGGATTGTATGGCCGGAATTTTCTTCGGGGAGGCGGGTTGGGGGCGGGAAACCCGGAAGGCCGGGTTTCCCGCAGGCCCTGCCGACTTTACCAGCAGGGCCTAATTTGAACGCGAGGCCTCGGTTTCCTGCCCGCAACCAGCCAGCTTGAGAGGCTGGCTGGCTGCGGGCGGGTAGGCCTCAGTTGCGAGGGGTCGGTCAGGGGGAGGGATTGCAGGAGTGGGGTCGGCAATCGGCGGGAGGGGAGAGAGGATCGGCGGGGGGGGGGGGGGTCGCAGGATTGGCAGGGGATCGGGGAGGGCGGGGATCGGCAGGGAAGCGGGAATCGCGAGCGGCGGGTATTGGGGATCGTGGGGAGGAGGGATCAGGGATCTCGGGGTGGGGGGTCGGCCAGGGATCGGGGGGGGGGGGGGGTGGGGGACGCTGGCAGAGGATCGGCAGGGGGGCCGGAAGATCGTGGCCGGCCTCATCATTGTTGGGGGGGAGGCCTGGGAAGACGATCGGGGGGGCGGGGGGTCTCCGATCACAGTGGGTGGGTAATGGTCGGGAACCTGGATCCTGGAGGTAGGTATAAAGCCACTTACCTCCTGGATCCAGCAGTCCCCGCCTCTCTTTAACTGCCGGGTTTCACGAATTGTGTGAAACCCGTCCACAGGCAGTTAAATTCAAAATGGACGGGGAAAAAGAGGCTTCCAGCCTCATTACAATATTTAAATTATGGTACCGCCCCCTGGGAGCGGGTTGGTCGCCCGCCCCCCGTCCCACCTCCAGCAAAACCGGAAGTGGGCGGGGTTGTAGACGGGATCAGGTCAGGAATCCCGTTTTTAACACTTTAACTGTCCCCACGCTCCAAACCCACACGTTTTTTTTAGGGGAAAATTCCGGCCAATTGGACTTTAGTTGTGTTCCTGCGACTTGCAATTGGACCGTTTTTTTGTGGCCACAGAACTGCCTTCCACTCCTGTCGAGTGTGTATCATCTCTTTAACAGCGCACATCATTGGTACTGATTAGTTACCTGGCACTGTGGCACTCAGAGTCAGCTGCAAGCTGGCAACGGCACTGAAACTGCCCGAGGAGGAGGCGCTGCCCGTTCATTTCAGTCAGGTTTGATGTGGGCAGACTGGCTCAATGCAGAGTCAACGTTTAGACCTCTGAAAATCTCGGGGAATAAACCTCTGTGCCAGTGGGTCATCTGAAAGGCCCGGGGAGGAGGGACTCCGCTGGCACGAGCCCAATGTCCGCACTACAAACCACAAATGCCTGCTACTAAAAACCGGCGGAAATAATGGCCACCTCCTCTGCTGACGGACAATTTGGAAACAGCAGAGGGTCAAACAAATGACTGACTGAGCAGCAGACTCTCCGAATGCCCCGGAGCCAACTCTAGGTGCGCACACGAGGACATTCATCAGAAAGAACTAACGTCGTGCCTGGTGCAGATGGTGCGACGCTAAATGTAAAGTCACTTCTCCAAGCTGGTTGCCTGTTGGTGAGGAGGCCAATGTCTTAAGTTGTTCTTTGTTGCTGAGCTGACATGGGTCATGGGTCATTCATCCCTTTTGAGAACTGCTTTGGATCGTTTTGTGTTTTTTTTTTTATCGGCAGACCTCTTTACTACGATGTACCTGCTGACCTCTGAGGTCACCTCACTGTGACAACCGATGTTGGGCGCAGCCGAAGAGCTGTTACTGGGAGCCACAGAGAAACTTGAACATTGAGGTCTTGGCTGCAAAGCCGAGATTATCTTTTTTTTCCTCTTCTATTTGCATCCCAATACCGGCAATTTATTTGATTCGAAGGCCTCACAGAAGAGTCTACGTCAGCCCTTGCCCAATCAGCACTTACTGCTGTGGAGACACAAACTGCAGTTTCAGGAAACGTGCTGCTTTGTTGTTGAATAAAGCTCAGCGTTCTTGGTGTATTGCCGGCTCGATACTGGCTTATTCTGCTCCATTTCTGTACCCATCTAGTTTGGTGGATACTCGTTTCGCAAGGCCTGTGCTTGCCTTCAATTTCTGTGGGGCCTGTTCAGTCAAACACAATAATAGGAAACAATTTTTACAATTAAGTATCTAGTTCTTGGCTGCAAGGGTGCTGTGTGAGATGTTCTTGGCCATTCTTGGTCCAGTTGCTACTGGACCTGGGCCCAGGGCTCAAAACTCCTTTAATTTGGCACTAAGTATATATCCAAGGAAATTGGATATATACTTGAAAAGGAAACATTTTCGAGGTTATGGGGAAAGAGTGGGACTAATTGGAGAGCTCTTTCAAAGAGCCGGCACAGTCACGATGGGCCGAATGGCCTCCTTCTGTGCTGTATGATTCTAAATTGGCAGACTCACTCAGACAGGCCAGAGGATGGTCTGGTGTGAAGGGAAAGGTAAAATGACACATTAGTGCAGTAAGAGGCCCGTTCTGAGGGTGGGACAGAGGCACATTGTTGGAGAGGAGCAGAGGGAGCTTTACTCTGCATTAAATGCAGAACATGCTGCAAAGACTCAGCAGGTCTGACAGCACACGTGGAGAGAGGAAGGTAGGGCTAATGCTTTTATTTCAGATTTCCAGCATCTGCAGCATTTTGTTTGTTCAGTTGTACTCTGTATCTGGCTGTGATAGACCTGACCTGGGAGTTGGTGGGGTTAACACTGGGGCGCCTCAAATAGAAAGTATTCACAAAAAAAGTTCTAAAATTAGAAATAAAAATGTATTTTTCTACACTCTATTAGTTTAATGCATTCTTCTGCTCCTCAAAAGCAATCTATTCTTTGCTCAGGTAAACCAGTCTGACATATTATTCATCAGCTGGGTACGGTAGTGTGGTGGTTATGTTATTGGACTGGTAATTCGGAGGCCTGGACCAGTCATCCAGAGCGGAGGGTACAAAATTGAGGCAAGGAGGGTTTGTGCGAATTCTATAGTAGACACCTGAGGGGGTGCACCATAACGGATGTCTATCTCACTGCTTTCTTTTCTCTTTCTCTCTCAGATCCGTTACATTTCACAAACACAAGGGTTGCCGGCGGAGTATTTGCTAAGCGCAGGGACAAAGACAACACGGTTCTTCAACAGAGATCCAGATTCATCGTATCCACTATGGAGGCTTAAGGTGATTTCTTCTCTTTCACTTTTATAGTGGGTGAGGAGGACCTACGTGTGTGTGGTTTCTTTTGTCATTTTTTTCCATTTATGATCACTTTTGCACCCCTTTCCCCTCAACTGCAGCTCACTGTATCGCGCACTCTAAACGTGACAGAGTCCCTCCTCAGCTGGTTGCACAGCACACACAGCATTTGGATGAGTCCCTCACTCTGGTTTTCTGTCCCTCCCTCCCTGTGTGAAATTGCCCGCCCTTCTCTTGGTGCTGGTGGCAATGCTGAGAGAAGAGACTCACTGTACGAGTTGTGGTCCAAGGTCACACCATGGCACTGGGTGAAACCATTGCATTCTTTGTCTGGTACGCATTCAGCTGTCACCACTGTTTCAGCTGGAATCTATAGTGAGTTCTGTTGACTATCCTTATCCACCCGCCCCCCCACCTCCCTCTTCCCCCTTCTGACTTCAGCCTTCAAGCTGCCTTCTCATGCCACATTCTGATGCACCGATCTCCCTCCACCCCCCCCCACCCCCTACCCCTCCTGAAAACACTAACCCCCGCTAGGTTGTGGTCCCATGGGTGCTAGTTGGCCCTGGGCACCTTGCCCAAGTGGTAGTTCTTGTGTGACCCTAGATGGTGAGTGCTGCCTGGGCTACTTGACTGTGAGGGTGGGACTATATATACCGAGCCTAAAATGTCCTTGCCCATTGTCCGTATGCATGCACTTCCCAGCAAGGTCCATGCGATAGTGATCAGGAGCAATCACTATCCCCACCCATCCAGGCCAATTGTACCACACCAACTGTTGCTCGGGCGAAGATAAGCTTGGTCAGCCCAGATCAGGAATCGAACCTGGGAACTTCTGATCTGTGTAGGTCAGGAGCAGGCCATATTTACTCACTGTGGAGTCATTGGAATGATATATAGCCCCCAAGTTTCTGGAGGAATGAATTGGTCTGGTTTGGGTATGGTTCACTCTGGGTAACCTAGGCTCATTTCAGATTGGTGGGTAAGCAGTTCTGGTGTAGTTGGCTGCAGGGAGGGTGAGATTGCCCGCAAGTTTCACTTGCATGTTGGCATAAATTTAGGTTGTGACGCAGAGGTTGAATTTTCAGGCGAACAACTTGCCAGGGTATGAAATGCTGGCATCAGATTTTACTCCAGAAAAGATCTAGTTGAGATGGGGAGGCCAGGAGCTGGTTGTCTATAGGACTGATGTTACTGGCAGCCCCTTTTGCCTTAGCTGTCACTCTCGCCTCTGAGTCAATGGTCATGGGTTTAAGCCCCACTCGAGAGACTTGAGCACATAGTCTAGGCTGACACTCTGAGAGAGTGCTGCACTATCGGAGGTGACGATTTTTGGATAATCTGCCCTCTTAGGTGGATGTAAAAGATCCCATACCACTATTCGAAGAAGAGCAGGGGAGTTCTTAAATCAGATTATCTGATCAGTATTGACATGAATCTTGTCATTCATGTATGAAGTAATACTGGGCGGCCTGCTGGTGGCGCTGTCCAGGAAGAGTATAAATACTCGGGCATGGGCCCAGCTTGCTCAGGACATTCCTCAACAGGAACTAGTGAAGGACACAACTAGATCTCCATGTTGAAAAACAGTTGATTAAAGCTTTGTTTAACGCTTAGACCAAGTGCCTAGTAGTTTTCTTACGTCAAGTATCACATTGCTGTTTGTGTGATCTTGCTGTGCACAAATTGGCTGCTGCGTTTCCCTACATTACAACAGTGACTACATTTTTAAAGTACTTAATTAGCTATAAAGCGCTTTGGGATGTCCTGAGGTTGTGAAAGGCGCTATATAAATGCAAGACTCTTTGTTTCTTTCTTAGAATTTTACTCAGCTCTCCCGTCGAGGTGATCACTCATTTTTCGGTTTAGATAATGTGATTTACTTTGCTGAATCTCTCTCTTAAATGCAGCAAATTGCGATTCAACAGGTCTGCAGTCCATCGCCATCTTTTTGATGGTATAAATCTCACTCTTCCACTTGCCGTGCTGCTCTGCAGGGACAGGCTGTCCTCCCAGGCCAGGAAATACATTATTCTGCTTTAGAATTACAGGAAAGGATGAAAATAAAAATCAGCTGTCCCAATAATATTTTATTTGACAGCTGGCACGTCCCAGCACTTAAACAAACATGCACCACTTTGGGGCCTCGTGTCTAAAGGAACCTCCGAGCACAGCAGCATGTGTTGGCCATTCTGAGAGATTCCTTGGTTGCTTTTAAAGGGAACTTGTCCAAACCCTCTGGCAAGCAAGAATTAACATGGGGCAGGGGCTGATGGCGAAAGGGGGACAATATGCAGATGGTATTCAACGACTTGAGCCACTTTCTTTGCAGCTGAGGACCTCCCGAGATTGATGGGCGGGCTGCAGCTGTCAAACAACAGGAGCTGGGCGAGGCCAGCCTAACAAGTGCAGGGAGAAGGTGGTGGGTGTGCCCAGAGCTGTCAGTTATCAGCTGTACTCCTGAGGCAACGCCTTGTGCCAGAAAGACAACTATAGTTAAAGGAGCCAAGCAGGGCTCCTGGGAGACAAGTTGCCTCAATGCTTTCTGCACTGCGTTAAATGCTGAGTTAAAAACATCTTCTTGTTAAAATTACAGACACCGGAAGATCACGAGACAGAGATGGGGATCAAGTCGAAGGAGGCAAGGAAGTACATTTTTAACTGTTTGGATGATATGGCACAGGTACGATTGTCTTTCTTGGGCAGTTTGCTCCCTTTCCTTTGCTCTCCTTGCTGGGCTACAATTCTACAGGAACCAGCTGCCTTCTGGTACCTCACCACCGGGCCATTTCCACGCCTGAGTCCTGGTGGTGAGTGCCGGCAGGGGATTTCAACACAGGGGGCTGGAGCATCATAGCTAAACTGTCCTCACCCAACTTCCACAGGCACACACGCACACACATACAGACACACACACACACACACACACACACACAGACACACACAGACACACACACACACACACACACACAGACAGATTCACACACACACACACAGACACACAGACACACACACACACAGATTCACACACACACACACACAGACACACACACACAGACACACACACACACAGATTCACACACACACACACACAGACACACACACACACACACACACACAGATTCACACACACACACACAGACACACACACACACACAGATTCACACACACACACACAGACACACACACACACAGACACACACACACACAGATTCACACACACACACACACACAGACACACACAGCCACACTCACACACACAGACACACAAAAACACACACACACAGATTCACACACACACACAGATTCACACACACAGACTCACAGACACACACAGCCACACTCACACACACACACACACACAGACACACAAAAACACAGTCACACACACAGTTACACAAACACTAACACATATACAGATACAGACGCGCACACACAAAAACACACACCAATGCACAAACGTACGCGCACAAGCATACACACGCACACAGACACTCACACAGACTCACACACAGACACACAGACACACACACAGACACACACAGACACACACACAGACACTCACACAGACTCACACACAGACACACACAGACACACACAGACTCACACACACACAGACACACACACAGACTCACACACAGACACACAAAAACACAGTCACACACACACTAACGCATATACAGATACAGACGCGCACACACAGTCACACAAAAACACACACCAACGCACAAACGTACACGCACAAGCATACACGCACACACAGACACACGCTCACACACTTCTAGAACAACGCTGACCGATTTTTTTTCCCCCCTCATCTCTCAAACCCAGAGGGCCTGAAGTAAATCCTAGTGCTACCTCTGCACAGACTGAACCCGCGACCTGCGTGATCTGTATGGCCCAGTGCCTAAGCTCACTGAGGCAGGGTGAGCCACAAGCAGGATGACAACCCGTCTTTTCTCCCTGGACTAAAAGTACAAACATATCAGAAAGACTGACAGCATTTGGATTTCTAGAACACTCTCTTACATTTCTGTACCTTGTCTGTGCTGAGATGGCATGGGTCAGACACTTCAGTTTTGGGGAATTCTTCGATTCAAGCCTCTGTTGGCGTGCATTGTGTTAAATTGAGTGAGTATCTGTGCAAGGCTTTTCATGATGTGCGTTGAAGAAAGCATCTTGTGCAGATGGCTTAGTGCTTTGAAGCATCAACACACCAGTCTGCAAAGTTCAAGGGCCCCAGCCCCCAGCTGAGTTCCCAATCTCAGCCTTATCAGTGGGGAGGAGAGGGCTGAGCGAGGTTCCATGCAGGGAGGGGAGGGACAGGAAATTGGGCGGAGATACTCCAGGCCCACTCTTTCCCCAGCTACAGTTATTGAAATGTTTGGCTGATCATCAGTGGTGTTTGATTTTTATTGCTCCACTCCCCTCATTCGACCCCCTCTCTTCCCTGAAGTGCTACAGGGTCTTCAGAAACTCTTCCTCATAAAGGAGCCCAGGCCATGATTATCAGCACGCTGTTGGACAAAGCTCCCAGCACCGACCCTGCCCTTACCTGTCGCGCACGTGTGAAAGCATTTTCCAGTAGGAGAGTCATTGGATAGCGATCAGGCGCAGGCGCTGTGGTGCATTTATTTGTGGGCGTGTTTCTATTGGGCTATAATTTGCTGTGACAGGGCATCTAACGGCGTCTGCCGTTAGTTAGACTTGCCCCTGCACAGTTAGGATTTTAAATTTTTTGCGTGGCGAGATGCTAACGGCCCAGCGAATGAAAACCGGGCGTCTGGGACCTGAGTGAACAGCGCAAGCAACTGTCTATCCCCTCAACCAATGTTACACTTTTAAAATCGGCAACAATTAATATCTGAAGGAATGAGACTCCACACTTGTAATAGTTAATTTTCAGTGCCAGAGAGGTTAATGGGCAGCAATTTACACTTATCACGTTGTTAAAATGTGTGCAGTTTTGGTCGCCTTATCTGAGGAAGGATGTTCTTGCCATGGAAGGAGTTCAGCGAAGATTCACAAGGCTGATACCTGGGATGGCAGGAATGACATATGAGGAGAGATTGGGTCGATTGGGCTTATACTCGCTGGAGTTTAGAAGAATGAGAGGGGATCTCATCGAAACATATAAAATTCTGACAGGTCTGGACAAACTAGATGCAGGAAGAATGTTCCCAATGGTCGGAGAGTCCAGAACCAGGGGTCATAATCTAAGGATAAGGGGTAAGCCATTTAGGACAGAAATGAGGAAGAATTTCTTCACCCAGAGAGTGGTGAACCTGTGGAATTCTCTACCACAGAAGGTAGTTGAGGCCAAGTCATTAAATATATTCAAGAATGAGTTAGATATATTTCTTAAAGCTAAAGGTATCAAGGGATATGGGGAGAAGGCAGGTACAGGGTACTGAGTTTGGATGATCAGCCATGATCTCATCGAATGGCGGAGCAGGCTCGAGGGGCCGAATGGCCTACTCCTGCTCCTATCTTCTATGTTTCTATGTTTCTAAAATGGTAGCTAGTCTTGAAATGACAAGACCTAACTCTCTGTGGCAAGTCTAGTTTGTATCTACCACACAAATACAGCAGCTCCACATTGCATGTCAATGGTGAGTCAGACAGCGAGATGCTGTTTTCGCGAAGCTAATGGTGGAGCAGCGCAGCTCAGACAACTTTTGGGCATCCGCGTTTAATCGCATATCTGCCCCTCGCCTGAAGTTGTTGTACCATTTGCGCATAAATAACAACGAGTGCCATTAGCCTCACTGTTGCTTTGACAGCAAACTCTGGGCCATTTTATATATATAGATACATATATCTACAGATAGATATGGATCCAAATGCAAGTTGTTGTTTTATAGAGGAAAGGTTGGATCAGATCAGCCATGATCTCATTGAATGGTGGAGCAGGCTCGAGGGGCCGATTGGTCTACTCCTGCTCCTATTTCTTATGTTCTTATGTTGAGCAGGTTGGGCCTATACTCATTGGAGTTTAGAAGAATGAGAGGTGATCTTATTGAAACATATAAGATTCTGAGGGGGCTGGACAGGGTAGATGCTGAGAGGATGTTTCCCCTCGTGGGGGAATCTAGAACGAGGGGGCACAGTTTTAGAATAAAGGGTCGCCCTTTTAAGATGGAGATGAGGAGGAATTTCTTCTCTCAGAGGGTTGTGAAAATTTGGAATTCTCTACCCCAGAGAGCTGTGGAGGCTGGGTCATTGAATAAATTCAAGGCGGAAATAGACACATTTTTGAAAAACAGGGGAATTAAGGGTTATGGGGAACAGGCAGGAAAGTGGAGTTGAGGCCAAGACCAGATCAGCCATGATCTTATTGAATGGCGGAGCAGGCTCGAGGGGCCGAATGGCCTACTCCTGCTCCTACGTCTTATGTTCTTATGTTCTTATAAAAATAAAGATAGATAGAGATATAGATTGATAATAGATAGATATATATGTATAGATAGATATATTGGGCAACACCCACTGCCTAGCTGCAGACATGAGGATGAAGAAAGGGCACCTGCTGTTTTGCTAGGGCCACCCATGGAACTGTACTTCAGCAAGAGTTAAAGCACTGTGGAGAACACTAAGAGAAAAAAGCTTGTGCAGAAAGCCGGCCTCTCCCTTTCTCCCTCTTTTGTCTACCACAGACTTGGCATTCTTGTTGCAAAGCTGCAGGGGTCCCCTTCCAGTGCCGTCCTGTGCCACGCCTTGTGCACGGGCCTGAGCCAGGGAATGTGAGCGTCCGCTGTGATTGTTGCTGCTCCAGGCTTGTGTCATTCGACTGTGGAAAAGACAACTTCCCACCTAACGCCAACCTTTCCCTTGCAGGTAAACATGACCACGGATTTGGAGGGAAGTGAGATGTTGGCAGAGAAGGCAGACAGGCGGGAGTTTATCGATCTGCTAAAGAAGATGTTGACCATTGACGCAGACAAGAGAATTACTCCGATCGAGACGCTGAGCCATCCCTTTGTAACGATGACCCACCTACTGGACTTTCCTCATAGCACACAGTAGGTTCCCTCCTTCTAGGGCAGGTTCCCTGAATTTTCCCACATCTGAGCTTCTGCAAAGTGACAAGTGTTCGGAGGAAGTCAGTCTGCAGAATCACTTATTCCCTCCAAGTTGTGAATTTTCTCTGCACTTTTTATATAGGTTGTACTCGGTGAGTTTACACGGCTGTAATCTAATTATGCAGTTCAAATGGAATTTAAATTGATAACAGAAATGGCACAAGTCAGGAGTGTGATGGAATACTCTCCACTTGCCTGTATGGGTGTAGCTGCACCAACACTCCAGAAGCTCGACACCATCCAAGACAAAGTAGTCCACTTGGTCAGCAGCCCATACACTATCATTAACATCTACCTCCTCCACCACCGGCGCATCATGACTGCACTGTGTAGTATCCACAGGATGCACTGTAGCAACTCGTCAAGGCTTCTTCAACAGCACCTCCCAAACCCGTGACCTCCGCCACTTAAAAGGTCAAGGGCAGCAGGTGCATGGGAACACCACCACCTCCAAGTTCCCTTCCGGGTCACACACCATCCCAACTTGGACATATATCCATGTTCATTCATTGTTGCTAGGTCAAAATCCTGGAACACCCTACCTACCAGCGCTGTGGGAGCACCTACACCACAAGGACTGCTGTGGTTCAAGGAGGCGGCTCACCACCACCTTCTCAAGGGCATCTAGGGATAGGCAATAAATAAACTTCCAGGTGGGGACCCTGTCAAAGAAAAACTCCACAGCATGCAGGGAAACCCGAACTTCTGGGATTCCCGACAGAGCTCCGTCCCCCCGCCTACGCAGCCCGCCCCTGTCAAGATTCAGCCCCAACTGTGGGAAAATTCATCGCCCTCAGGATCGGTGCTTTGATGAGTGAAATCGCCGTAGTTTTCCACTTCTCAATAATGAATTGGTCTCCTAATTTTTCTTTCAGCGTCAAGTCCTGCTTTCAGAACATGGAGATTTGCAAGCGAAGGGTCAATATGTACGACACGGTGAACCAGAGTAAGACGCCATTCATCACGCACGTAGCTCCAAGCACATCGAGCAACCTGACGATGACCTTCAGCAACCAACTCAGCACAGTGCACAACCAGGTATGTGCAGAACGAGTGATCTAAACCGGGTCAGCACAGTGCACAACCAGGTATGTGCAGAACGAGTGATCCAAACCGGGTCAGCACAGTGCACAACCAGGTATGTGCAGAACGAGTGATCTGAACCGGGTCAGCACAGTGCACAACGAGGTATGTGCAGAACGAGTGATCTAAACCGGGTCAGCACAGTGCACAACCAGGTATGTGCAGAACGAGTGATCCAAACCGGGTCAGCACAGTGCACAACGAGGTATGTGCAGAACGAGTGTTCTGAACCAGGTCAGCACAGTGCACAACGAGGTATGTGCAGAACGAGTGATCTGAGCCGGGTCAGCACAGTGCACAACGAGGTATGTGCAGAACGAGTGATCTAAACCGGGTCAGCACAGTGCACAACCAGGTATGTGCAGAACGAGTGATCTGAGCCGGGTCAGCACAGTGCACAACGAGGTATGTGCAGAACGAGTGATCTAAACCGGGTCAGCACAGTGCACAACCAGGTATGTGCAGAACGAGTGATCTAAACCGGGTCAGCACAGTGCACAACCAGGTATGTGCAGAACGAGTGATCTAAACCGGGTTAGCGCGGGTAGATGAACACGGAGGGGCCGAAAGCCCCTAGTTTGCGGGATCAGTGCGAGGGCCTCTGATTACCACAGGACAGGTGCTGCTGGCACAGCACTGAGATCGATAGATTTTTATTCGGTAAGGGTATCAAGGGATATGGAACCAAGGCGGGTAAATGGGGTTGAGGTACAGATAAGCATTGGACACCTCTCCGGTAAGGAGGATCGATCTGTCCAGAACCTGAAAGAAAAGATTCCTGCCCTTGTGGAGTGGAGGGCAGGGAGGTCGAGGCCATTTGCTGGGCCTGGCCCCCATTGGTGGGGCTCTTGTGGAAGTCAGTATGCCTCACCACACTGGGCGACCCGGCCGCCACTGGTACGCCAGGTGCTGGGTAAGCCTGAGGAGCCGGAACACCTCCCTCCTCCAGTGTAGGGAGTCCTAACCCCTGGGCCCGTCTCTTTGCTGCCATTTGCCTTGTAAGGGGTGGACAGAGGTCCCATGGCCACAAGTAAACTCCTGAA
The DNA here is from genome assembly GCA_030390025.1 of Squalus acanthias. Lineage (NCBI taxonomy): Eukaryota > Metazoa > Chordata > Chondrichthyes > Squaliformes > Squalidae > Squalus > Squalus acanthias. Next base: position 64,091,405 of record CM059435.1, read on the forward strand.
AAAGACAGAGACCCCACCCAACCGGGTCTCCACTGCTTTCTTGGGGGTTGCGCCGGTCTGTGCCAGAGTTACCATGGGAAACCAGTGGAAACCCCACCCCCACAAGGAATTTCACAGGACCAGGAGTAGGCCTTTCAACCCCTCGAACCATTCAGTTAGATCACGGCTGATCTGTACCTCAACCTCATTTACCCGCCTTTGTTCCATATCCCTTGATACCCTTACCCAACAAAAATCTATCGATCTCAGTCTTGTAGATTTCGATTGACCCTCAGCATCCACAGCCTTTTGGGGGGGTGAGTTCCAAAATAATATTTTGGGATACAGTATGCGAGTAATTTGAGACATGATGTGGTGAGTGTAACATGCTTGGGAGGAACAGGTGACTTTGGACCTATGGTTCCCAAAGCTCTCCACCACTGGGGTTTCCCTCGTGTCATGGCTGGGTCTGTTGTAGACTCATTGATTGAGATTGATCGCTGTAGTTAGTCATAACTCCATTATCGTTGTATCATGTGACTACCAGGATGGCAAAAGGCGAACCTGATGGACCGTGGTCATTTATGGTCTAGTGATTCTTATGTTCCTATTCCCACTACCCTCTGTGTTTAAAAGTGCTTCCTGATTTCACTCTTAAATGGCCTGGCTCTAATTTTAAGATTTACCCCTCTTGTTCTGGATTCCTCCACCAGAGGAAACAGTTTCTCTGTATCTACCCTAGCGAGTCATTTAATCACTTTAAAGACCTCGATCAGATCGCCCCTCAATCACGGGAATACAAACCAAGTTTATGCAACCTGTCTTCTCGTAATTTAATCCTTTAAGCCCTAATGTCATTCTGGGGAATCTGCGCTGTACCCCTTCCAAATCCAGTATATCTTCTCCTGAGGCAGAGCTCCAGATGGGGTCTGACCAAGGCTCTGTACAGCTGAAGCTTCACTTCCTCACTTTTATATTCCAGCCCCCTTGAGATAAAGGTCAACATTCCATTAGCCTTTTTGATTACCTTTTGTACCTGTGCACTAGCCTTTAGTGATTTGTGTACATTCACATGTGATGTCAGGCCTGAGTGTTCTGAACCAGTTCTGCACAGCGCACAACCAAGTAAATAGACAGAGTGATCCAGACCATGTCGACACGGGCCACAGCTGGGCAGTTAGTGATTGCAGGATCTAAACTGGGTCAGCACAGTCCACAGCTGGATATGTTTACACTAATTTTTCTTAACCTGCTCAACACAAGCCACAACCAGGGAGTTAGACACAAAATGACCTAAACCAGGTCAACACAGGTCACAACCAGACTGAGTGATCTGAAATGGGTCAGCGCTGTTCTGTTGGTCAGACTGATGGGTAGAAATATCTGGAACAGATGGGTGATGTCTCAGTGAGCATCACAGCCCAACCATTTATCTCTGACTTACAGGACAGCCCAAAGAATGGGGTCACAGATTTACCTCAAGATCAGTCCCAGCTTAATCTGACAGAACGCAACAAATGCTGAGAGAATTAAATGGCTTGCAATCAGACCAACGATTCTGAAGACTGTGTTTTACACAGGCTGCACCAGTCCACAGTATCTCTGAGCAGTGGATGAATTCAGGGCTCCTGTAATCGGAGTCACTTTTAAAACAGCGTTTTAAAAATGTCTGCTCAGTGGAGTAAATCTGCCTGTTGTGGAACTGAATGGCCCAAGTCTGATTCCTGATTCCTGATTCCTGGTCTGTGCTGAATTTGGACTTAGAGTGCCCCTTTGGCCATGGGATGAGGAAAAATAAATCGGACAGGGAATCAATGTCCAGTCACTTGTGTCGGAAAGTGTTGGCGTGAGGATTAGGACGCCTTCCACGGTCGAACAGCCTGCAAACACAATGTCGAGACTGGAGAGGCCAGAATGGCCACTTGACTTAAGGTGCTGAAGGGCAGTTGGCAGCAGCAGAACTGTAACCCAGCAAGAGACAACACCTTTAAGGAGAGAAGGGGAGAAAAAAATGGCAAGAAACGAATCTGCCCATTCATGTTAGTCACTGGAAATGATTGTTCCCCTTTAACTACCTCAAATAAGCTAAATGCGGCCTTTCTTGTAAAAACTACAATGTTTGAACTGAAAACTAAACATGTGTGATATTGAATTGCCAAGGTCATTCACAGGCCAGTTGGAAACTAGTCACTTAGCTCTCACTTTGATGAATAAACACTTAACTGTTGGGTAAACAGGAACTCCATATGTTAGAACAGCTCACACTGGGGTTTCAGTCTTAAAGAGGCACTGCTGCATCTGTGTTGGCAAAACTTCTTCATTAATCATCGTGATATCATTCCCGATGCGAACGCTCAGCTGTCCTCGGAAAGCATGACTTGTGTCTCTCCGGGAACTACCCTTCCCCCGAAACAGAAACGGCTTTAAGGATAAGTCCGGGATTTAAAAGGGAGTCATACAGCTGGACTGGCAATCAGTGCCCTTGTTGGCGAGTCTGCTAATTGCTCCTATTTTTAAAATTCTCGTTGTCACATCCCATTCTCCCGGCAGGGGTCTCCTCTCAGGCAGCGCTCTATTTGAGTGGGGCTGCGGGGTGGGACCAGTCACCCTGTGCTATTTTATACTTCATCCTCCTTATCTTCATGGTCAAGGCGGAGCTCAAAAGTATCTGCTTCCCCTTGTTTGCCTCTGACAGCAGCCGCCATCCAATGGGAAGGTTGCGAGTTTGCCTCCATTGGTGCGAAGCCATCCGAGGCAGGGCACGTTATACCTCCCTCCCTCCCTCCCTCCTCAAAATAAATGGCTTGAGTTCGGGAATCAGAAGTACCCTGGAATGATACCGGGTTTGAACTCTGCTCTGTGCTGAGTTAGCTGCTCTCAGTTTGGGTGATGGTGAAGGGAGAGGGGGATTAAATCCACTGGGTTGGGGAGGGGGCGAAGAATTGGCAAGTGTTCCTGCTCCTGATCGTTATCTAGTATCCCCTGCTGGGGGCTAGTCCTGTTCCTTTGTTACTCTGAGTTAGCTAATCCCAGCTAGGTTGGCAACTGGAACCTCAAAATTGGTCTCCGTGCTTCGGATAACGGGAGTTAGTTGGGATATTGTAATGAACATCCACACCTTTTGTCGTTGGGATGATATATTCATTTGAGCGCAGCACGGCGTGTCTGTTGACAATATCCTCTTAGGAGGCAACTGGCTGGTTTGGTTGACAGGCCACCTGGCGAATCCCTGAATGGGGAAGGAGTCAGCCGGCGGGAAGCGGAGGTAGTGGGGTTGTTGTGAGGGCAGGTAACAGCCCCCTTTCTGGGAACTCGGGGGGGAAAAGAGGACAAAGATCTGCATGCGAAGGTCAGTCCATCCAGTTAAGTCTTGAGAAAGAGCCCAGCTTTACGAGGGATAGCTCGCTCATCTTAAATGCAGAGCTGGTCAGAATCAGAAGGCTAACCAGGGAAAAATAAAGTCAGGGTAGGCAGTGTATTTTGTTTCTTACGTCCACAATGGGAAGTAAAGTTAAGCGAACTAAGTGCGACTCGTTGCTCTGTAGATTCACTTGCTACCTGTAAAATAAAGCTTCTGAACAATTAATGTCTGATCGCCAATCGCCAGAACTTGTGTGAAAGACACAATATCCAGTTCATATCACAAAGGAGCCCTATTCTTACACCCTGAGTTACATTATGCTATGATTAGATATTGGGCAGTACACGCTCCTGAACATAATGTACCAGGGACCACTTACGGGAGTGACCAGCTACATTGAACTTGAGAGAGCATCGAAGGCAGACCCGATATTTTAATCAGCTGAGTTAGTTTATCTCAGCACGGGTAAGAATTGGGACATTAAAATTGGCCTTCATACCCCTGGACTACGGAGGTGAAAAAAAATCAGCCATGTCTGATGCTCCTGATTGTCGTCCAGTGACTCCAGCTGGAAAATGCGCACAGATGTTGGGCTCAGCTGCAGTACCCCAACAGTAAGATCTCACCCATGAAGATTGGTCACTCGGATGAAGTATCGGAGGGTGACCACACTTCAGTGAGAGTTGCACCTTCAGGAGAGGAAAGGGGAATTGAAATGAAAAATAAGCTAACCATGGTTTCAATTTCAAAATGGTGACATGGTCATGGAAGTCTTACTGTAGGTAGTTACTGTGCTAGTTATGTCTTTGCTTGATTCTCAGATGTACATTGATCATGGCTTTCAAGAAAATCCTCAGTTTGTTAGACTCTCCTCACCCTTCTTCTCACTTTAACCAGGATGCTTTTTTTGCAAGATTGCTGTGTACAGCTATTTTATGTAGTTTCAATATAGGGTTCCTTTCTAGTGCAATAAATGCTGTTGTTCATTCATAAGCACCCAAGACTTCTTACCTGGGACCACCTCAAAAAGGTCCCACCATCACATGGAGCATCCTGTACCCACCAGTACTGTACCCCAGTGTTATACAGTGACAGACCTGTACCCACCAGTACTGTACCCCAGTGTTATACAGTGACAGACCTGTACCCACCAGTACTGTACCCCAGTGTTATACAGTGACTACACACCAGTACTGTACCCCAGTGTTATACAGTGACAGACCTGTACCCACCAGTACTGTACCCCAGTGTTATACAGTGACAGACATGTACCAACCAGTACTGTACCCCGGTGTTATACAGTGCCAGACCTGTACCCACCAGTACTGTACCCCAGTGTTATACAGTGACTACCCACCAGTACTGTACCCCAGTGTTATACAGTGACAGACCTGTACCCACCAGTACTGTACCCCAGTGTTATACAGTGACTACCCACCAGTACTGTACCCCAGTGTTATACAGTGACAGACCTGTACCCACCAGTACTGTACCCCAGTGTTATACAGTGACAGACATGTACCAACCAGTACTGTACCCCAGTGTTATACAGTGACAGACCTGTACCCACCAGTACTGTACCCCAGTGTTATACAGTGACTACCCACCAGTACTGTACCCCAGTGTTATACAGTGACAGACCTGTACCCACCAGTACTGTACCCCAGTGTTATACAGTGACAGACCTGCACCCACCAATATTGTACCCCAGTGTTATACAGTGACAGACTTGTACCCACCAGTACTGTACCCCTGTGTTAGTGACAGACCTGCACCCACCAGTACTGTACACCAGTGTTATACAGTGACAGACCTGTACCCACCAGTACTGTACCCCAATATTGTACAGTGACACACTTGTATCTACCAGTACTGTACCCCAGTGTTATACAGTGACAGACCTGTACCCCAGTGTTACACAATGACAGATCTGTACCCACCAGTGCTGTATCCCATTGTTATATAATGACAGACCTGTCCCCACCAGTACTGTATCCCAGTGTTATACAGTGACAGACTTGTACCCACCAGAACTGTACCCCAGTGTTATACAGTGACAGACCTGTACCCACCAGTACTATACCCCTGTGTTGTACGTTGACAGACCTGTACCCACCCGTACTGTACCCCAGTGTTATACAATGACAGACCTGTACCCCAGTGTTATACAATGACAGACCTGTACCCACCAGTACTGTACCCCAGTGTTGTACAGTGACAGACCTGTACCCACCCGTACTGTACCCCAGTGTTATACAATGACAGACCTGTACCCCAGTGTTACACAATGACAGAGCTGTACCCACCAGTACTGTATCCCAGAGTTATACAATGACAGACCTGTACCCACCAGTACTGTACACCAGTGTTATACAGTGACAGACCTGTACCCACCAGTACTGTACCCCAATGTTGTACAGTGACACACTTGTATCTACCAGTACTGGACCCCAGTGTTATACAGTGACAGACCTGTACCCCAGTGTTACACAATGACAGATCTGCACCCACCAGTGCTGTATCCCATTGTTATATAATGACAGACCTGTCCCCACCAGTACTGTACCCCAGTGTTATACAGTGACAGACCTATACCCACCAGTATTGTACCCCAGTGTTACACAGCGACAGACCTGTCCCCACCGGTACTGTAACCCAGTGTTATACAGTGACAGACCTGTACCCACCAGTACTGTACCCCAGTGTTATACAGTGAGAGACCTGTACCCACCAGTACTGTACCCCACTGTTATACAGTGACAGACCTATACCCACCAGTACTGAACCCCAGTGTTATACTGTGACAGACCTGTCCCCACCAGTACTGTACCCCAGTGTTATACAGTGACAGACCCGTACCCACCAGTACTGTACCCCAGTGTTATACAGTGACAGACCTGTACCCACCAGTACTGTACCCCAGTGTTATACAGTGACAGACCTATACCCACCAGTACTGTACCCCAGTGTTATACAGTGACAGACTTGTACCCACCAGCACTGTACCCCAGTGTTATACAGTGAGAGACCTGTACCCACCAGTACTGTACCCCAGTGTTATACAATGACAGTCCTCTACCCACCAGTACTGTACCCCAGTGTTATACAGTGACAGACCTGTACCCACCAGTATTGTACCCCAGTGTTATACAGTGACAGACTTGTACCCACCAGTACTGTACCCCTGTGTTAGTGACAGACCTGCACCCACCAGTACTGTACACCAGTGTTATACAGTGACAGACCTGTACCCACCAGTACTGTACCCCAATATTGTACAGTGACACACTTGTATCTACCAGTACTGTACCCCAGTGTTATACAGTGACAGACCTGTACCCCAGTGTTACACAATGACAGCTCTGTACCCACCAGTGCTGTATCCCATTGTTATATAATGACAGACCTGTCCCCACCAGTACTGTATCCCAGTGTTATACAGTGACAGACTTGTACCCACCAGAACTGTACCCCAGTGTTATACAGTGACAGACCTGTACCCACCAGTACTATACCCCTGTGTTGTACGTTGACAGACCTGTACCCACCCGTACTGTACCCCAGTGTTATACAATGACAGACCTGTACCCCAGTGTTATACAATGACAGACCTGTACCCACCAGTACTGTACCCCAGTGTTGTACAGTGACAGACCTGTACCCACCCGTACTGTACCCCAGTGTTATACAATGACAGACCTGTACCCCAGTGTTATACAATGACAGACCTGTACCCACCAGTACTGTACCCCAGTGTTGTACAGTGACAGAGCTGTACCCACCAGTACTGTATCCCAGAGTTATACAATGACAGACCTGTACCCACCAGTACTGTACCCCAATGTTGTACAGTGACACACTTGTATCTACCAGTACTGGACCCCAGTGTTATACAGTGACAGACCTGTACCCCAGTGTTACACAATGACAGATCTGCACCCACCAGTGCTGAACCCCAGTGTTGTACAGTGACAGACCTGTACCCACCCGTACTGTACCCCAGTGTTATACAATGACAGACCTGTACCCCAGTGTTACACAATGACAGAGCTGTACCCACCAGTACTGAACCCCAGTGTTGTACAGTGACAGACCTGTACCCACCCGTACTGTACCCCAGTGTTATACAATGACAGACCTGTACCCCAGTGTTACACAATGACAGAGCTGTACCCACCAGTACTGTATCCCAGAGTTATACAATGACAGACCTGTACCCACCAGTACTGCACCCCAGTGTTACACAGTGACAGACCTGTACCCACCAGTACTGTACCCCAGTGTTATACAGTGACAGACCTGTACCCACCAGTACTGAACCCCAGTATTATACAGTGGCAGACATGTCCCCACCAGTACTGTACCCCAGTGTTATACAGTGACAGACCTATACCCACCAGTATTGTACCCCAGTGTTACACAGCGACAGACCTGTACCCACCGGTACTGTAACCCAGTGTTATACAGTGACAGACCTGTACCCACCAGTACTGTACCCCAGTGTTATACAGTGAGAGACCTGTACCCACCAGTACTGTACCCCACTGTTATACAGTGACAGACCTATACCCACCAGTACTGAACCCCAGTGTTATACTGTGACAGACCTGTCCCCACCAGTACTGTACCCCAGTGTTATACAGTGACAGACCCGTACCCACCAGTACTGTACCCCAGTGTTATACAGTGACAGACCTGTACCCACCAGTACTGTACCCCAGTGTTATACAGTGACAGACCTATACCCACCAGTACTGTACCCCAGTGTTATACAGTGACAGACTTGTACCCACCAGCACTGTACCCCAGTGTTATACAGTGAGAGACCTGTACCCACCAGTACTGTACCCCAGTGTTATACAATGACAGTCCTGTACCCACCAGTACTGTACCCCAGTGTTATACAGTGACAGACCTGTCCCCACCAGTACTGTACCCCAGTGTTATACAGTGACAGACCTGTACCCACCAGTTCTGTACCCCAGTGTAAAACAGTGACAGACCTGTACCCACCAGTACTGGACCCCAGTGTTATACAGTGACAGACCCGTACCCACCAGTACTGTACCCCAGTGTTATACAGTGACAGACCTGTACCCACCAGTACTGTACCCCAGTGTTATACAGTGACAGACCTATACCCACCAGTACTGTACCCCAGTGTTATACAGTGACAGACTTGTACCCACCAGCACTGTACCCCAGTGTTATACAGTGAGAGACCTGTACCCACCAGTACTGTACCCCAGTGTTATACAATGACAGTCCTGTACCCACCAGTACTGTACCCCAGTGTGAAACAGTGACAGACCTGTACCCACCAGTACTGGACCCCAGTGTTATACAGTGACAGACCTGTACCCACCAGTACTGTACCCCAGTGTTATACAGTGACAGACCTGTACCCACCAGTTCTGTACCCCAGTGTGAAACAGTGACAGACCTGTACCCACCAGTACTGGACCCCAGTGTTATACAGTGACAGACCTGTACCCACCAGTACTGTACCCCAGTGTTATACAGTGACAGACCTGTACCCCAGTGTTATACAATGACAGACCTGTACCCACCAGTACTGAACCCCAGTGTTGTACAGTGACAGACCTGTACCCACCCGTACTGTACCCCAGTGTTATACAATGACAGACCTGTACCCCAGTGTTACACAATGACAGAGCTGTACCCACCAGTACTGTATCCCAGAGTTATACAATGACAGACCTGTACCCACCAGTACTGCACCCCAGTGTTACACAGTGACAGACCTGTACCCACCAGTACTGTACCCCAGTGTTATACAATGACAGACCTGTACCCCAGTGTTATACAATGACAGACCTGTACCCACCAGTACTGAACCCCAGTGTTGTACAGTGACAGACCTGTACCCACCCGTACTGTACCCCAGTGTTATACAATGACAGACCTGTACCCCAGTGTTATACAATGACAGAGCTGTACCCACCAGTACTGTATCCCAGAGTTATACAATGACAGACCTGTACCCACCAGAACTGCACCCCAGTGTTACACAGTGACAGACCTGTACCCACCAGTACTGTACCCCAGTGTTATACAGTGACAGACCTGTACCCACCAGTACTGAACCCCAGTATTATACAGTGGCAGACATGTCCCCACCAGTACTGTACCCCAGTGTTATACAGTGACAGACCTATACCCACCAGTATTGTACCCCAGTGTTACACAGCGACAGACCTGTACCCACCGGTACTGTAACCCAGTGTTATACAGTGACAGACCTGTACCCACCAGTACTGTACCCCAGTGTTATACAGTGAGAGACCTGTACCCACCAGTACTGTACCCCACTGTTATACAGTGACAGACCTATACCCACCAGTACTGAACCCCAGTGTTATACTGTGACAGACCTGTCCCCACCAGTACTGTACCCCAGTGTTAGACAGTGACAGACCCGTACCCACCATAACTGTACCCCAGTGTTATACAGTGACAGACCTGTACCCACCAGTACTGTACCCCAGTGTTATACAGTGACAGACCTATACCCACCAGTACTGTACCCCAGTGTTATACAGTGACAGACTTGTACCCACCAGCACTGTACCCCAGTGTTATACAGTGAGAGACCTGTACCCACCAGTACTGTACCCCAGTGTTATACAATGACAGTCCTGTACCCACCAGTACTGTACCCCAGTGTTATACAGTGACAGACCTGTACCCACCAGTACTGTACCCCAGTGTTATACAGTGACAGACCTGTACCCACCAGTTCTGTACCCCAGTGTTATACAGTGACAGACCTGTACCCACCAGTACTGTACCCCAGTGTTATACAGTGACAGACCTGTACCCCAGTGTTATACAATGACAGACCTGTACCCACCAGTACTGAACCCCAGTGTTGTACAGTGACAGACCTGTACCCACCCGTACTGTACCCCAGTGTTATACAATGACAGACCTGTACCCCAGTGTTAAACAATGACAGAGCTGTACCCACCAGTACTGTATCCCAGAGTTATACAATGACAGACCTGTACCCACCAGTACTGCACCCCAGTGTTACACAGTGACAGACCTGTACCCACCAGTACTGTACCCCAGTGTTATACAGTGACAGACCTATACCCACCAGTACTGTACCCCAGTGTTATACAGTGACAGACTTGTACCCACCAGCACTGTACCCCAGTGTTATACAGTGAGAGACCTGTACCCACCAGTACTGTACCCCAGTGTTATACAATGACAGTCCTGTACCCACCAGTACTGTACCCCAGTGTTATACAGTGACAGACCTGTACCCACCAGTACTGTACCCCAGTGTTATACAGTGACAGACCTGTACCCACCAGTTCTGTACCCCAGTGTTATACAGTGACAGACCTGTACCCACCAGTACTGTACCCCAGTGTTATACAGTGACAGACCTGTACCCCAGTGTTATACAATGACAGACCTGTACCCACCAGTACTGAACCCCAGTGTTGTACAGTGACAGACCTGTACCCACCCGTACTGTACCCCAGTGTTATACAATGACAGACCTGTACCCCAGTGTTACACAATGACAGAGCTGTACCCACCAGTACTGTATCCCAGAGTTATACAATGACAGACCTGTACCCACCAGTACTGCACCCCAGTGTTACACAGTGACAGACCTGTACCCACCAGTACTGTACCCCAGTGTTATACAATGACAGACCTGTACCCACCAGTACTGTACCCCAGTGTTATACAGTGACAGACCTGTACCCACCAGTACTGTACCCCAGTGTTATACAGTGACAGACCTGTACCCACCAGTACTGTACCCCAGTGTTATACAATGACAGACCTGTACCCACCAGTACTGTACCCCAGTGTTATACAGTGACAGACCTGTACCCACCAGTACTGTACCCAGTGTTATACAGTGACAGACCTGTACCCACCAGTACTGTACCCCAGTGTTATACAGTGACAGACCTGTACCCACCAGTACTGTACCCCAGTGTTATACAGTGACAGACCTGTACCCAGCAGTACTGTACCCCCAGTGTTATAACAGTGACAGACCTGTACCCACCAGTTCTGCACCCCAGTGTTAAATGACAGTGACCAGACCTGTACCCCCATCTTAACAGTGGCAGACAGTACCCACCAGTACTGTACCCCAGTGTTATACAGTGACAGACCTGTACCCACCAGTACTGTACCCCAGTGTTATACAGTGACAGACCTGTACCCACCAGTACTGTACCCCAGTGTTATACAGTGACAGACCTGTACCCACCAGTACTGTACCCCAGTGTTATACAGTGACAGACCTGTACCCACCAGTACTGTACCCAGTGTTATACAGTGACAGACCTGTACCCACCAGTACTGTACCCCAGTGTTATACAGTGACAGACCTGTACCCACCAGTACTGTACCCCAGTGTTATACAGTGACAGACCTATACCCACCAGTACTGTACCCCAGTGTTATACAGTGACAGACTTGTACCCACCAGCACTGTACCCCAGTGTTATACAGTGAGAGACCTGTACCCACCAGTACTGTACCCCAGTGTTATACAATGACAGTCCTGTACCCACCAGTACTGTACCCCAGTGTTATACAGTGACAGACCTGTACCCACCAGTACTGTACCCCAGTGTTATACAGTGACAGACCTGTACCCACCAGTTCTGTACCCCAGTGTTATACAGTGACAGACCTGTACCCACCAGTACTGTACCCCACTGTTATACAGTGACAGACCTGTACCCCAGTGTTATACAATGACAGACCTGTACCCACCAGTACTGAACCCCAGTGTTGTACAGTGACAGACCTGTACCCACCCGTACTGTACCCCAGTGTTATACAATGACAGACCTGTACCCCAGTGTTACACAATGACAGAGCTGTACCCACCAGTACTGTATCCCAGAGTTATACAATGACAGACCTGTACCCACCAGTACTGCACCCCAGTGTTACACAGTGACAGACCTGTACCCACCAGTACTGTACCCCAGTGTTATACAATGACAGACCTGTACCCCAGTGTTATACAATGACAGACCTGTACCCACCAGTACTGAACCCCAGTGTTGTACAGTGACAGACCTGTACCCACCCGTACTGTACACCAGTGTTATACAATGACAGACCTGTACCCCAGTGTTATACAATGACAGAGCTGTACCCACCAGTACTGTATCCCAGAGTTATACAATGACAGACCTGTACCCACCAGAACTGCACCCCAGTGTTACACAGTGACAGACCTGTACCCACCAGTACTGTACCCCAGTGTTATACAGTGACAGACCTGTACCCACCAGTACTGTGCCCCAGTGTTATACAGTGACAGACCTGTACCCACCAGTACTGTACCCCAGTGTTATACAGTGACAGACCTGTACCCACCAGTTCTGTACCCCAGTGTTATACAGTGACAGACCTGTACCCACCAGTACTGTACCCCAGTGTTATACAGTGACAGACCTGTACCCCAGTGTTATACAATGACAGACCTGTACCCACCAGTACTGAACCCCAGTGTTGTACAGTGACAGACCTGTACCCACCCGTACTGTACCCCAGTGTTATACAATGACAGACCTGTACCCCAGTGTTAAACAATGACAGAGCTGTACCCACCAGTACTGTATCCCAGAGTTATACAATGACAGACCTGTACCCACCAGTACTGCACCCCAGTGTTACACAGTGACAGACCTGTACCCACCAGTACTGTACCCCAGTGTTATACAGTGACAGACCTATACCCACCAGTACTGTACCCCAGTGTTATACAGTGACAGACTTGTACCCACCAGCACTGTACCCCAGTGTTATACAGTGAGAGACCTGTACCCACCAGTACTGTACCCCAGTGTTATACAATGACAGTCCTGTACCCACCAGTACTGTACCCCAGTGTTATACAGTGACAGACCTGTACCCACCAGTACTGTACCCCAGTGTTATACAGTGACAGACCTGTACCCACCAGTTCTGTACCCCAGTGTTATACAGTGACAGACCTGTACCCACCAGTACTGTACCCCAGTGTTATACAGTGACAGACCTGTACCCCAGTGTTATACAATGACAGACCTGTACCCACCAGTACTGAACCCCAGTGTTGTACAGTGACAGACCTGTACCCACCCGTACTGTACCCCAGTGTTATACAATGACAGACCTGTACCCCAGTGTTACACAATGACAGAGCTGTACCCACCAGTACTGTATCCCAGAGTTATACAATGACAGACCTGTACCCACCAGTACTGCACCCCAGTGTTACACAGTGACAGACCTGTACCCACCAGTACTGTACCCCAGTGTTATACAATGACAGACCTGTACCCCAGTGTTATACAATGACAGACCTGTACCCACCAGTACTGAACCCCAGTGTTGTACAGTGACAGACCTGTACCCACCCGTACTGTACCCCAGTGTTATACAATGACAGACCTGTACCCCAGTGTTATACAATGACAGAGCTGTACCCACCAGTACTGTATCCCAGAGTTATACAATGACAGACCTGTACCCACCAGAACTGCACCCCAGTGTTACACAGTGACAGACCTGTACCCACCAGTACTGTACCCCAGTGTTATACAGTGACAGACCTGTACCCACCAGTACTGAACCCCAGTATTATACAGTGGCAGACAGTCCCCACCAGTACTGTACCCCAGTGTTATACAGTGACAGACCTATACCCACCAGTATTGTACCCCAGTGTTACACAGCGACAGACCTGTACCCACCGGTACTGTAACCCAGTGTTATACAGTGACAGACCTGTACCCACCAGTACTGTACCCCAGTGTTATACAGTGAGAGACCTGTACCCACCAGTACTGTACCCCACTGTTATACAGTGACAGACCTATACCCACCAGTACTGAACCCCAGTGTTATACTGTGACAGACCTGTCCCCACCAGTACTGTACCCCAGTGTTATACAGTGACAGACCCGTACCCACCATAACTGTACCCCAGTGTTATACAGTGACAGACCTGTACCCACCAGTACTGTACCCCAGTGTTATACAGTGACAGACCTATACCCACCAGTACTGTACCCCAGTGTTATACAGTGAGAGACCTGTACCCACCAGTACTGTACCCCAGTGTTATACAATGACAGTCCTGTACCAACCAGTACTGTACCCCAGTGTTATACAGTGACAGACCTGTACCCACCAGTACTGTACCCCAGTGTTATACAGTGACAGACCTGTACCCACCAGTTCTGTACCCCAGTGTTATACAGTGACAGACCTGTACCCACCAGTTCTGTACCCCAGTGTGAAACAGTGACAGACATGTACCCACCAGTACTGGACCCCAGTGTTATACAGTGACAGACCCGTACCCACCAGTACTGTACCCCAGTGTTATACAGTGACAGACCTGTACCCACCAGTACTGTACCCCAGTGTTATACAGTGACAGACCTATACCCACCAGTACTGTACCCCAGTGTTATACAGTGACAGACTTGTACCCACCAGCACTGTACCCCAGTGTTATACAGTGAGAGACCTGTACCCACCAGTACTGTACCCCAGTGTTATACAATGACAGTCCTGTACCCACCAGTACTGTACCCCAGTGTGAAACAGTGACAGACCTGTACCCACCAGTACTGTACCCCAGTGTTATACAGTGACAGACCTGTACCCACCAGTTCTGTACCCCAGTGTTATACAGTGACAGACCTGTACCCACCAGTTCTGTACCCCAGTGTGAAACAGTGACAGACATGTACCCACCAGTACTGGACCCCAGTGTTATACAGTGACAGACCCGTACCCACCAGTACTGTACCCCAGTGTTATACAGTGACAGACCTGTACCCACCAGTACTGTACCCCAGTGTTATACAGTGACAGACCTATACCCACCAGTACTGTACCCCAGTGTTATACAGTGACAGACTTGTACCCACCAGCACTGTACCCCAGTGTTATACAGTGAGAGACCTGTACCCACCAGTACTGTACCCCAGTGTTATACAATGACAGTCCTGTACCCACCAGTACTGTACCCCAGTGTGAAACAGTGACAGACCTGTACCCACCAGTACTGGACCCCAGTGTTATACAGTGACAGACCTGTACCCACCAGTACTGTACCCCAGTGTTATACAGTGACAGACCTGTACCCACCAGTTCTGTACCCCAGTGTGAAACAGTGACAGACCTGTACCCACCAGTACTGGACCCCAGTGTTATACAGTGACAGACCTGTACCCACCAGTACTGTACCCCAGTGTTATACAGTGACAGACCTGTACCCCAGTGTTATACAATGACAGACCTGTACCCACCAGTACTGAACCCCAGTGTTGTACAGTGACAGACCTGTACCCACCCGTACTGTAACCCAGTGTTATACAATGACAGACCTGTACCCCAGTGTTACACAATGACAGAGCTGTACCCACCAGTACTGTATCCCAGAGTTATACAATGACAGACCTGTACCCACCAGTACTGCACCCCAGTGTTACACAGTGACAGACCTGTACCCACCAGTACTGTACCCCAGGGTTACAGTGACAGACCTGCACCCACCAGTACTGTACCCCAGTGTTATACAGAGACAGACCTGCACCCACCAGTACTGTACCCCAGTGTTATACAGAGACAGACCTGTACCCACCAGTACTGTATGCCAGTGTTATACAGTGAGAGACCTGTACCCACCAGTACTGTACCCCAGTGTTATACAGTGAGAGACCTGTACCCACCAGTACTGTACCCCAGTGTTGTACAGTGACAGACCTGTACCCACCAGTACTGTACCCCAGTGTTATACAGTGACAGACCTGTACCCACCAGTACTGTACCCCAGGGTTACAGTGACAGACCTGCACCCACCAGTACTGTACCCCAGTGTTATACAGAGACAGACCTGCACCCACCAGTACTGTACCCCAGTGTTATACAGAGACAGACCTGTACCCACCAGTACTGTACCCCAGTGTTATACAGTGACAGGCCTGTACCCACCAGTACTGTAACCCAGTGTTATTCAGAGACAGACCTGTACCCACCACTACTGTACCCCAGTGTTATACAGTGACAGACCTGTACCCACCAGTACTGTAACCCAGTGTTATACAGTGACAGAACTGTCCCCACCAGTACTGTACCCCAGTGTTATACAGTGACAGACCTGTCCCCACCAGTACTGTAGCGCAGTGTTATACAGAGACAGACCTGTACCCACCAGTACTGTACCCCAGTGTTACAGTGACAGACCTGTACCCACCAGTACTGTACCCCAGTGTTACAGTGACAGACCTGTACCCACCAGTACTGTACCCCAGTGTTATACAGCGACAGCCCTGTCCCCACCAGTACTGTACCCCAGTGTTACACAGTGACAGACCTGTCCCCACCAGTACTGTACCCCAGTGTTACACATTGACAGACCTGTCCCCACCAGTACTGTACCCCAGTGTTACACAGCGACAGACCTGTCCCCACCAGTACTGTACCCCAGTGTTACACAGTGACAGACCTGTACCCACCAGTACTGTACCCCAGTGTTACAGAGCGACAGACCTGTCCCCACCAGTACTGTACCCCAGTGTTACACAGTGACAGACCTGTCCCCACCAGTACTGTACCCCAGTGTTATACAGCGACAGACCTGTCCCCACCAGTACTGTACCCCAGTGTTACACAGTGACAGACCTGTCCCCACCAGTACTGTACCCCAGTGTTATACAGCGACAGACCTGTCCCCACCAGTTCTGTACCCCAGTGTTATACAGTGACAGACCTGTACCAACCAGTACTGTACCCCAGTGTTACACAGTGACAGACCTGTACCCACTATTACTGTACCGCAGTGTTATACAGTGACAGACCTGTACCCACCAGTACTGTACACCAGTGTTATACAGTGACAGACCTGTACCCACCAGTACTGTACGCCAGTGTTATACAGTGACAGACCTGTACCCACCAGTACTGTACCCCAGTGTTATACAGTAACAGACCTGTAACCACCAGTACTGTACCCCAGTGTTATACAGTGACAGACCTGTACCCACCAGTACTGTACCCCAGGGTTACAGTGACAGACCTGCACCCACCAGTACTGTACCCCAGTTTTATACAGTGACAGACCTGTACCCACCAGTACTGTGCCCCAGTGTTATACAGTGACAGACCTGTACCCACCAGTACTGTATGCCAGTGTTATACAGTGAGAGACCTGTACCCACCAGTACTGTACCCCAGGGTTACAGTGACAGACCTGCACCCACCAGTACTGTACCCCAGTGTTATACAGAGACAGACCTGCACCCACCAGTACTGTACCCCAGTGTTATACAGAGACAGACCTGTACCCACCAGTACTGTACCCCAGTGTTATACAGTGACAGGCCTGTACCCACCAGTACTGTAACCCAGTGTTATTCAGAGACAGACCTGTACCCACCACTACTGTACCCCAGTGTTATACAGTGACAGACCTGTACCCACCAGTACTGTAACCGAGTGTTATACAGTGACAGAACTGTCCCCACCAGTACTGTACCCCAGTGTTATACAGTGACAGACCTGTCCCCACCAGTACTGTAGCGCAGTGTTATACAGAGACAGACCTGTACCCACCAGTACTGTACCCCAGTGTTACAGTGACAGACTTGTACCCACCAGTACTGTACCCCAGTGTTATACAGTGACAGACCTGTACCCACAGTACTGTACCCCAGTGTTATACAGTGACAGACCTGTACCCACAGTACTGTACCCCAGTGTTATACAGTGACAGACCTGTACCCACCAGTACTGTACCCCAGTGTTATACAGTGACAGACCTGTACCCACCAGTACTGTACCCCAGTGTTATACAGTGACAGACCTGTACCCACCAGTACTGTGCCCCAGTGTTATACAGTGACAGACCTGTACCCACCAGTACTGTACCCCAGTGTTATACAGTGACAGACCTGTACCCACCAGTACTGTACCCCAGTGTTATAGTGACAGACCTGTACCCACCTGTACTGTTCCCCAGTGTTATACAGGGACAGACCTGTCCCCACCAGTACTGTACCCCAGTGTTATACAGTGACAGACCTGTACCCACCAGTACTGTACCGCAGTGTTATACAGTGACAGACCTGTACCCACCTTACTGTACCCCAGTGTTATACAGTGACAGACCTGTACCCACCAGTACTGTACCACAGTGTTATACAGTGACAGACCTGTACCCACCAGTACTGTGCCCCAGTGTTATACAGTGACAGACCTGTACCCACCAGTACTGTACCCCAGTGTTATACAGTGACAGACCTGTACCCACCAGTACTGTACCCCAGTGTTATACAGTGACAGACCTGTACCCACCAGTACTGTACCCCAGTGTTATACAGTGACAGACCTGTACCCACCAGTACTGTACCCCAGTGTTATACAGTGACAGGCCTGTACCCACCAGTACTGTGCCCCAGTGTTATACAGTGACAGACCTGTACCCACCAGTACTGTACCCCAGTGTTATACAGTGACAGACCTGTACCCACCAGTACTGTACCCCAGTGTTATACAGTGACAGACCTGTACCCACCAGTACTGTACCCCAGTGTTATAGTGACAGACCTGTACCCACCAGTACTGTACCCCAGTGTTATACAGGGACAGACCTGTCCCCACCAGTACTGTACCCCAGTGTTATACAGTGACAGACCTGTACCCACCAGTACTGTACCCCAGTGTTATACAGTGACAGACCTGTACCCACCAGTACTGTACCCCAGTGTTATACAGTGACAGACCTGTACCCACCAGTACTGTGCCCCAGTGTTATACAGTGACAGACCTGTACCCACCAGTACTGTACCCCAGTGTTATACAGTGACAGACCTGTACCCACCAGTACTGTACCCCAGTGTTATACAGTGACAGACCTGTACCCACCAGTACTGTACCCCAGTGTTGTACAGCGACAGACCTGTCCCCACCAGTACTGTACCCCACTGTTATACAGTGACAGACCTGTACCCACCAGTACTGTACCCCAGTGTTATACAGTGACAGACCTGTACCCACCAGTGCTGTACCACAGTGTTATAGAGTGACAGACCTGTACCCACCAGTACTGTACCCCAGTGTTATACAGTGACAGACCTGTACCCACCAGTACTGTACCCCAGTGTTATACAGTGACAGACCTGTACCCACCAGTACTGTACCCCAGTGTTATACAGTGACAGACCTGTACCCACCAGTACTGTACCCCAGTGTTATACAGTGACAGACCCGTACCCACCAGTACTGTACCCCAGTGTTATACAGTGACAGACCTGTACCCACCAGTACTGTACCCCAGTGTTATACAGTGACAGACCTATACCCACCAGTACTGTACCCCAGTGTTATACAGTGACAGACTTGTACCCACCAGCACTGTACCCCAGTGTTATACAGTGAGAGACCTGTACCCACCAGTACTGTACCCCAGTGTTATACAATGACAGTCCTGTACCCACCAGTACTGTACCCCAGTGTGAAACAGTGACAGACCTGTACCCACCAGTACTGTACCCCAGTGTTATACAGTGACAGACCTGTACCCACCAGTTCTGTACCCCAGTGTTATACAGTGACAGACCTGTACCCACCAGTTCTGTACCCCAGTGTGAAACAGTGACAGACATGTACCCACCAGTACTGGACCCCAGTGTTATACAGTGACAGACCCGTACCCACCAGTACTGTACCCCAGTGTTATACAGTGACAGACCTGTACCCACCAGTACTGTACCCCAGTGTTATACAGTGACAGACCTATACCCACCAGTACTGTACCCCAGTGTTATACAGTGACAGACTTGTACCCACCAGCACTGTACCCCAGTGTTATACAGTGAGAGACCTGTACCCACCAGTACTGTACCCCAGTGTTATACAATGACAGTCCTGTACCCACCAGTACTGTACCCCAGTGTGAAACAGTGACAGACCTGTACCCACCAGTACTGGACCCCAGTGTTATACAGTGACAGACCTGTACCCACCAGTACTGTACCCCAGTGTTATACAGTGACAGACCTGTACCCACCAGTTCTGTACCCCAGTGTGAAACAGTGACAGACCTGTACCCACCAGTACTGGACCCCAGTGTTATACAGTGACAGACCTGTACCCACCAGTACTGTACCCCAGTGTTATACAGTGACAGACCTGTACCCCAGTGTTATACAATGACAGACCTGTACCCACCAGTACTGAACCCCAGTGTTGTACAGTGACAGACCTGTACCCACCCGTACTGTAACCCAGTGTTATACAATGACAGACCTGTACCCCAGTGTTACACAATGACAGAGCTGTACCCACCAGTACTGTATCCCAGAGTTATACAATGACAGACCTGTACCCACCAGTACTGCACCCCAGTGTTACACAGTGACAGACCTGTACCCACCAGTACTGTACCCCAGGGTTACAGTGACAGACCTGCACCCACCAGTACTGTACCCCAGTGTTATACAGAGACAGACCTGCACCCACCAGTACTGTACCCCAGTGTTATACAGAGACAGACCTGTACCCACCAGTACTGTATGCCAGTGTTATACAGTGAGAGACCTGTACCCACCAGTACTGTACCCCAGTGTTATACAGTGAGAGACCTGTACCCACCAGTACTGTACCCCAGTGTTGTACAGTGACAGACCTGTACCCACCAGTACTGTACCCCAGTGTTATACAGTGACAGACCTGTACCCACCAGTACTGTACCCCAGGGTTACAGTGACAGACCTGCACCCACCAGTACTGTACCCCAGTGTTATACAGAGACAGACCTGCACCCACCAGTACTGTACCCCAGTGTTATACAGAGACAGACCTGTACCCACCAGTACTGTACCCCAGTGTTATACAGTGACAGGCCTGTACCCACCAGTACTGTAACCCAGTGTTATTCAGAGACAGACCTGTACCCACCACTACTGTACCCCAGTGTTATACAGTGACAGACCTGTACCCACCAGTACTGTAACCCAGTGTTATACAGTGACAGAACTGTCCCCACCAGTACTGTACCCCAGTGTTATACAGTGACAGACCTGTCCCCACCAGTACTGTAGCGCAGTGTTATACAGAGACAGACCTGTACCCACCAGTACTGTACCCCAGTGTTACAGTGACAGACCTGTACCCACCAGTACTGTACCCCAGTGTTACAGTGACAGACCTGTACCCACCAGTACTGTACCCCAGTGTTATACAGCGACAGACCTGTCCCCACCAGTACTGTACCCCAGTGTTACACAGTGACAGACCTGTCCCCACCAGTACTGTACCCCAGTGTTACACATTGACAGACCTGTCCCCACCAGTACTGTACCCCAGTGTTACACAGCGACAGACCTGTCCCCACCAGTACTGTACCCCAGTGTTACACAGTGACAGACCTGTACCCACCAGTACTGTACCCCAGTGTTACAGAGCGACAGACCTGTCCCCACCAGTACTGTACCCCAGTGTTACACAGTGACAGACCTGTCCCCACCAGTACTGTACCCCAGTGTTATACAGCGACAGACCTGTCCCCACCAGTACTGTACCCCAGTGTTACACAGTGACAGACCTGTCCCCACCAGTACTGTACCCCAGTGTTATACAGCGACAGACCTGTCCCCACCAGTTCTGTACCCCAGTGTTATACAGTGACAGACCTGTACCAACCAGTACTGTACCCCAGTGTTACACAGTGACAGACCTGTACCCACTATTACTGTACCGCAGTGTTATACAGTGACAGACCTGTACCCACCAGTACTGTACACCAGTGTTATACAGTGACAGACCTGTACCCACCAGTACTGTACGCCAGTGTTATACAGTGACAGACCTGTACCCACCAGTACTGTACCCCAGTGTTATACAGTAACAGACCTGTAACCACCAGTACTGTACCCCAGTGTTATACAGTGACAGACCTGTACCCACCAGTACTGTACCCCAGGGTTACAGTGACAGACCTGCACCCACCAGTACTGTACCCCAGTGTTATACAGTGACAGACCTGTACCCACCAGTACTGTGCCCCAGTGTTATACAGTGACAGACCTGTACCCACCAGTACTGTATGCCAGTGTTATACAGTGAGAGACCTGTACCCACCAGTACTGTACCCCAGGGTTACAGTGACAGACCTGCACCCACCAGTACTGTACCCCAGTGTTATACAGAGACAGACCTGCACCCACCAGTACTGTACCCCAGTGTTATACAGAGACAGACCTGTACCCACCAGTACTGTACCCCAGTGTTATACAGTGACAGGCCTGTACCGACCAGTACTGTAACCCAGTGTTATTCAGAGACAGACCTGTACCCACCACTACTGTACCCCAGTGTTATACAGTGACAGACCTGTACCCACCAGTACTGTAACCGAGTGTTATACAGTGACAGAACTGTCCCCACCAGTACTGTACCCCAGTGTTATACAGTGACAGACCTGTCCCCACCAGTACTGTAGCGCAGTGTTATACAGAGACAGACCTGTACCCACCAGTACTGTACCCCAGTGTTACAGTGACAGACCTGTACCCACCAGTACTCTACCCCAGTGTTACAGTGACAGACCTGTACCCACCAGTACTGTACCCCAGTGTTACACAGTGACAGACCTGTACCCACCAGTACTGAACCCCAGTGTTATACAGTGACAGACCTGTCCCCACCAGGACTGTACCCGTGTTATACAGTGACAGACCTGTACCCACCAGTACTGTACCCCAGTGTTATACAGTGACAGACCTGTACCCACCAGTACTGTACCCCAGTGTTATACAGTGACAGACCTGTACCCACCAGTACTGTACCCCAGTGTTATACAGTGACAGACCTGTACCCAGCAGTACTGTACCCCAGTGTTATACAGTGACAGACTTGTACCCACCAGTACTGTACCCCAGTGTTATACAGTGACAGACCTGTACCCACAGTACTGTACCCCAGTGTTATACAGTGACAGACCTGTACCCACAGTACTGTACCCCAGTGTTATACAGTGACAGACCTGTACCCACCAGTACTGTACCCCAGTGTTATACAGTGACAGACCTGTACCCACCAGTACTGTACCCCAGTGTTATACAGTGACAGACCTGTACCCACCAGTACTGTGCCCCAGTGTTATACAGTGACAGACCTGTACCCACCAGTACTGTACCCCAGTGTTATACAGTGACAGACCTGTACCCACCAGTACTGTACCCCAGTGTTATAGTGACAGACCTGTACCCACCTGTACTGTTCCCCAGTGTTATACAGGGACAGACCTGTCCCCACCAGTACTGTACCCCAGTGTTATACAGTGACAGACCTGTACCCACCAGTACTGTACCGCAGTGTTATACAGTGACAGACCTGTACCCACCTTACTGTACCCCAGTGTTATACAGTGACAGACCTGTACCCACCAGTACTGTACCACAGTGTTATACAGTGACAGACCTGTACCCACCAGTACTGTGCCCCAGTGTTATACAGTGACAGACCTGTACCCACCAGTACTGTACCCCAGTGTTATACAGTGACAGACCTGTACCCACCAGTACTGTACCCCAGTGTTATACAGTGACAGACCTGTACCCACCAGTACTGTACCCCAGTGTTATACAGTGACAGACCTGTACCCACCAGTACTGTACCCCAGTGTTATACAGTGACAGGCCTGTACCCACCAGTACTGTGCCCCAGTGTTATACAGTGACAGACCTGTACCCACCAGTACTGTACCCCAGTGTTATACAGTGACAGACCTGTACCCACCAGTACTGTACCCCAGTGTTATACAGTGACAGACCTGTACCCACCAGTACTGTACCCCAGTGTTATAGTGACAGACCTGTACCCACCAGTACTGTACCCCAGTGTTATACAGGGACAGACCTGTCCCCACCAGTACTGTACCCCAGTGTTATACAGTGACAGACCTGTACCCACCAGTACTGTACCCCAGTGTTATACAGTGACAGACCTGTACCCACCAGTACTGTACCCCAGTGTTATACAGTGACAGACCTGTACCCACCAGTACTGTGCCCCAGTGTTATACAGTGACAGACCTGTACCCACCAGTACTGTACCCCAGTGTTATACAGTGACAGACCTGTACCCACCAGTACTGTACCCCAGTGTTATACAGTGACAGACCTGTACCCACCAGTACTGTACCCCAGTGTTGTACAGCGACAGACCTGTCCCCACCAGTACTGTACCCCACTGTTATACAGTGACAGACCTGTACCCACCAGTACTGTACCCCAGTGTTATACAGTGACAGACCTGTACCCACCAGTGCTGTACCACAGTGTTATAGAGTGACAGACCTGTACCCACCAGTACTGTACCCCAGTGTTATACAGTGACAGACCTGTACCCACCAGTACTGTACCCCAGTGTTATACAGTGACAGACCTGTACCCACCAGTACTGTACCCCAGTGTTATACAGTGACAGACCTGTACCCACCAGTACTGTACCCCAGTGTTATAGTGACAGACCTGTACCCACCAGTACTGTACCCCAGTGTTATACAGGGACAGACCTGTCCCCACCAGTACTGTACCCCAGTGTTATACAATGACAGACCTGTACCCACCAGTACTGTACCCCAGTGTTATACAGTGACAGACCTGTACCCACCAGTACTGTACCCCAGTGTTATACAGTGACAGACCTGTACCCACCATTACTGTACCCTAGTGTTATACAGTGACAGACCTGTACCCACCAGTACTGTACCCCAGTGTTATATCGTGACAGACCTGTACCCACCAGTACTGTACCCCAGTGTTATACAGTGACAGACCTGTACCCACCAGTACTGTACCCCAGTGTTATACAGTGACAGACCTGTACCCACCAGTACTGTACCCCAGTGTTATACAGTGACAGACCTGTACCCACCAGTACTGTACCCCAGTGTTATACAGTGACAGACCTGTACCCACCAGTACTGTACCCCAGTGTTATACAGTGACAGACCTGTACCCACCAGTCCTGTACCCCAGTGTTATACAGTGACAGACCTATACCCACCAGTACTGTACCCCAGTGTTATACAGTGACAGACCTGTACCCACCAGGACTCCAATAGATTCAGAATTGTGCTGCATTGTTTACGTTGACCACAAAGAGTTGATCTTCGAGTAGTTTGTAGAAGTCAATGCTTTTTAACCACAGACCACTTATTCACTGGAAAGTTAGCCCTTTGTTTTATTATTGAATATATCGATAGATATATGTATTGATAAGTATAGCTCACAGTTAGGAACCATTTTAATCAGTACTTTTGCCGTATATATATATTCTGTCAGGTAATTTTTGACCTAAGAATACTGAGGATTTTTCTGAACATTTTTAAACATCTTCATTGTTCTTCCAATATAAGGCTCCACCAATTTGATTTCTAATCACATAAGATTTTAACAACATATAAATTCAACTTGGTGATTTGTTATGGATATTCTTCACCTTTTTAAAAAATAAAACACACATTCTGGACACACATTGTCCCAAACTCCAGGAAATCAAATTGTTTCGGCCGAGATTTTGTGCTTACTTTGTGTTTTAATTTCTCCTTCCCTAAACAAACAGCCTTGCTTACCATCTCCTATTATTTGTATTAAATCCCATCATCCCTTTAGGCCAACAGCCTGGCTCCCACATCCACAAGTGCCACCCTTTCCCTTGCCAACCCCGATGTCTCCTTACTTAACTACCAATCTGCACTTTACCAGCCTTCAGCAGCGTCCATGGCGGCCGTGGCCCAGCGGAGCATGCCACTGCAGACAGGAGCCTCGCAGCTGTGTGCTCGGCCCGATCCCTTCCAGCAGGCCTTGATTGTGTGCCCGCCCGGATTCCAAGGTGAGACGTGTTTTGTTTGACTCAGTTCCTTTACCCTCGCTGCTTGGACAGCCTCACGCCTTTCTAACTCAGTGCGTGCGATGCTGTTTCCTATTGTACTAGAAGCAGTTTCTCCCCCCACAACACCACACAAGATTGCTCAGCCCATTCAGCGAGCAGATGGGCCGAGCAGACAAGCCAAGTGCCGGGATCGATCCTTGGCCTGTGCGTCGGGGGGGCAGGGGAGGTGTTACAGGCTGGGGCGCTTTTCTCCAGAAAGGAGAAGGCTGAGGGGTGACCTGATAGAGGTCTTAATAGTTATGAAGGGGTTTGATAGGGTAGACGGAGAGAAGATGTTTCCATGTGGGGTGTAGTTCAAAACTAGGGGCCATAAATTTAAGATAGTCATCAATCAATCCAATCGGGAATTCAGGATAAATTTATTTACCCAGAGAGTGGTTAGAATGTGGAACTCGCTACCACAACGAGTGGTTGAGGTGAAGAGTATAGATGCATTTAAGGGGAAGCTAGATAATTACATGAGGGAGAAAGGAATCGAAGGATATGGTGATAGGTGAGGTTGAAGTAGGGTGGGAGGAGGCTCGTGGAGCATAAACACTAGCATAGACCAGTGGGGCCGAATGGCCTGTTTCTGTGCTGTAAATTTGATGTACTTGGCCTCAGCATCCAGTGTTAAGGAGAAGGAGAGGGACCAGACAGAGGTCCCACTCCTGAAAGAGTTTGCTGGAAAGGAGACGTGTGGGAGTGTCGGGTGAGGACGGGATCGGGCTCAACTGTGATGACCTCACTGGCTGAATAGCCTGTCACTCACACGTGAAGAGCAACCATTTGGGCGAGGCACTGGGAGGTGTCTGTTGTCATTGGAACCCAGTGCTTTGAGGAGAGGAGGAATAATTGTTTTTAAAAGCTGATGTGCGTCAAATTATAACTAAACTCTTCCTTGCTCCAGACCGATCATTCTCCGTGTGTTTTCCTTCTTACATTTTGAATGCTCTCTCCTTGGTGCCAATAGGGTTGCCGGCTTCCCCCACCAAGCACGCCGGGTACTCGGTCCGAATGGAGAATGCTCTTCCTATCGTCACGCAGGCTCCGGGAGCTCAGCCTCTTCAGATCCAGCCTGGCCTCCTGACACAGGTAGTTGGAATGATCAAGAAGGTGATACATTTCAGAAGGATTCAACAAATCCCTCATGGCAGTCAGAACATAGACACTGGGCTGCGTGGGCAGAAGGTCTCGTGTGTGATTCCTAGTCTGTACCGAGGTAGCTAATCTCAAGTGAGGTAATGGTCGGGTGGCTGCTGCAATTGGCTTTTGCACCTCTGAGCTAGGGAGAAGAAAAATTCGACAGGCTCCCGCTCCTGGCCGCTATCCAATGACCTCTGTTGGAAAGTGAGTGTCTTTGGATGTGGGGTGGGAACAAAGAAAGAAAGACATGCATTTCTACAGCGTCTTTCACGACCTCAGGACGTCCCAAAGTGCTTTACAGCCAATGAAGTACCTTTGAAGTATAGTTAGTGTGGTAATGTAGGAAACACGGCAGCCAATTTGCGCACAGCAAGCTCCCACAATGATATGATAATGACCAGATAATCTGTAGGTTTTTTTTTGAGTGATAAATATTGTCCAGGACTCCCCTGCTCTTCTTCGAATAATTCACCTGTAAATGCAAAGTGAGCGTACAGGGTAGATTCACTGGGATGAGGCCAGGGATGGGAAACTATAGTTATGAGAAGGGACTTGGGATACGTGGACCTTTTCCACTGGAGTAGAGAAGGGTAAGAAGAGATTTAAACAAAGATTATAAAATTAGAGTGAATATGAAAAGACTATTTCCTCTGGTTGAGATCATCAATGTCAAAGTGTCACTGAGAGCAAGGAGAGAGGTCAGGAGAAATTCCTCTACACAGAGGGTTGTTGGAGCATGGAATGCTTTGACACATGGAGTGGTTGAAGCAACGAGCATTGCATTTCTTAAGGAAGGAGCAGATAAACATTTAAAGCAGAGGAAGAGACAGGACTACGGGGAGGCAGCACGCAGTGGGATTAGTTGCGGATAGCTCTAGGAAAGAGACAGCACAGATATGATGGGCCGAATGGCTTCCTTCTTTGCAGTTAATCTTGTTTTTGGCAGTGCTGGCTGATGGATACTGGGATAACTCGATGCTTTTGTTTATGTTCACCTCTGTTTCACATCTCATCCAAAGGATGGAGAGTTTTCTCCATTCAGATCTTAGAAAAGGGAGTGGAAACAGGATCGGACTTAAAAATGTTACTGATAAAGAAACATTGAAAGTATCGGGAGTCCATTAAAAATAATCGTTTTACAAGTTGTAATTGAAATACTTGAAACACACATAGGTCAGTCGCAAACAGAAACGGCAGGTTAACATTTTGTGTGGAGACCTTTCGTCAACAAGGTTGTCACAGAGTTCCATGTAGTGTTAATGTTCACCCAATGAATTCAGTTGAAAACTTGGGATAGAGTTGCTGGCAGCTAGGAAATTACTTCAGATTAAAACTGAGCACGGGGCAGGGGTGGGGGCAGGTGCTGGCGGGATTGTTATCGCCCCCTCCCCGTAACCACATGAGCATTTCTTATTTTTGCTTCTCTTCCTTCCAGCAGGCTTGGCCTAGTGGGACCCAGCAGATCCTTTTGCCTCCAGCCTGGCAGCAGCTGACAGGAGTGGCAGCCCATACCTCAATGCAGCACGCTACCGTTCTTCCAGAGGCAGTGGCAGGGACCCAGCAACTGGCGGACTGGAGGTAGGCTCCATCGGTCTAGTCAACTGAAATGAGGCTGCTTAATTTTCTGCCCGGTCCTCCCCGGAGGGAAGGAGTGTGCGTCAGCATAACCCCAAACTATTTGGTTTGGCAAAACCGTGAGACAACTTGGCCTGATGTGCTTGTGACACCATGTAATGGCCTAAATGGCATCATCAACATGGCTAAAGGTTGCCTGGCCTTTGTGTTGGTCAGTCGGGTGCCTGGCATGTGTGGAAACCCAACTCCAAACAAGACTACTGAGATATCTAAACAATACAGTGTCAGCACTCTCCCTGCAGGGACACAGCCCAATTGCCTTAATCCAGAGAACTGAGGCACAAGGGTGGCTTAAAGAGTCTCCGCCCAAGGCTGGAGTTTAACCAGCGCAAACCATGCCATTTACTAGCACAGAGCACTGGTAAGCTCCCAGCTGCTTGTATTTGTTGGCTTACAGGGTTATTTGGAGCTGAGTGGGAAGCATCCGAGCTCCCAATGCCACGTTGCCGAGGAGATTGTGTGCTTGGGGTGGGTAAATGGTGTATAGATTGTTGCACCGTCTGTGCATGGCGCGACTGGTCTGATGGTGTTTTCTCACCCTTCTTTCATATGTCTGTACGGCATGACTTACCCCTCCAGGTGTCACCACTGGCCCAGGCCGGCCGGTCAGTCATCACTGATGCACCTAATGTATTTTAATGTTGGATAACCGGGAATGCCATGGAAGGTTGACTCAGTTCCAATGTCCCATCAGTGTCCAATGACTAATGTTCAGGCGTGTCATCATGGAACCAACTTGACCCCGCAGAGACCCCGCTCACTTTCTCCCCTTCCTTCTCAAGGAGGATTGTCACTAGTTGATCACCTAAATAAGAATTGGATGACTCAGTTCCAGTCTCCCATCACCAGGTGTGCCATCATGGAGCCAACTTGGCCCCACAGAGGTCAAGGAGGATTGTCACCAATTGGTCACATAAATAATAATTGGAAGGAGAAAGTGCCATCTGGCGAAGCTACTCCTTCCACAGTCTCTGCCCGATTTATTTAATGCCCTTAAATTTGTGAAGCTGAGAACATATAAGAAGCCATTGCAAGTGCTGTCCGTGTCAGACACAAACCCTGTTCCTCCCTTTTCCTTGGAATTACCTCGAACCTGAAAAATGCTCCAGTGAGAGAAGGTCGGGGAGAAGGTTGACTACTTGTAACTGGTGAGAGGCACGTTGTTGGTCTGTCCTGAGTAAATGTGATTATCTCCTTTAACCTCCCTTTGTCTGGCCCAGGAACACTCACCCGCACACCAGCCATTATAATACCATCATGCAGCAGCCGGCCCTGCTGGCAAGTCATGTGACCCTGCCGTCTGCCCAGCCGTTGAATATTGGCGTTGCTCACGTAATGAGACAGCAGCCCACCTCAAGCTCCTCCTCGAAGAAGAACAAGCAGCAGCAGTCCTCCGCCAGGTGCGTAGAATGCGCGGTCTGAAATTTACTGTCATTCCTCTGTGAGAGCTGAGGAGCGGTCAGCTGACCTCTGTTGGAAAATGAATGTTTTTTGACGAAGAAAGAAAGAAAGAACTTTCATTTCTACAGCGCCTTTCATGACCTCAAGATGTCCCAAAGCGCTTTACAGCCAATGAAGTACTTTTGACGTGTAGTCACTGTTGTAAAGTAGCGAAACACGGCAGCCAATTTGCGCAAAGGTTGGCACCTGCATTCAGCATAGAATCATAGAATAGAATCATAGAATGGTTACAGCACAGAAGGAGACCATTCGGCCTGTCCAGCCCGTGCCAGCTCTCTGCAAGAGCACTTCAGCTAGTCCCACCCCTCCACCCTTTCCCTGTAGCCCTGCAAAAATTTTCCCTCAGGTACTTATCCAACTCCCTTTTGAAAGCCATGATTGAGTCTGCCTCCACCACCCTTTCAGGCAGTGCATTCCAGATCCCAACCACTCTCTTCGTAAAAAAGTTTTTCCTCATGTCGCTTTTGGTTCTTTTGCCAATCACCTTGAATCTGTGTCCTCTGGTTCTTGACCCTTCTGCCAATGGGAACAGTTTCCCTTTATCTACTCTGTCTAGACCCCTCATAATTTTGAATACCTCTGTCAAATCTCCTCTCAACCTTCTCTGCTCTAAGAAAAACAACCCCAGCTTCTCCAGTCTATCCACGTAACTGAAGTCCCTCATTCCTGGAATCATTCTCGTAAATCTTTTCTGCACCCTCTCTAAGGCCTTCACATCCTTCCTAAAGTGCGATGCCCAGAATTGGACACAATACTCCAGTTGAGGCTGAACCAGTGTTTTATAAAGATTCATCATAACTTCCTTGCTTTTGTACTCTATGCCTCTATTTATGAAGCCCAGGATCCGTATGTTTTTTTAACCGCTTTCTCAACCTGCCCTGCCACCTTCAACAATTTGTGCACATATACCCCAAGGCCTCTCTGTTCATGCACCCCCTTTAGGATTGTACCCTTTAGTTTATATTGCCTCTCCTTGTTCTTCCTACCAAAATGTATCACTTCGCACATTTCTGCGTTAAATTTCATCTGCCACGTGTCCGCCCATTTCACCAGCCTGTCTATGTCATCTTGAAGTCGATCACTATCATCCTCACTGTTCACTATACCTCCAAGTTTAGTGTCATCTGCAAATTTTGAAATTGTGCCCTGTATACCCACATCCAAGTCATTAATATAGTACCGACCCCTGGGGAACACCACTGTATACCTTCTTCCAGTCCGAAAAACAACCGTTCACCACTACTCTCTGTTTCCTGTCACTTAGCCAATGTCTTATCATGCTGCCACTGTCCCTTTTATTCCATGGGCTTCAACTTTGCTGGTAAGCCTATTATGTAGCACGTTATCAAACGCCTTTTGGAAGTCCATATACACTACATCAACCGCATTGCCCCCATCAACCCTCTCTGTTACCTCATCAAAAAACTCAATCAAGTTAGTTAAACACAATTTGCCTTTAACAAATCCGTGCTGTCTTTCTTTAATTAATCCACACTTGTCTAAGTGACTGTTAACTTTGTCCCTGATTATCGTTTCCAAAAGCTTCCCCACTACCGAGGTTAAACTGACTAGTCTGTAGCTGCTGGGTTTATCCATACACCCTTTTTTGAACAAGGGTGTAACATTTGCAATTCTCCAATCCTCTGGCACCACCCCCGTATCTGAGGAGGATTGGAAGATTATGGCCAGTACCTCCGCGATTTCCTCCTTAACCTCCCTCAGCATCCTAGGATGCATCCCATCTGGTCCTGGTGACTTATTAACTTTAGGTTCAGACAGCCTTTCTAGTACCTCCTCTTTATCAATTTTTATCTCATCCAGTAACTTCACTACCTCCTCTTTGACAGCATCTTTTTCCTAGGATAATTGAAGTCCCACATTATTACTACTCTATAGTTCTTGCACCTCTGTAATTTCCCTGCAGATTTGCTCCTCTATATCTTTCCCACTAGTTGGTGGCCTATAGAATACACCTAGTAGTGTAATGGCACCTCTATTATTTCTTAACTCTAACCAAATAGATTCTGTCCTTGTCCCCTCCAGGACATCCTCTCTCTCCAGCATTGTAACATTCTCCTTACTCAATACTGCCACCCCACCTCCTTTCTTTCCTTCCCTATCTTTCCTGAACAGCTTATATCCAGGAATATTGAACACTCAATCCTGCCCTTTTTTGAGCTAGGTCTCCGTTATCGCCACAACATCATATTCCCATGTGACTATTTGCGCCTGCAGCTCACCAACCTTATTTACCACACTTTGTGCATTTACACACATGCACTGTAAACCTGTCTTAGACCTTCTTGTATTCTCTCTTAATCTGACCCCACCTAATATCTTACTATTTCTTACACTAGTGCTATCCGTCTCTCCCCATCCTTTGTGCACTTTGTTTCTCCTTTCTAATGCTACATCCTGGTGCCCATCCCCCTGCCAAATTAGCTTAAACCCTCCCCAACAACACTAGCAACCGCCCCCCGCCCCGCGCCCCTCGCGAGGACTTTGGTTCCGGCTCTGTTGAGGTGCAACCTGTCTGGCCTGTACAGGTCCCACCTCCCCCAGAACCAGTCCCATTCAGCACTTGACTGTCAGCCTAGATTGGGTACCCCTGTCCAGGAGTGGGGCTTGAACCCACAACCTTCTGACTCAGAGGCACGTGTGCTACCCTGACACTACACCTTTTGAAGTGTGGCAACCAAAATTGTACACAACACAAGTTCAATCTGCCCAGTGTATTAGGCACAGAAGAATTGCTTGATGAAAAAAGACCAAGTTCCATTTAGTTCACCTTCTACCATCCTGGTAGTCGCATGATATGATGATAATGGAGTTATTGACTAATCACAGCGATCAATCTCTATCAGTGAGTCTACAACAGACCCAGACACGAGGCGAGGAAAACCCCCAGTGGTGGAGAGCTTTGGGAACCACAGGTCCAAAGTCACCTTCTCCTCCCAAGCAGGTTACACTCACCACATCATGTCTCAATAAAGCCTCAACACAACCTCTGGAGACTTACAAACCGCTGTCCGGACGAGCCCAATATTTGATCTTTTTCACATGAAAAGTGACAAGTCCACTGTCACTTCCAGGTTCCTTCTAAAATCTCCTTGTGTTAATTCTGTTCCCTTCATTGAATTCTTATGCCACCCATTCTTTCTTGCAATACGCAATACTTTACATTTGTCAGATTTGCATTTAATTTGCAGTGGATACGATGTTTAAACTGTAATTTTCACACACAGTGTTTATTTCAGAATATATCGGGGTGATTCTCTGATTTACCCCAGTTGGTAAACCAAGCTCCAAGGGAGCACATGTCAGAGGCA
This sequence comes from Squalus acanthias, assembly GCA_030390025.1. Classification (NCBI taxonomy): domain Eukaryota; kingdom Metazoa; phylum Chordata; class Chondrichthyes; order Squaliformes; family Squalidae; genus Squalus; species Squalus acanthias. The sequence continues at coordinate 64,125,272 of CM059435.1, forward strand.
GGATTACCACATTTAAGTAACCTGACATAGATGGGGTGATTCTACAGGTGTAGTGGGACATTTGGTTGTCAGGCTGACTGAAATCATGCCACGTCTGAACGTGCGTTGCTTAAATTGTGACAGTCTCAACAATCGTTTCAACAAGATGCACCTGATCTTCATGTTCGAGGGGTGTTGGGGACGGGTGGGGGGGAGGGAAGAAAATAATCGGAATCACTAACAACAGCTCCCTGGTGGGTGAGTGAATGTATCGAGATAACATGGAATTCTCAGCTTCACTCTCCGGTCGGTCCTGCGTTAACTGAACTCGGGTGGTATAATTTGCCTCGGCACCTCTGAATTAAGGAGGTGGTGGAAAATCAGCCACGAGGCCCCTGTTCCTGATCATTGTTCAGTGACCACCACCTCCCCTTGCTGGAAAGTCTATGCCTGTGGTCACCAGGTCCAAGATCACCAAAGAAAGACTTGCATTCATATAGCGCCTTTCACAACCACCGAACGTCCCAAAGTGCTTTGCAGCCAATGAAGTACTTTTATTTTTTGGAGTGCAGTCACTGTTGTAATGTAGGAAATGCAGCAGCCAATTTGCGCACAGCAAGCTCCCACAAACAGCAATGTGATGATGACCAGATAATCTGTTTTGGTGCTGTTGATTGAGGGATAAATATTGGCCCCAGGACACCGGGAATAACTCAAATAACAACAGAAAATGCTGGAAACACTCAGCAGGCCAGGCAGCATCCGTGGAGAGAGAAACAGAGTCAACGTTTCAGGTCTGGGACCCTCTGTTTCTCTCTCCACAGGTGCTGCCTGGCCTGCTGAGTGTTTCCAGCATTTTCTGTTGTTATTTCAGATTTCCAGCATCCGCAGTATTTTGCTATTGTAACCGGGGATAACTCCCCTGCTCTTCTTCGAATGATGCCATGGGATCTTTTACGTCCACCTGAGAGAGCAGACGGGGCCTCGGTTTAATGTCTCATCCGAAAGACGGCACCTCCGACAGTCCAGCACTCCCTCAGCACTGCACTGGAGTGGCAGCCTGGATTTTGTGCTCAAGTCTCTGGACTGTGACGGCCCTCGCTGTCGAGTAGCCTGTCGGCACCTAGGACTTAGGCTCGCACGTGAAGAGTGGGCAATTGGGTGAGATACTGGAGAGGAGCCAGTGGCTATGGAGCTGTGTGCCAACACGAGTCAGCGCCTTCAGGAGGAGAATGGGAATATTGGAGAAAAGAAGAGGAAATCAAATCCAATGAAGCATAATTACAGGGTTTTCAATGCCTTAAATAAGGAATGTTTTGTTTCACACGACTGTCTATGAGTAATGCACAGGGATTCTGATTTTTCTTTCTGTGTACATGTCTTATTGTTTCTGCTCTTTCTCCACAGGAATATTTCGGCCTACGAGGTCTCCTCCTCCCGAAGCTTCAACTCTCACTCCCCGCAGCGCTCGAAACGTGTGAAGGAGAACACCCCACCTCGCTGTGCCGTGGTGCAGGACAGTCCAGCCTGCAGCACCTTGACGTGTGGCTGGGGGGAAGCCACCAGCACAACGCAAGAGCACCAGAGGCAGACCATCGTCATTCCCGATACGCCCAGCCCGGCGGTCAGCGTCATCACCATCAGCAGCGATACGGACGAGGAGGAGGAACGCAAACGCGTCCCCAACAGGTGAAGAGACAGCGGGCACTGTTACATAGAATCGTATAGACTTTACAGCACAGAAGCAGGACATTCGGTCCAACCGTCTGTGTTTATGCTCCACAAGAGCCTTCTCCAACCTTGCTTCATCTCACCCTATCAAAATACCTTTCTATTCCCTTCTCCCTCATGTACATATCTAGCTTCCCCTTAAATGCATCTATGCTATTCACCTCAACATGTGATTGCGAGTTCCACATTCTAACAACAGCAACAACTTGTATTTATATAGCGCCTTTAACATAGTAAAGCGTCCCAAGGCGCTTCACAGGAGCGTTATCAAAACAAAATTTGACACCGAGCCACATAAGGAGATATTAGGACAGATGACCAAAAGCTTGGCTAAAGAGGTAGGTTTTAAGGAGCATCTTAAAGGAGAAAAGAGAGGCGGAGAGGAGAAGAGGTTTAGGGAGGGAATTCCAGAGCTTAGGGCCTAGGCAGCTGAAGGCACAATCACCAATGGTGGAGCAATTAAAATGGGGGATGCTTAAGAGGCCAAAAATGGAGGAGCGCAGATATATCAGAGGGTTGTAGGGCTGGAGGAGATTACAGAGATAGGGAGGGGTGAGGCCATGGAGGGATTTGAAAACAAGGATGATATTTTTAAAATAGAGGTGTTACTTAACCGGGAGCCAATGTAGGTCAACGAGCACAGGGGTGATGGGTGAACAGGACTTGGTGCGAGTTAGGACTCTCTGGGTAAAGAAGCTTCTCCTAAATGCTTTACTGGATTTATTAGTGAGAGTTACGCAAGCGAGGCCTTTGGCTTGAGGAACATTGTCCGTTGAAAGCCTTTGAACGGAGTTTGTAGTGGTGACCACATTTGGAATTCAACAACACCGCGCATTTCTGGAGCAGAGACTAAGTTTTGAGCAACCTATTGAAGGAGCGGCACGAGATAACAAGGCAGAGAGATTTTCCAAAGAGAGCTGTAGACTGTGCTCGCTGAGGGTTTGACACCAACAGTGGAATTAGGTTAGGGGTGGGGGGAAAGAGAAATACTGAAGCAGGCCAGAGTTGGAAGAGCAGAGGGTGTGTCCTGGGATCTAGGGTAGAAGAGAGAGGACTGGCGACGACCCCTTAGTGTAATTGTTCACCAAAGATTCCATGGAGTCTCAGTGCATGCTCCCGTCCTCTCCGAGGCAGTAAATTTATTAGAGTTTTTTGAGGATGTAACTAGCAGGGTAGATAAAGGGGAACCAGTGGATGTAGTATATTTGGATTTCCAAAAGGCATTCGATAAGGTGCCATATAAAAGGTTATTACACAAGATTAGGGCTCATGGGGTTGGGGGTAATATAGTAGCATGGATAGAGTTGGTTAACGGGCAGAAAACAGAGAGTAGGGATAAACGGATCTTTTTCAGGTTGGCAGGCTGTAACTAGTGGGGTGCCGCAGGGATCAGTGTTGGGGCCTCAGCTATTTACAATCTATATTAATGACCTAGATGAAGGGACCGAGTGTACTGTATCCAAGTTTGCTGACGATACAAAGCTAGGTGGGACAGTAAGCTGTGAGGAGAACACAAAGAGTCTGCAAAGGGATATAGATAGACTAAGTGAGTGGGCAGTAAGGTGGCAGATGGAGTATAATGTAGGGAAATGTGAGGTTATTCACTTTGGTAGGAAGAATAGAAAAACTGAATATTTTTTAAATGGTGAGAAACTTTCAAATGTTGGTGTTCAGAGAGATTTGGGTGTCCTCGCGCAAGAAACACAGAAAGCTAGCATGCAGGTACAGCAAGCAATAAGGAAGGCAAATGGCATGTTGGCCTTTACTGCAAGAGGGTTGGAGTATAAGAGTAAGGAAGTCTTGCTACAATTGTGCAGGGCCTTGGTGAGACCACACCTGGAGTACTGTGCACAGTTTTGGTCTCCTTATCTAAGGAAGGATATACTTGCCTTGAAAGCAGTGCAACAAAGGTTCACTAGATTGATTCCTGGGATGAGAGGGCTGTCCTATGATGAGAGATTGTGTAGAATGGGCCTATACTCTCTGGAGTTTAGAAGAATGAGAGGTGATCTCATTGAAACATACACGATTCTGAAGGGGATTGACAGGGTAGATGCTGAGAGGTTGTTTCCCCTGGCTGGAGTGTCTAGAACTAGGGGGCATAGTCTCAGGATAAGGGGTCGGCCATTTAAGACTGAGATGAGGAGGAATTTCTTCACTCAGAGGGTTGTGAATCTTTGGAATTCTCTGCCCCAGAGGGCTGTGGATGCTGAGTCTTTGAGTATATTCAAGGCTGAGATAAATAGATTTTTGGACTCTAGGGGAATCAATGGATATGGAGATCGGGCAGGAAAGTGGAGTTGAGGTTGATGATCAGCCATGATCTTATTGAATGGCGGAGCAGGCTCGAGGGGACGTATCGCCTACTCCTGCTCTTATTTCTTATGTAACTAACCACAGCATCACACCAACGCGCACAGATGGACAATAGGTAGGAGATGCTCGTGCCCTGTTAGTTCAGGCGGTCCGAAACGAAGAACTGGAGACTCCAGAGCGGGTCCTCAATGACATGACTGTAATTACTTTGACCTTAAAGCAATTGATGATCAAACAATTTCTTCTCAATGGTCAGGCAATTGAAATGTTGTAAAGAGATAAGTTGTGAACTGCAGTCCCCTTGTACATCTCAGAGTTTGTCTGCTTTTGACACCCGTCAAGGGCTGAGGCTTGGGGACCCCAAATGTGCACAGGGATGCTGCTCGAGTTTAACCCAGGTAAAACCACGCCACTTACCCGGAAAGAGGGTTGATATCCGAGGATGCGGAGGGAAGCTAGGGAAGGAATAGCACAGGCTGTGACTGTGGGAAGCAAAATTGTGCCAGAGGACTGGAATGTGGCAAATATGACTCCGTTCTTCAAAAAAAAAGGAAACCGGGATAAGCCAGGAAATCACAGGCCAGTTAGACTTAATTCAGCTGTCGATCAACTACTAGAATCTATAACATGGGATGAAAGTACTAGGTTCTTGAAGAAACGTGAACTCGTTAGGGCCAGTCCGCACATATTGCTAAAACACAAGTTGTGTTTGACCAACCATATAGAATTCTTTGAAGAAACAACAGAGATTAGATGAAGGAAATGTAGTGGAGGAGATCTATATGGATTTGATAAGGTACCACTTAAGAGACTTAAGGTGAAGATCGTGGCACATGGAATTAAGGAGAGTGTGGCATCGAGGATAGAGATGGTCAGACAACAAAAAGCAAAGGATAGGGATAAAAGACATTTTCTCGCACTGGAAAGGTGTGATGGGTGCTGTTCCATAGAGGTCTGTGCTGGGACTGCTCTTATTTATTCGGTGCGTAAGTAATCTGGATTTCAAAATTGAGGGGGCAGCGTTGAAATTTGCTCATGAAATCAAACGAGGGGTATGGCAAATTGTGACCAGGGTTGCGTATACGTTCAGGGGGACATACAGTGGTTCGCAGGGTGTTAAAGCATGTGGGCAAGGAGAGTGGGGGCACTCACTAAACTGAGTGGTTCATGTGGAGACAAGTATCAGTGCTAACTTTATGGACAGAATGTGCTGGAACATTCTATGAGAGCAGCGGCAAATGTAGTTCAATGAAGAAAAGTGAGGTGCAAATGGGCACAGTAGTGCAGTGTTTGTTACTGGAATAATAATCCAGAGAACATGAGTTCAAATCAAATGGCAGTTTGAGAATTTGAATTCAGTTTTTTTTTAAAAATCTGGAAATAAATAGCTGGAATCAGTAAAAAAAAAAGTGACCACGAAGCTGTCGGATTCTCGTAAAAACCCAACTGGTTCACTAATGTTCTTTAGGGAAGGAAATCTGCCGTTCTTACCCGGTCTGGCCGATACGTAATCCAGTCCCACACCAACATGGTGGACTCTTAACTGCTCTCTGAACTGTCCTAGCAAGCCTCTCAGTCGGGTCAGCTAAGGATGGGCAATAAATGCCAGCCTTGCCAGCAACACCTACATCCCAAGAATGAATGAATAAAAAAAAAACATTTGGGGAGTAAGATTTTAAATGGAGCAGAGGGATCTTGGTGTGCAGGTACATAGAAACATAGAAGATAGGAGCAGGAGTAGGCCATTCGGCCCCTCGAGCCTGTTCCGCCATTTAATGAGATCACGGCTGATCATCCAAATTCAGTACCCTGTCCCTGCTTTCTCCCCATATCCCTTGATCCCCTTTAGCCTTAAGAAATATATCTAACTCCTTCTTGAATATATTTAATGAATTGGACTCAACTGCCTTCTGTGGTAGAGAATTCCACAGTTCACCACTCTCTGGGTGAAGAAATTCCTCCTCATCTCAGTCCTAAATGGCTTACCCCTTATCCTTAGACTGTGACCCCTGGTTCTGGACTCCCCCGCCATCGGGAACATCCTTCCTGCATCTAGTCTGTCGAGTCCTGTTAGAATTTTATAAGTTTCAATGAGATCCCCTCTCATTCTTCTAAACTCTAGCGAATACAAGCCCAATCGACCCAATCTCTCTTCATACGTCATTCCTGCCATCCCAGGTATCAGCCTGGTGAATCTTCGCTGCACTCCCTCCATGGCAAGAACATCCTTCCTCAGATAAGGCGACCAAAACTGCACACAATACTCAAGGTGCAAACATCATTGAAGGTGGCAGCTCAAGTAAATAGGGCCATAAAAAAGCAAACTTGTATGAAGCCATAGTTAGGTCAAAGTTAAGGTATTGTGTAGAATTTTGGTCATCCCATTTATAAGAAAGATATAAAAGCAATGGAAAAGGTGCAGAATGGATTCACTGGGGTACTCCCAGGGATGAGGAGTTACAGTTATTATGAGAGTCTTGAGAAATTAGGGCATTTTTCACTGGCGCTGAGAGTGACAAGGAGTGACCTGATTGAGGTCTACATGATTGTGAAAGGTGAGCGATTGTTTCCACTGGTCTGTGAGGGAGTAACGAGAGGGCCCAGATTTACGATAATCTCAAGAATTGAAGGGGAGACTTGGAAAACTCTCTCTCTACAGGGAGTGATTAGAATGTCAAATCCCTGCCACAAACTGTTATTGAAGCAGAGTCCTTTAATTCTTTTAAAAAGGAATTAGATAGTTGCTTGAAAAAGAGGAATATTAAAGGATGTGGAGAGTGGGGGATTAAACTAAGTAGCTTATGTGGAGAAATACACCACTTCAGAGTTGATGGGTGGAATGAGCTGGAACATTCTATGAGAGCAGCAGTAAATTTACTTTTGTGCAGCTTGGACCACCTTAAACTTTAGGGCACTGGCTTTCAGGGTGATGTGAGGCCGAGCGGGGAGAATGGCAGCCTCTCTCCAGGCTTCTTCAATGAGTCCAGATGGCTTGTTGCTCATTAACCATGCCCCAGAGTAGCAGGAACCTGCCTGACTCAGGTATCAGGTTACCTCAAGTCTGCTACAGAGAATTGGTTCCAATCTGCCATTGCTAGGCTTGTCATCTTGGAACTAATTCAACCCCAAAGCCCTCCCACCGACCTCCCCTCACAAGGACAATAATCACTAATTGGTCAAGTCTTTCTACATACAACCTAAGCCCGGCTGATGCTCTTGATCTTGGCACCTGAGTCTGAATTTGATCTGCGTTTTTGCAGTAACCAAGGCAACTGCCTCAGGGTCAAGGGTCACTTTCCTTTCTTGTATCTGCTTTCCTAGAGCGTCTCATTGCTCCTTAGGCCACACCCTGCAAAACACCGTGTGTAAGTCAAACCTTCAGGCAGGTATTAGGTCCCCTTGATACTTGAACGCAAACGTATTTTGGGAAGTAGGAAGTTGAGTCTCAGTTTCGGTAATGGATTTTCTAGAACTGGAAAATTTCATCTTGCACGTCGTCAAGATGCACCCACTGGACAAGTTAATTGATGGCGTAAGCCTGAGCCATACAGACCAGGAGGTCCCAGTCCAAAGACTGTGGGACTCTACAACTGGCCCCAGTATGCTGGAGATGGGAAATGACAGCCAGAGTTCCCATTTCTGCTGGAGAGAGAGTGTATTATGTGTGTGTGTGTGTGTGTGAGAATGGATATTGGGTGAGGACTGGATTAGGCTGAGCTGTGATGCCTTACCATGGCGAATTGCCCACCCACTCTCACTGTCAAGGATCACACCTGAAGAATGGCAAACTTGGGCAGATTCTTGGAGATTGGTTGATGCCAGTGGAGCCCCAGTTCCCGAAGAATCAGGACCCTCGGTGGGGGGGGAGCTGAAGGGTGGTGTGGTTAAAAAGATCAGCTTCCAGTCTATTATTAAAAGCGTTTCCCTTTTCTTTTTTCAGCAGATTGTCAAAGCAGAGGAAGAACGTCATCAGCTGTGTCACGGTTCATGACTCGCCAGATTCGGACTCTTCGAACAACAACAGCCCGTATTCCGTGCGACAGCGGCACACCATCGGCAGCAGCACCGCGTACAATCCGGCCAAAGGACGGTCGGACAGCCAATACGGCAGCAACCCCCGCACCATCATTGTCCCGCCCCTCAAGACGCAGTCGAGTGACACCGTGGCAGGGTGTGACCGCCTCGTGCCAGGTAACTGCAGGCTTGCTCTCGGTCCCTCCTTGTATCCTTCGCAGGTGTCCCAGTCCATCCTAGAAGATCCCAGATCACCAGTGCCAGCTCCCAACCCCTGACAATTCCTAATGTGGCAGGCAAATCTCCCAAATGCATTGCCCTGACTGGAGGAGTGCAGTCAGGCGCTGGCACTGATGATTCTAGCAGCTCATGAGTAAGTATTAAGGTGCATCCTTGTGTTACAGACCATTCTAGATATCGAGCTTGGTTCACAGAGTTGGTCACACTGATGACTCTTTTTTTTTTGCCCAAGGCCTTCCCTGCCACCTTTTTGTCCCCTCCTGTCTTGAGGACACTGACTCTTCCGATTGTGACTGCACGATGAGCCACGGCAAGGAAGGGTCAACAGGCATCTTAGTCAAGCTGTCTCCTGTTCATATGTCCACACAGGTTCACTTCACTGCAGGGGTAGTTAGATAGCGATTGGGTGCAAAAAAGCCTGGCTGACTTAACCCCTCCCTCGCACAGGGGCAGTTTGGCCAGCTGTGCTTTGCTCCAGCTGTAAACCTGCTAAATCAGCACAGACTAGGAATGGAACCTGGGGCCTTCAGGTTTGTTGGCCCCCATTATGTGCAACCTTTGCCATTTGCGTTGTGTGGTGGAGAGGGAGCATTATTTGGAGCTGTAACACGCCGCCCCCGCCCTGCCCCATTTTTACAGTTTTATTAAGTGCTGGAGTAGGTGTTACGAACTTGAGGGACACTTTGGACCCAAGAAAGATAAATTGGAGTATTTTCTAAACGGTGAGAAACTACGCACTAGAGGAACAAAGAAATTTGGGATTCCAAGTACAGCGACAAAAAGTAATCAAAAAGGTGAATAGAAAAACATAGGAAAAAATAGAAGCAGGAGTCGGCCATTTGGCCCTTCGAGCCTAGAATGTTGGCCTTTATCTTGAAGGGGGCTGGAATACAAAGGGGTGGAAGTTATGTTACAGCTGTACAGAGCTCTGGTCAGACCCTGTCTGGAGCACTGCCTTCAGTTCTGGGTTATATTGGCCTTGGGGGCAGCTACAACGCAGAGCCACCAGAATGATATCGGGGCTTAAAGGGTTTAATTCTGAGGACAGATTGCATAAACTTGGCTTGCGTACCCTTGAGTTAAGAAGATTGCGGGGTGATCTGATCGAGGTGTTTAAAATGATTAAAAGGATTCGCTCGGGTAGATACAGAGAAACTATTTCCCCTGGTGGGGGAATCAAGAACAAGGGGACACAACCTATGCCTGGTAGAACCTCCATAGAATTTCAGGGCCTCCCCCGTCCCTTTAAAAAACAGAGCATGTCCCCTGAGTAACACCACCGGAGACGTTCAAGTATATCCGAATACTGGCATACTGTGCGTCCTACGATACATCACACCTCAGGTGTCGCACCCGAGAAGGTGAACCAATGAAACCGCTTCGATTCTTTCACCTGCCGTCTTACCTTCCTCTACTAACCTGAACACTTAGTACCGGAGGTAAGGTTTGTAACATATCGGCCCGAAAATTAGACCTAATACGCGAGAGTACGCACTGTGTACTCTCGCGTTTTAGGTCTCCAATTGCCGGTTTCCAGCATGCACTGCACATGTGCGGGAAACCGGCACTTCGTGAGCTCAAAAGGGGGCGGTTCCTAAGTGAACCGCGTGCGCGCTACAGGCTGTGCGCACGCAGTGCACTTAGTGCTTTGAACGCGCAGGTAAGCATGGAAGATTTTGCACATAAAGAAAGGAGGCATAAGACCCTCTTTTAACAAGGTAAGTAGTTAATTAAGTATTATTTTAAAAAATTTTCAACAGGTTTATCTTTTTTAGAGACTTTAAAGAAAGGTAAGTTTATTTTTATAACTTTTAAAAAGATTTTAAATTTTTTCAAAAATTTAATTTTTTGTTTAAAGTGGTTAATTTATTTAACTATACTTATTTTATTAATGTGATGGCTTTTTCTTTAAATTTAATTGAGGTTTAGCTGTTCTTTTGGGGGGGTATAGATTCATAGCTTTGATAGCCCTTGCTGTCAAAACTATGAATGAAAGATGGTGTGCTGCCATTGGCTCTAACTGAATCACGTGATCCCAGAGCTCGCACGAACTAACTCTGTCTCTGGGATACGCACACACTGCACAGCTGCAGCCTTGAAACTAAAGTTCGTGTGAGCTCGGAGGGAAAAGGTAGGCGCGGAGTGAGATATCGCGGGGAAGCCTTACCCCCGCAGGAACGCTCCGTCTTTAATTTCTGGGCCAATATGAAAATGCAAACATTTACACCAAGTGATTCGTATTACCTGTCCACTAATGTTTTCTGTGCTAGAAAAGTCCGTGACAATTTTTTTGGGTATCGGAGGCTTGTGCCACGTGAGGCGATGGAGCTTTGAGTTCATGCAGGTTCCCACACGCACCACTACTCCGCTTTATAGTTTGTAATGTGCTGTAAAAGGGTTACACCAACTGCATTTTTTAATTTATGTTTTTACTCCGAAATTAGAAACCGCCATTGTTTGCATAAATAGTAACAAGTTGTGGGAGGACTGTGCCGTTATTCAGGTTCGGAGGGAAGTTCTGAATAAAAGTCCTCCTTCAAACGATGGTGCTTAAGAGGAATCTTTTGGTAACACTAAGTACAGTTGCAGAGATATTTGCAAAAGGAAACTATTAAATGCAAATTAGTTTAATCTATTCTTTAGTTTCAGACATGTTCAACTCTTGCTGTAAACACAAATACCTTAAACAGATGGAAATAAAAATTGCAGGGAGGGAATTATTCATTTATTTGGCTACCTACCTGTACTGGGTAAAAAAAATACTATTTACTGCCACTGGACAGCTCTCTTAATGACTTATTTCCAAATTGTTTCAGTCGATATAAGCACCCTCCACCGTTTCCATACTCCAGCCACTTCCCCCATGCAACAGTATAACTTCTGATGGACCATGATCATCACCATGGGAGACCCTTCACACTTCAGACGCCCCAGTTCAAAACGTCAAATGAGAAACTGTTTCCACTGGCCGGGTGTTGGGAACCAAGCGGACACAGATTTAAGATAATTGGCAAAAGAATGATGAGGAGATGAGGAGATTTTTTTTTAATTACGCAGTGACTTGATATGAGCTGGAATGCCCTGCCTGAAAGGGCGGTGGAAACAGATTCAATAGTAACTTTCAAAAGGGAGCTGGATAAATACTTGAAAAGAAAAAAAATTTGCAAGACTATGGGGAAAGAGCGGGTGGAGTGGGACTAATTGGATAGCTCTGCCAAAGAGCCGGCACAGGCACGATGGGCCGAATGGCCTCCTGCGCTGTAAGATTCTATGAAAAGTATTTGAAAAAAGGGAAAGAAAGATGGTAATTTTGTAGTTGCTTCCTCTGCCTGGAGCTGGAATCTCAGGAGCATCTGTTGACCTAGAAACGTCCCTCACCAACCACAAGTAACCTTTGCAGCAAAGAGTTTTTGTGGCTTTAAAAGGACACAACCTCACCTTAGCATTGTTCTTTGTATAGTCTGCCATGATAAACAGGGTATTATCTGATCTATAGTGAGCAGTGCCAAGGAGGATCAACTAGGAGTGCTACAAACTGCTGGGTGTATAAACCATGCTTCGAAGCTAAACTCAAATTGCCTCATCTTAGGCTGTTGGCCTTTCACTATCCTGCTTTATGGCCGGACACAGGAAGAGCCAATAGCCAGGTTGAGTCATTGAACCTTATCTCCTGAAACTCCAGCCAATCTCAGATCCATTGCAGAGGTTGCCTGGCCAACCTTATCTCTTTAGTTAGACTCCGAAGCACAGATTTTTCCATTTGACGTTAATCCATTTATTTAGAAGAGATTAATGACAATCAGAAAATCGAGCCTCGGGGTCTCCTTGCAGTCCAGCTGTGGTATTTCTTCTGCTTTCATGCTTTTTCTACCTTTCAGGCACACAAGGGAACCATTCGTTGGGCCACAAGACCAAAAACTCCAGCACAGCAACGTTCAGTACAAGCCACTCCTCAGGGAGTTTCTCGGGGGTATCATCGTACCGGCAACAGAGGTCTACAGCCCATTCCTTTCAGCAGCAACCACTCAATCTCAGTCAGGTACCCAACGCATGCCTTTCCATCCATTCAATGTCAGCCAGGGCACTCGCTCCTGATCCCTGTCCACTCGCTCCTGATCCCTGTCCACTCACTCCTGATCCCTCGCTCCTGATCCCTCGCTCCTGATCTCTCGCTCCTGATCCCTCGCTCCTGATCCCTCGCTCCTGATCCCTGTCCACTCGTTCCTGATCCCTCGCTCCTGATCCCTGTCCACTCGCTCCTGATCCCTCGCTCCTGATCCCTGTCTACTCGCTCCTGATCCCTCGCTCCTGATCCCTGTCTACTCGCTCCTGATCCCTCGCTCCTGATCCCTGTCCACTCGCTTCTGATCCCTGTCCACTCGCTCCTGATCCCTGTCCACTCGCTTCTGATCCCTGTCCACTCGCTTCTGATCCCTGTCCACTCGCTCCTGATCCCTCGCTCCTGATCCCTGTCTACTCGCTTCTGATCCCTGTCCACTCGCTCCTGATCCCTGTCCACTCGCTCCTGATCCCTGTCCACTCGCTCCTGATCCCTCGCTCCTGATCTCTCGCTCCTGATCCCTCGCTCCTGATCCCTCGCTCCTGATCCCTGTCCACTCGTTCCTGATCCCTCGCTCCTGATCCCTGTCCACTCGCTCCTGATCCCTCGCTCCTGATCCCTGTCTACTCGCTCCTGATCCCTCGCTCCTGATCCCTGTCTACTCGCTCCTGATCCCTCGCTCCTGATCCCTGTCCACTCGCTCCTGATCCCTGTCTACTCGCTCCTGATCCCTGTCCACTCGCTCCTGATCCCTGTCTACTCGCTCCTGATCCCTGTCCACTCGCTCCTGATCCCTGTCTACTCGCTCCTGATCCCTGTCCACTCGCTCCTGATCCCTGTCTACTCGCTCCTGATCCCTGTCTACTCGCTCCTGATCCCTGTCTACTCGCTCCTGATCCCTGTCCACTCGCTCCTGATCCCTGTCCACTCGCTCCTGATCCCTGTCCACTCGTTCCTGATCCCTGTCCATTCGCTCCTGATCCCTGTCCACTCGCTCCTGATCCCTCGCTCCTGATCCCTGTCCACTCGCTCCTGATCCCTCGCTCCTGATCCTTGTCCACTCGCTCCTGATTGAGTATGGCTGGGATCCCATTCCAGTTGTGAGGAGAGGATCGAGTGTGTCTGGGATCCCTCGTGTTGTGAGTAGATCAAGTGTGACTGGGATACCTGCAGGTGTGAGGAGAGAATCGAGTGTGACTGGGATCCCCACCAATCAGTGTTATCAGGGGGAAAGGGAGGCAATTGCAATATAATAGTAATGTTTCTGGAGCTGATTTGGTCATTCAATGTGTTTTTCTCTACCTCAGTTAACAATATGTTTGTCCTTTAGGCTCAGCAGCACGTGACAGGCATCCAGGAGCGGAGTGGTAACCATGGACATCGAAGGCAGCAGGCGTACATCACACCGACCATTGCTCAGGCCCCCTACTCATTCCCACACCGTAGTCCTTCGCACACCACCGTGCACCCTCACCTGGCAGCGGCCCATCTACCGGGGCAGCCTCACCTGTACACTTACGCCACACCTGCTGCCCTGGGGCCCACAGGCACGGTGGCTCACCTCGTGGCATCACAGGGCTCTGCCAGGCACGCCTACACCGCCCATCCTGGAGGGATAGTCCACCAAGTGCCCGTTGGCATGGGGCCGAGGGTACTGCCGTCTCCCACCATCCACCCAAGTCAGTACCAAGCCCAGTTTGCCCACCAGACATACATCAACGCTTCGCCAGCCTCAGCCGTCTACACCGGATACCCACTGAGCCCAACCAAGGTAAACCAGTACCCCTACCTTTAAGACTGGAGATCAACAAGACATTGTATTGAAATAAAACAAGCAACAATGCGTCTCACACTTGAGAAGGTACTTGAGAACCGAGCTGAAAGGAAGAGTGCTCAGTCATGGAATGAGAAATACAAATCTTTTTATCAGAAGTTTATTAAAAAAAATTTCACCAAAATTTGAAAGCCTGACAATTGATCTCTGGCCAGTGACGAAGACCTTCGAAAGGGAGTCAAGCAACGGATGGTCGGGAGAAACTTAATCTCTGAAATATTTTTAAGGACCTGCGACCGTGGGACCCTGGAAGCTACTCTGAGAGTTTGGTCGAAGTTTTATCAATGAAGTTCAGTAAATGTACTATAGCTGTTGACTTTCCCAATTTTAGTTTCTTTTTTTGTTGAAAAACAAAGAGCTGCTCTTCCTTTCCTAAGTCAAACCCTCCTTGTGAAGGTAGAGGTTGCCAGGGCCCCTTTTAGAATGTAGAGAGACAAGGAAAGCTTCATTCAATGATACGATACCAATAGATATTAATCGTGATTGCACAACCGTGATTCAACCTAGCTCTGTTCTTAAGGCATGTTAGTTGTGACTGTCCTGAGCTCCACAGTGTGTGTGTGTGTGTGTGTGGGTGTGTGTGTGCGTGCGCTGATCTTGCTGTCTGTGGTTTCTTCAGCAGAGAGCTTCCTGTCATAGTCTTTGGTTTCAAACATATTCCCTTGTAGTGCCTTACAGAAAAGGGTGAGAGTTCCTCCAGGCTTCCGACAGATCTAATGGAGGTGGTGTTAACGCTGAGGCGGTCCTCCCAGTTGCAACTCTTGGGCGTGACGCTCCCAGGTGACAGGAAGGACTGGCTGTAAGAGACCGTGGGGGGAGGGGAGGGGAGGGTGGGCGACACGCAGTCTCTGAGTCTGCTTGTCCCGTCCTCTCTCGCGGTTGCAGCTCCCGCAGGTGTTGCCAGCTCACCGTTCCCTCTCCCAAGTGGCCAGCCAGTGTAGGTAGAATAACATAAAAGTCTCAAGCAAGACAGTGCCATTTGACCCATCAACCCGCTCCACCAAGAGTCTGCGTATAATTAATGTAACATAGACGCCTCCCCCTCCCCTCTGTCTGCCCATCGATTCACCAATGTAAGGAGCACCCAATTCCCTGAAAACAATATCAAGTCTTGCCATTAATATCTCTCATAACTATCAGTGTCCCTCCTCTCTTAAAGATGCCAGTTGCCATTAAATCAACTACTTTCTCTCGACAGGCAGTGTTGGCAGGCAATTCAATCATGGACGGTATTACAGCGCCACTAATCCTGTCCTTAACAAGAGGTGTGCACTAGGGGAGGGACAGAAAAAGAAGGGAGACAAGGCCATGCAGAGCTGCTGTGCCCCACAATATTCAAAGTTATTCGAATGTGTGGGGTGCTGGTGCGTCAGTGTACGTGCTGAACTTGACACATTCCCAGGTCACCGTCAAAACAAAGTTGACTTCAGTCCGCCAAAACACTCTGCTTCTGTTTTTTCTCGGAAGAAAATGTTTCCTCTGTGACTGCATCAAAATTTCATTTTAATATTGCCCGCCCTTTTCAATTAAACGAGCAAATAGCCGCCATCTCTCCTTTACAGTATCGCTCACTTACGGTGACTCAACATTGGACTGTTTCCTGCCATCCGCATGTCATATGATACCATGTTATCCTGTGCACAAATGGGACACTCTTTTTCTGCCAATTTTCTTCCCTTCCCTCCCCAATTCCTTGGAATTGAGCTACAGATCAGCCCTGATCTAATTGAATGGTGCAACAGGCTTGAGGGGGCTGAATGGCCCACTCCTGTTCCTATGTTCCTCTCTTTCCTAAAGATACTTATCTGCAGCTGCCTTCTGGTACCCTGCTGGAGCCTTGAGAGTGAGCATTAGTCGGCTGTTCCACCCCAGGGGGCATCACAGCTGAACCCAATCCTGTCCGCATGTGCTTAGATCCCGCAGGATATGCTGGATGATGACCAGGAGAGACCTGGCCGGGGGTGGGGGGTGTCGGGGTCTTCTACTGTCCCCGCCTGTCTGACCCAGGATCACTGAGGCTCGCCCTTTACTGTCACCACAGCTGAGTTCAGCACAGTCCATTGATCGAAGCTGGGACCATCCTGGGCCGTGCGGCTCAGCAGCTCACTGACCTGACCAGCTGAGACATGAGGGGAGTGGAACAGACGGTTTAAAGAAAGGACCTACAGCACCTGTGATTCTGACTGGCCCTGACCCATGACACTTCTGTACTGGGAGCTTGACTGCCACCTGGTGGTGAAAAGCATCGTGTGTGGAGGGAAAAGGCAGGTTGAGAATCTGAGCAAAGTGCAGGAATCTTTTTAAGCAGTGCAATGTCGCAAGCAAGTTAGGTTTCTTCTCCTTGAAATTTTTTTTTAGGAAAATTAATGTTTTAAAAGCGGATATTAACGATAATGAGCAGAATGTCCTTGATCACTACACAGATTTGTGACTGGCATTTTTTAAAAGAACATTTCAACTTTCCCTTGTCAGTGTGATAACGTTCAGCTGCTGTTTTAAACTTTTTGAATTAGCGTTCATTTTTTTTTCTCTCTCGGTTCATTCGTTTTCTTTCTGCTGACAACCAGCTCCCGTTTTAGTGTGAACCATTTAATTTCTCTCTCTCTCTCTCTCTGCCTGTTTGTTTCACGCTGTGCTGTGTTTGTGCTTTTTTAGAGCAGTGTTGTCCAATAGAAATTGCTGACTAGCCACGGGTCTGGCTATCGCCACACAGTTTTAGCCACATGCACTCATTTTAATTACACACACGCACACAATACAGGTAAATGTACTTCACACGTGTATATTTACTGAACAAGCATCTATCACCATTCAGTCGCTAAGGAAGTAAAGCACTCACAACGATCAATAAACACTCGCATTCTCTGCTTTTTCATCTTACCATGTTACCAAAAAACAAGACAAAAAAGTTAAAGTTCACCTGCATATGTCGTGCGAATATGAGTATTGAGATCACAGGCCCAACAACAATTATTTTTTATTTACTCATCCAAAATGCAATTTGCCACGTCTGTATTCCCAATTAGCCACATCTGGAGTCCCAATTAGCCACATCTGGAGTCCCAATTAGCCACATGTGGCAAGTGGCTAACGTATTGGGCAACATTGCTTTAGAGCAGGTAACTGGTAGAAAGTTGAAGGTGTGGTGATTGCACTTTCCACACAGAGATTGCCGTCTTGCCTGAGTTGTGTAACCGAGTGGTTGTTGGGTTGTTAAAGGTCGACGTAAGCTGTGTCAGCTCTTTTAAGTCAGGTTAAGTGGCTGATCCTGGAATAACTGCATTGGGACATTCCCACGGGCTGGATTATTATATAATGACACCCGCGGTGGCTGTGCGTTCTGAAGGCCGCGTGCCTTGTACATGGCCTGGCAGAAACCAGCTAAAACCCAGTCGAGGAGAAGAGTTGGTTGTGGGTGAGGATGTGGAGAGAGGAATAAGTCACACACACATACACAAAAACAAAATGGCTCTTGTCACCAAAGAAACCACATTTTATTGCATTATGTGTGCTTTGCTGCCCCTTGACTGCCAGGCTCTTTCATGAAGCTTTCTTTACCCTGTTAGGAGGAAGGAGCCAGAACCTATTCCTCTTCATGTGTAACTAACTCTTACTTCCTGATTTTATTTTGTTTCATTAGGTGGGAATTTCTTAAAGATTTAACGGTTACTGGCATTGCTGCTATTTTGATGTATTTAAACATTCGAGTGAGTCCGTATCTGTTCTGTATGTATATACATATATTTATATATAAAAAAAGAGGAAAAAAAATTGTTCCTAATCATTAAATCCAGGAAGAGATGGGGCACGAAAATCTACTGATTACCAGAAAAAGTGAGCTGTCTGCACAGTTTAGTTCTTAACTCACACAGATTCTGTTTAACGCATTTATACATGTACCTTTTAACGGCGTATTGAGATGCAAGTGTTCATCAACTCAACGCCAACAAGAAGCTCCTCTTCACCCCCCCCCCCTCCCCCGAAACTGTTGAGTGGGTGCAGGGTGGGGTGGGGGGGAGTCAGCGTTGACATTGAGAGGATTAACTAATTACAAGTATGTAAGTGTTTTATCAGAGAACCGTGCGTGGTTGGATTTTCTGGGTAGCCTGAAGTCCGTTTGATGTCTGACATTGTTCCACAGTACCTCCTTCTTTAGGTACCTTGCTGCTTGCTGCAGTTTGGATGTTTAAACTGAACTAGTCGTCCTTATGCTCGTCGATCGAGTAAAATGCGACGCAAAGATGCGTTTCTGAGCATCTTAACAATTCGGCTGAAAGTGCCTTTGTCTCGGAAGCCCTTCAATGTATATTGGCGATAGAGTGCACGGCTCTTAAAAAAAGAAGGCGGGTTTCAAACACGCACTGGAAAGCCGCGTTAATTCACTGATGCCGAGCGCTGAATGGAGTCAGAGCTACAACACTAGCTGCGACTCTCCAGCGCAGGCTCCCTTTGAGCATGGCATTGGGAACATTGCTCTGTTAAACAGAAATGGGCCCATAATGGAGGTGCTATCACATGTAAAGAGTTATGTGGGGTGGAGGTGAGAAGCATGAGGGTTGCCAAGCCTCCAGGATTGTCCTGGAGTTTCCAGGAAATAAAGATTAATCTCACAAAACACTGCTGCAAGCAGCCCGGGGAAAAAAATCATAGAGGCGTTTAAAAAATTGGTGTTTTTTTTCCAATTTCTTTTAGTTATAAAAATATTGGGAGATGGGGGAAAAAAAGGGCAGTTTGACCGGGCAGTTGGAGGTCATGTGATGAAACCCCCAGGAAAGGTCCAATCAGGGTTGGCAACCCTAGAGAAGCATTGGGGCAAATTTGAGATTTGGAGAGGGGGACAAAATAAGCACCATCAAATATTTGGGGGTTATATCCCCCCCTTATTCCATCACCCTCCCACCCTCTCTCAACTGGTTGCACCCATGTCTTTGTGAGAGTTGGCAAGTATAGTGGAACTGGGTCTAAAGAGACTCCAACATTGCCGGAAACATGTCTGTAACTTTTTTGGGGGCTGCATTTGATCTGTACACACTACATTTCAGGTTTTCTTTTAAGCTGCTAGGTTACAAAAATTATTGTGCAGTTGTTATGGTTCTTACTGTGAGCTGGAACATATTCAGGGGCTGATGCTAGTTTTGTGGGAGGATTTTTTGTTACACAGACTAATCCAACTTGAACAAGATAAAAAGAGAAACGGTGGTTGATTTAGTGCTGCATTGTCGGCTGGTGGTTTTTTTCTTTAAGCCTCGAAAACAGGCTGTCCTTAAATACGTCAATGCGCATGGATACAGTGGAGGGAGTCTGATGGCGGGGCTCCTACACCATGAACATTGTCAGTTCTCTCTTCTCCCCTCCCCTCAACTCCTGAATCCTTGCTGCCGTGCAGCTTGACATGATGCCTTGCTCAAGTGGCCAATCTTCACTCGTGAACCTCGACGATGAGTGTGGGCAGGACACCCGAGGACACTAACCTCTGGATAATGATTAGCAACAGGGTCCCAATAGGCCTAACTGTATCGCCCCTAACATTGGTCTGGCTCAAAATGTCTCACTCAGCACGGATCTTGGACCTTCCCGCTCCCTGATTGAACTCACTGAGCCATCGGGGGAGGGCACCAGAGGAAGTTGTTAAATGCTTTAAGCTCGCTCAGTGGCACTTGTCTGCTTTCTATAATACATATCAACTCCAACTATGAATTGGAAGAAAAGTGATGTTGGTAACTTATACAGTTGCAACTGAGCTGATGAGAAGAGGGATAGGTGTGAGGGATTTAAAAGAGAGTGGGAAGGAGTCCAGTGATGGGGTTGGAGAAGGGTTGAGGTCGCTATGTCAATGAAGCAGGATAATAGCATTGTGCACAATTCACAAGAAGGAATAACGAGGGCTACAGTGGTTTGTGATGTAGTTGGTATACATTACAGTTGCATTTAAGATGCTTCTGAGTGAGAGAAAGTTTTAAAAAGTCCATGATTTGGTAATTGTTTTAAGGGGGAAAAAATGTATTAACAAAAGATTCAGTCAACTCTCCACCTGTACAACTTCCAGTGTCCATCAAATAATTCAGTGTTTCAAGCACTTTAGGGAATTCTGGTCGCTAAAAGTGATTCAGGGTTGGACTCCTGATGAGAAGAATTGAGTCTGACTCTCGGTCTCTCCTTGTGTTCACACACAGCCTTCCTGCAGAGTATGAACTGGCCAACCATGGCCAGGTTACAGCAAAGGGCAAAACTGCCGAGAGGCAGCTAGGCAAGTTCCCTGTTTGCTCTGCCCACACCGCCCTACCCTGTCCACACTGCCCTGCCCACACTGCCCAACCTGCCCACACCATCCTACCCTGCCCACACCGCCCTACCCTGCCCACATCGCCCTGCCCTGCCCACACTACACTGCCCTGCCCACACCACCCTACCCTGCCCACATCGCCCTGCTCACACTATCCTGCCCTGCCCTACTTTCACTGCCTTGCCTTACCCACACTGCTACAACACAGCTGGCAAGTCGATCGAGGAGCGATGCCCAAGACAGCCTGGGAGATAACCAACCACAGGCTGGAGTTTGCCACCCTACCAGCCAAGGATAGAAAGAATCGGGAAAAGAGGCAAACGGAAAGTAAGAACGGTAAATAAGTTACACTGCACAGATTAACTCTCCTGTCACAAAAATCTTTTATTAATTATCCTGATGACCTGGTAAACACCCAAGAATTCTTTCCCCCCCCAATTATTGCACGGGTTTGATTTTTGATGTCCCTGGCGAGATGTGATCCAGCCCATGGTGAAGTGCCATTCTGAATTTCCTAACTAACGGCTGCTTGGAATTAAAAGCCTTCAGGTCCTGGTATCTGGAAAGAACCCCCCCCCCCACTCACTGATATGACTTTCCAGGAATCTCACTTCAGATTGAATTGAGAGAAGAGGGGAGAAGGGGGGGAAAGGGGAATCTCAATGCTCAGTACGGGGCACATTTATTGCATTCACACAAACTGTTGGACAGTACCCACCTCCTGTACCCAACCTCTGCTGCAAATTTGACCTTCCCTCTCCAAGATATCTTTGGGTTTTTTTTAAACTCAGAATTCCATCTCATTCTCATTCAGCTTCAAGGCCTGGTAATCTGCATTGAACTCTCTGTAGGTTTGTGTATCAAAGTGTTAGTCTATGTTTTTCTTTGTGAACTGTCTTTTTTGCTCTGTGATTTGTTGTCTTTTAAAGGCGGGGGTGTGCTGGGGAGGGGGGGGTGTTGGTGAGGAGTGAGATGTTGTAGGAATATATGTACAATGTAGAAACTTATATCTTTGCCCCATATTCTAGGTATGGTTACGAGAATGTTTATTTTACCGAATTGTAGAGTGTTTTAAAAAAAACAAAATTCAGCCAGAAACTCAGTCGTAGCTACTAAACGCTTGTGTTTTTCTAATGATGTTGTGAGCTCACTCTTAACTGTTTCAGTTGTAGGAGGAACGAGTGGAAACTTTATGGTCTCATCTTGAAACTAATATTAGAAGCATTGTAAATTAAAAGAGGATTTTAATGAAAAAAAATATAGAGTATATAGTTATTTTAACTGTTACTACTAACTGTAGGGAGAAAAGGGGATCTATTGTTGTGAACTGTTTAGCTTGTAGTTCACTGGTTGTTGATCATTTTTTCGGTCTCCAAGGTGAATCTGCTTATCTCCTAATCAGAATATATACACTCACATATGCATATTGTATATGTGTGGAAATGTAATCACACACTGTCTTGGATTTACATTAAACTGTTTTAAGTCACTGCAGGACCAGTCTGTGTGTGTGCCTACCTGCCAGTTTCTGTCACCACGCACTATTTACACGCGTCATGCCACTCGTGACGAGCCCCCACTATCTGCTGTCCGCCTCGCCAGGGCTCAAACCCATGCTTAGGCCCTCGTTTAATGAGAAGCTAGTGGGGCTTGGCCTTTATGGGAGTTACAAAACAGATGATCTGGTCATTTATCTCATTGCTGTTTGTGTGACCTTGCCTTGCGCACATTGGCTGCCGTGTTTCCTATATTGCAACTGTGACCACGCTTCAAAAGTACTTCTTTGCCTGTAAAGCGCTTGGGACGTCCTGAGGTCATGAAAGGCGCTACATAAATGCACATCTTTCTTTCTTTCTAGTTTTCTTTCTTGAAGTGGGCTCAAGTTGACACCAACATGAGATCCCACTGGCAATGGGAGATTGGAACCGAACCAGTCCTCTCTGGCAGACTCGGTAATTTGAATCCTGAACCAGATCTGTCCTCAGTACTTGAGGCCACTGCTGACAATCGACCAGTCAGCCTGCAATTTGGAGAGGTACATCTGACAATGGGACTTGTGATTCTTCCCACTCTGCTGCAGATTATCCTGCAAGCCAATTCACTAATGGGTAAGGTGGTCCTAGCAGTGGCAAGCTTACCAGTGTTTTCTGGAAACTAGCATGGTTTTAACTGATTAAAGACCTGCTCTACAACTGCACACACATGGGGGCGGCCCCAAAGACTTGTTTTACCAACCTTCACTCAAGTTCATTGGGAGGAGTTAAGTGGAAAGAGTCTCCCTAAAGGGAGAGTATGTGCACGTCATAGCAAGTAAAAAGAAAACCATTTCCTGTCACTTGGTTTGGAGACACGATGATGCATTTCTCTGTGAGTGTCAAACACCCAGCTGTCTCACACTCTCTCTCTCTCCCCTTCTCTCTATCTCTCTCCCCCTCCCTGTCTCCCTCCCTCTCTTTCTCTCCCTCTCTCTGGCTCTCTTTCTCATTCTCTCAAAAAATTACCTTGTCAAACTGGGGGAGTTTATAATGACTGTTTGGTGAAGAAATGAAGGTCCTTTCCTCCTCTAGAACATCTACTTTCTCACTTCTACCATCATTTGTAAAAACCGATGCAAAATATTTATTTTGAATCTCTGCCATAGCTTCATACTGCATAATTAGATTCCTTGCTTCATCCCTGAGTAGTCTTACCCTCTCTTTAACTATTAATTTACTTTTCATATAATAAAATTCTTTACTATTTCCTTTTATATGATCCAGTAGTCTCTTTCATGCTTCCTTTTAGCTCTTCTAATCTCCCTCTTTACCTCCCTACGACACATTCTATATTCCTTTTACCTTGTAGGAATATATTTATTTTGTACTCAATCTATCTCATATTGAAGATTTCCCACTGCTCATAGCACTCTCGCCTCTGAGTCAGAAGGTAAATGTAAGATGGTCACTAATAGGGAATTCAGGAGAAACTTCTTTACCCAAAGAGTGGTTAGAATGTGGAACTCGCTACCACAGGGAGTAGTTGAGGCGAATAGCATAGATACATTTAAGGGAAAGCTAGATAAGCACATGAGAGGCAAAGGAATAGAAGAATGTACTGATAGGGTTAGATGAAGAGGTGTGGGAGGAGGCTCATGTGGAGCACAAACACCGGCATGGACCAGTTGGGCTGAATGGCTTGTTTCTGTGCTGTAGCTCCAGTAACTAACACCCCTCTCACCCTGCTGAGCGCAAAGCAAGTCTCACCTAACCCCTCTGTTTAATCAGTCGGCCACAGCCTTGCTGTTGCTGCCCCTGGACTGCAGGAACTTTTTTCTAAGTTCCCCAAATATTTATTTCTGTTCCTTGCCTGAGCTGTTCTCAGCGGATCTCGTCCTTGAGCTGCTCTAGCAGAAGGCCAGAATCGCAGGGAGACGGCAGTAATGAGTCTGACGTAGCAGCCCTCCTTGTTCAACAGTCAGCCTTTTCTGTGAACTTTACACACTGAGCATAATTAGGCACATGCAGGCTCCACAGTCGGCAGCAGTACCTCACAGTGCCATTTGTTTTCAATGGTAAATGGCCATTTAGTGAAGATAAATTGAGAACGTTTGTTTTGAGTGCTGCACGCCTGACTGCAGGAGAGATTAAATTGATGGAAGCCATGAGCATACACGTCACCATCTCTGATTGCTTTCCACGCTGTCTGAGGTGCAATTCACTATTGTTTATCACAGTAGGTTTCTTAGCTGTTTGCAAAGTCAAATTACCTCAGAAAATGTTTTTTAAAAATTCCCCATGACAAACTATTCCTGTACTTCTGTCTTGGTTCGTGCCTCTGTTGGCAACTCTGCTTGGACATATTCCTGGAGATTTCATCACATGACCTCCTGTTTCCAACCACCCCGCCCCCACACTCTTGCCATTGGTTGCCCAACATGTCCATCGCCTGGTGCACCGCCTTCCTAGGCCAATCAGAAAGTGAATAAACTCTTCACTACCCGATTGGATGATTCTTAACTGTCAGTCAAACAGTCTTTTTTCCCATCTCCAATATTTTTATAGCTAGTAAACAAAAATGTTCAAAGAAAATTTTTAAAAACACAATTTTTTAATGCCCCTATGATTTTTCTCCTGGGTTTCTTGCAGCAGTGTCCTGGAGATTAGTCTTTAATTCCTGGAGACTCTAAGGCAATCCTGGAGGGTTGGCAGGTTGCCAATATTGAGGGTGGACTGCACTGAGATTGTAGCTTAAACTTCCCTCAAGGGGACGATGGGTACTCCCCAGATAGGATGCAGTATCGGATTCTCACTGCCACCCGACAGTGGCTGCAGCTTCCACTTGGTGCTTCCTTACTCAACTAGCTCAGCAGAGGTATAGTGGCAGATGAACACCCTTCATCTCTATGGGCACTGCGTGCCAGTGTTGCTGCTAAGTATGCATTGGGAAATCTATAGAATTGGACTGCTCACTCTCTCTATTTCTTAAGTTCCATTGTGAAGGTAAGATATGGCCAGGCCACCTGAATAGATCATCAGCACCCCTCTTTATACAAAGTTCTTGCTGCTGCTGCCTGACTAATGTGACAAAGGTCACCCAAGGCTGCCTGGAAAGATTCAGTGGTAAAAAAATTCAAGGCACTGGTCACTTTTACTGTTCCAGACCATGCTGTTCTCCTGGTGGAAGTGAGCTGCAGGTCTTAGGAACATAGGAACAGGAGTAGGCCATTCAGCCCGTCGAGTCGGTTCCACCATTCAGTTAGATCAGGGCTGATCTGTACTTCAACTCCAGTTGCCCGCCTTTGATCATATCCCTTACCCATCAAAAATCTATTGACCGCAATCTTGAAAATTTCAATTGACCTAGAATCTACAGCCTTTTGGGGAGGGAGTTCCAGATTTCCACTGACAAAGTGCTTCCTGATTTCACTCCTAAATGGCCTAGCTCTCATTTTAAGGTTATACCTTCTTAAGCCAGCAGCTGTCATAACTACCCAACAGTTTCAGGGGGAAAGTGCAGCCTTCTGAGGCATTCTTAGGCAAAAAAATCTAAGTAAGACCTTCTAGGTCTGTAAATGCTACGGAGCAGGGATCTGCATGTTGGAAACAAATGTCTTCTATGATGCATTACTCTTGAGTCGCCTCTTCTGTATCCCCATCCTCCCTCTCCTCTTCATAGCACAATAGAGGGATTCTCCAGAAATTCACTGTCAACTACTCACAGAAACACAGGAGAAGCCTTCAGGGAAGTTCCAGAACCAACCAAACATTGCTGTGCAGGCAACGTTTCTGTAAGCTTCAGTCAGGAAACCCAAAATCGCCTCCTGCCTCAGGTATCTGCCTCAGTGATACCACTCTGCTGCTCATGTTAGTAGTCATGATGTGGAGATGCCGTTGGACTGGGGTGGACAAATGTGAGAAGTCGCACAACACCAGGTTATAGTCCAACAGCTTTATTTGAAATCACAAGCTTTCGGAGCGCTGCTCCTTCGTCAGGTGAAGTGAAGAGATGCATATAGGCACAGCATATATAGTCAGAGAACACTGCCAGATGATTACAATTAATCTTTCTAACTGCCCTTTATCACACCTCGGCAGAGAGATAATCTCGGCACCACACCTTTGATTGCCGTGATTATCTCTCTGCCGAGGTGTGATAAAGGGCAGTTAGAAAGATTAACTGTAATCATCTGGCAGTGTTCTCTGACTATATATGCTGTGCCTATATGCATCTCTTCACTTCACCTGACGAAGGAGTAGCGCTCCGAAAGCTTATGATTTCAAATAAAGCTGTTGGACTATAACCTGGTGTTGTGCGACTTCTCACATGTTAGTAGTGGTCATTCTCTGGGAGGTTGGGTTAGGGGCGGAATTTAGGGGAAATGACGCGGAAAAATTGGCTGCTCCCACCTGCTCTTATTTACATGTGGTTCCGGTCAGGTGGCAATACTGACAGTGATGTGGTTGATGGAAATGTTTGGTGGCCAGTTGTTTAGGATGGGATTGTGGTGCTAAGTCACAGCACTTCATTTCACTTAATCTTATAGCTCAAAAGCAGAGAGGAACAATCCAGGCTGTTGACTCTGACTGGAGTTTATCCATTTCTGATACTAACCATCTTTTGGCTTCTCTGAGTGAAATTGCCAAATTATTGCCATAAGGAATTGGATAGAGACCACCCAAAGTCATCTCTGTAACCATTTCCAGCCCAACAATCCCCCCACCACCCCCAAATTCTCCATTCCTCTGAATCTCACCTCTTGTAAATAGCCCCCTCCCTTTTCTCCAGCATTGGCGCCCGTGGCTTCAGCCACCTAGGCCCCACGCTCTGGAATTCCCTCCCAGAAACCCCTCCTCCTCACTCTCCTCCTTTAAGACCCTCCTTAAAACCCACTTCATTGATGCTCTCCTAATATCTCCACGGTGTTAGTCTTGGCTCAGTGGTAGCATTTCTCACCTCTGCATCCCACTCCAGAGACTTGAGCATAAAATTTTAGATGACACAACAGTGCAGTACTGAAGGAGTTCTGCATTATCAGATGTGCCGTTTTTCAGATGAAATGTTAAATCGAGGCCCCTTCTGCCCTCTCAGGTGGATGTAAAAGATCCCATGCTACTATTCGAATAATAGCAGAGGAGTTCACCCTGGTGTCCTGGCCAATATTTATCCCTCAACCAACATCACTAAAACAAATTATCGGGTCATTATCACATTGCTGTTTGTGAGACCTTGCTGTGTGCAAATTGGCTGCCGCATTTCCTTGCATTAGAACAGTAACTACACTGCCAAAGTAACTCATTGGCTGTTAAGCGTTTTGGAACGTCCTAAGGTTGTGAAAGGCATTTATATAAATGCAAGTTCTTTCTTTATTTGGCTCACTGCCCATTTTTTGATTCGGCTTTTGTGAAATGCCTTGGGGTTCTTTTCCACATTAAAGGCGCTGTATAAATACAAGTTGTTGTGTGTGCCTTGCCGGTGAGTGTTAGCAGGCTATTCAACTGCAGGGAGCACCACAGCCAGCCTGATTCCATTCTCAACCCACCATTCACACATCAATATTTTGTAGCGAGGGTCACGGGATCATGACCAGGAGCAGGAACCCAATCTGACTTTCTGTTCTCTGACCCAGGGGCTCTGAGGGCAAATGAAGCATCGGTGTTGGTGCTTCTGCTGCTGTTAGGTTATTCAGCGCAGACTGAGCGTCAAATGACTGAGGTCACTTGTCTGTATGGCTCAGTTATCCCTTCTTTGCCGACTGAGCCACCGTAGGAGCTTTCTACCCTTGTCTGTCCTGTGTGAATAAATATTTCCCAGTCTTCACCCTCTTCAGTGGCTGCCTCTGATTAAGGAGAGATAGGTGAATGAAGTCTCACTGCTGACTATAGTAGCACTGCAGTTAACCATAAAAAGAGGTCGTTATCATCGAAAAACGTGGAGGCAGCAGCATCAGAGCAGTATTATAAATGTTGGCACTGTCCATGCTGACATCGGTAGTGGGGAAAATGCTAGAGTCCATTATAAAAGATGTAATAGCAGAGCACTTGGAAAACAGTGACAGGATCGGACAAAGTCAACATGGATTTACAAAAGGTAAATCATGCTTGACTAATCTACTGGAATTTTTTGAGGATGTAACTGGTAGAATAGATAAGGGAGAACCAGTGGATGTGGTGTATTTGGACTTTCAGAAGGCTTTCGATAAGGTCCCGCATAAGAGATTAGCATGCAAAGTTAAAGCACATGGGATTGGGGGTAAGGTACTGTCTTGGATAGAGAACTGGTTGGCAGATAGGAAGCAAAGAGTTGGAATAAACGGGTCTTTTTCCGAGTGGCAGGCAGTGACTAGTGGGGTACCGCAGGGATCGGTGCTAGGACCCCAGCTATTCACAATATATATTAATGATCTAGACGAGGGAACTGGATGTAATATCCCCAAGTTTGCAGACGACACAAAGCTGGGTGGGTGTGTGTGCTGTGAGGAGGATGCAGAGAAACTCCAGTATAATTTGGACAGGTTGGGTGATTGGGCAGATGCATGGCAAATGCAGTATAATGTGGATAAATGCGAGGTTATCCACTTCGGTGGCAAAAACAGGAAGACAGATTATTATCTGAACGGCAATAGATTGGGAAAAGGGGAAGTGCAACGAGACCTGGGTGTCCTTGTGCACCAGTCGCTGAAGGTAAGCATGCAGGTGCAGCAGGCGGTTAAGAAGGCAAATGGTATGTTGGCCTTCATAGCGAGAGGATTCGAGTACAGGAGCAAGGATGTCTTGCTGCAGTTGTACAGGGCCTTGGTGAGACCACACCTTGAGTATTGTGTGTAGTTTTGGTCACCTTATCTGAGGAAAGATGTTCTTGCCATGGAGGGAGTGCAGCGAAGATTCACCAGACTGATACCTGGGATGGCAGGAATGACGTATGAGGAGAGATTGGGTCGATTAGGCTTATATTCGCTAGAGTTTCGAAGAATGAGAGGGGATCTCATTGAAACTTATAAAATTCTAACAGGACTAGACAGACTAGATGCAGGAAGGATGTTCCTGATGGCGGGGGAGTCCAGAACCAGGGGTCACAGTCTAAGGATAAGGGGTAAGCCATTTAGGACTGAGATGAGGAGGAATTTCTTCACCCAGAGAGTGGTGAACCTGTGGAATTCTCTACCACACAAGGCCATTGAGGCCAATTCATTAAATATATTCAAGAAGGAGTTAGATATATTTCTTAAGGCTAAAAGGATCAAGGGATATGGGGAGAAAGCAGGGACAGGGAATTTGGATGATCAGCCATGATCTCATTAAATGGCGGAACAGGCTCGAGGGGCCGAATGGCCTACTCCTGCTCCTATCTTCTATGTTTCTATGTTTCAACCATTTTGTTTTTGTTGGCCTGGGCTCGACTTGACTACCCAAACTTGCCAACGAAGTGGTTTCTCAATCGCTGGTAAGTACTGGCTGTGACCAGCCAGTGGGGAAGGTTTGGCAGTCAGACAAACAAAACGTGCACTTAACATTTACAGCAAGCTAACAAAATGCTCCAGAGCAATTCCTGAACTTCACAAAGAGCAGCTCACATAAAGACAGACTTTCCAAAGTTCCTTGGGGCCTCTCAAAAACAAGATACAGTAATTGAATTTGCACTTGACAAGTGCAGAAGTCTTCTATTACTTGATACCTCAAATAAACTGTTGAACATAGTCTTGCCTATCAATTTGGAACTGCTATTCTGAGATAAGAGCTAATCTGATCTCCTTTGACTGAAATGACGTCCTTCAATGAATGTCAGCTCTCACCAGGTAGGAGTTGTGTTACGAGGTCAGTCTTTGTACCAACTACTGTTATGGAAATGAGGTCTGCTTGGATGACCGTCACAGAGCGCTTAGATCTCTGCCCCTTTAATCCCATGGGCTTCAATTTTGCTTTATTAAGCTTTATTAAACGCCTTTCGAAAGTCCATATACACAACATCAACTGCACTTCATCAACCCTCTCCATCAGAGCGTCGAAGAACTCAATCAAGTTTGTCAGAAAAGATCTGCCTTTAGCAAATCCTTATCGGCTGTCACTTATTAACCCATGTTTTTCCAAGTGACAATTAATTTTGTCCTGGATTATGGTCTCTAGAAGTTTCCCCACCACCGACGTTAGGCTGACTGGCTTGTAGTTACTGGGATAATCCCTTCCTCCTTTCTTGAACAGGCGTGTGACATTTGCAACCCTCTAGTCCGCTGCCACTTGCATATCCGACAAGGATTGAAAGATTGTGTGCAGAACCTCCAATCAACGTTCCTGCTGAGCTGCACAGCCGCACAGCGGTCTGGAGGTCCCATGCAGGCCGCTCACCAGCTTTTACATGGAAGAAACGGCACATGCGTGGAAATTTGAATGGGCCACACAGCCAGTTAAAGGGACGGTGCA
Organism: Squalus acanthias; assembly: GCA_030390025.1. NCBI lineage: Eukaryota > Metazoa > Chordata > Chondrichthyes > Squaliformes > Squalidae > Squalus > Squalus acanthias. The sequence continues at coordinate 64,155,622 of CM059435.1, forward strand.
CAAAAAAAAATTAGAGGGAACATTGCCTCCACTATTTCCACCCTTACTTCGCTTAGCAAAGTAGGATGCATTCCATCTCTCCCTCTGCCCCCAATCCTTCAATCTGTCTCTCTCTCTGTCCCTGATCCTTCAGTCTGTGGCCTAGAAATCTGATAAAGCCTGAAAATGGGCGGTGCCACCGTGGAGTGAGGTTAACTCGTGCACGTAAAAAGAGTGCAGACAGCACCGGTATTTTGGTGCTGCCTGCTGATTTAAATGATTGCAGCGCAGAACCTACCGTGCAACATGCTGTTTCATGCGGTGCGTTCAGCAGGAGGCCAAATGTAGTGTGGCCGAAGCGTCCCTGGAGCGAAGCAGCGTTTTCTTAAATTAGGCTGTCATTTTAGAAGCGGTCTCGAGCCCTTAAAGGGGAATTGCCTTCTAAATTAAAAAAATAAATATCATTTAAAAATAAGCTGCCTTTAGCCCTTAGGGCTCAACTGCCATCTGAAAAAAATTAAAAATAATTCCAAAATGGCAGTTTTCAGCTCTTAAAGCTGAACTGCCTTCTGCACATAAAAAAAATGGTAAAAGTGCTTCAGCACTAACACAAATGGTTCACCAAGCCAGGGAAAGGGCACCCAGGGTCTCACACACAGCACTCCAGCTTTGTACAGGGGGTCAACACTGGAAGAGAGGTCCTCTACCCACAGGGGGCCAGGAGGTCCTCCAGAAAGAAGGATGTGGGACCACATCTCCGAGGCCATCACTGCCAGCAGTGCCGCCCCCCACGACCTGGCTCCAGTGCCAAAAGAAGTTTCATGACCTCAAACGAGTGGTCAAGGTCAGTGAATGCATCTTCAAAAGCTGTCTCCTACCAACTACACCATTAGCCTCACGCACTGATCAATGTATGACCCTCCCTCCACCCCCATCACTCACCTACCAACAATCTCTACCAAACATGAGGCCCACCTTACATTCCTAGCTTCACCTCACCTCCTTGGAGGAGACAATGCTGGCCATTCTTGGTGGGGCATGGCTGAGCCCTTAGCCAGCGGCAGGGCTGAAAGAATACAAGAGGCCAGTATCTTCATACGTTATAATCCTTCTCACATCCCACTACCCCTCATCCCACAATCTCTTCTGATGTACAAGCTGCACATGGTGTAAGTATGCATCTATTGCTTTCCCGCCCTCCCCTCACCACAATGCTACCCTTGTGCCTTCCTCATTTCAGACACTCAAGAAATCCAGCCTCCCCAGCCAGTGGGTCAACAAGAAGAGGAAAAGGAGAGTGAAGAAGAAGAAACACCGCCACTCGATTTCACACTCCCAGCCACCAGCTCCTTGAGATTGTCCTACAAAGCCATCTGAAGCCACAGGGTAGCACTGCGTGACATCAGTAGGATAGGCAAAGGGAATGCACAGGGTGATTAGTTGATTTTTTGATGTAATATTGGATGCATATATGGATAAAGTTGAATTGGAAATGTTGCTTTCTGGTGGCTTTTATTTCAGCATCGTGGCCAAGAGGACGCTGTGATGGTCAGTAACAGAGGGGAGGTAAGGTGTGGGACAAGTGTTGAAAGGGGAATTGAGGTTGTGGTCACTGGTACCGCAGGCGGATGATTCGATTCCGGATACCCTGGCCAGAAAGGGGCTGTCTGGGATGCCTCCTTTCTTCCCTTTCCTCCTCTTCTGCAACTTCCTCTTCTGTTTCTTCCTCTTCCCTCTGCAAGCAGCTTGACCCCTTTGCTGCCTCTGCTTCATCTCCATGTACTCGCCCCAGGACTGTGAGCAAGTGGTCTTCTCAGAGGCCGAATACTGCAGATGCTGGAAATCTGAAATAAAAGCAGAAAATGCTGGAAATACTCAGTAGGTCAGGCAGCATCTCGACCCGAGACATTGGGTACGATTTTAACCTTACTCGCTCAGCAGAAACCTGGCGGGTGGACAGTTAAAATCGCCCCTGGCTCTTACCCGTCCGAAAGCTGCCATGATCGCAACATCTGCAATTTTAACCTGCTCTCCTGAGCAGGTGGCAAGGACACGCGCCTGGAAGCAACAGGGTCCCTTCTTTACATATGCATGTTGCGGCCCGGTGACATCACTGAGACCCGACTAATTTTAACTCAAGCCGGGGCAGGGAATCCACCTGGAGTTAAAATCAGGGCGTTTCTCTCTCCAACCATGCTGCCTGACCTGCTGAGTATTTCCAGCAGTTTCTGTCTGCTCAGAGGCCTTCCTTTACCATCCAAAGCCTTGGAAGGGTCCAGCAGTACTCCCTGCACACTTTAACAACTTTTTAAATGTATTGCACCAAGCCACTACTTCAATAAATAATTTTTTAAAAGTCCAAAATCTGAGATCCAAACTTACCTGAAAGGTGTGTGTGTCCATTTAAGAAGCGCTGACAGCGTCTCTGAAGGGCTGTTACACGCACGTTTTCCCATGCATAGTTAGGACTGGGCATTCTGGCATGCGGCGATGTCCAAAATAGCAGTCGTGGTGTCAAATCAGGCGTTGCATGCCGATTAACGTCACAATCTGCTCATTTAGATTTAGAGGCCAGCACTGGCAACGGCAGCGCTATGGCCCTCATGTCGTGTCCCGCACCAGAAGCGGGCAGAAGTGAGGCGGCCGTCATTTTGTCAACAAAACTGGCCTTAACGGCCAATGCTACAATAGGGAATTTCTAGGCCATAGTCTCTCTCTGTCCCTGATCCTTCAGTCTGTCTGTCTCTTTGGCCGGAATTTTCCTTACCATGGCGGGTTTGATGCAGCCGGTGTCGGTGGTGGATCGAGACCCCTCTGCTGGCTCCATCCCGCTGTTGAAAATGAACCTACCTTAATGGGGCCTATTAAGCCCACCCGGCACGTTACCCAGCCCAATGAGATGGAGCAGGTCTAGTGACATAACTCATGACGCGTTTTCAGCCAGGATCCTTAAAGGAACCATGGTCGCATTAAATTTTAAGTTTCATCTAACATAGTGGGTGTTGAATCTTTACTGTACAATAATATAATAAAAGTAATATATGAGTGACAAAGAAATATTTAAATAATATTATCATTAACAAATACGATCAAGAACGTAATTAAAAGTGTACATTAATTGGGAAGTTATTGGTGCTTTAGTCACAAATCTATAGACTTTTGTATCAGTAATTGGTACAAATAAAAGATGTGTGTGTATAGGTAATACATAAAATTAAGCAGATTTTAAATGTAATTGTAAAGGGGTGGATTTACAATCTTATGCAAGTTCAGCGGAAAAGCTGCGGAATCCCTGACAAACAGTGTAAGTGGTGCTTACAATGTGCTTCTGGGATTTATGCAGCTCTTCTCAACAATGGCCACGGAACTCACGCCTCAGTTTGACAGACGTGGTTTCCAAGTTGTGTGAATCCTGTGGCCATGCAGGGAAATTTAAAAAGTAGGGGGAAAACGGCTCTTAAGTGCCTGTAAAGAACCTCATAAAGATTTCATTTGGGTCCCACGCCGCTGCAGGTTGGGTCAGCTCCATGATGACAGATGCACTTGTGGGAAAGGTGCATGGGAGTGAGATAACAGCGGGTTCCCGACCTGCTGTCAAAAAAAACAACATTCCCACCCGACCCGCCACCGATCTCGACCACTACCACCACAGAAAATTCAGCCCTTTGTCTCTGATCCTTCAGTCTGTCCGTCTCTCTCTGTTTCTGATCCTTCAGTAAGTTTCCCACTGTCTCTGATCCTTCAGTAAGTTTCCCACTGTCTCTGATCCTTCAGTAAGTCTCTTTCTCTGTCTCCGATCCTTCAGGTCTCTCAATCTGTCCCCGATCCTTCAGTCTGTCTTTCTCATAATTCAACCATTTTCAAGCCCTGGTATAATTCTAATGAATTTACACAGTACCCCTTCCAAGGCTAAAATATCTTTCCTGTGGTTTGGTGCTCAAAACTGAACGCATTATCCCAGATGAGGTCTGACCAAGGCTCTGTAGAAGTGAAACATAACTTCCTCACTTTAGAATTCCAATCCCATTGAGAAAAAGGCCAACATTCCATTAGCCTTTTTGATTATGTTTAGTACCTATGCAATAGCTTTTAGTGATTTGTGTGCATGGACACATATATAAATCATTTGCTTCTCCATAGTTCCTCGGGGGAAAAATTTGGTTGAGGGCGCTAACGGGGTGCAAAGCAACTAGCGCCCAGGCACGGCGCCACTAATGCCTCCCACGAAATTCAGCGCCCCACTCGTGCCCCGACTGCGAACTTCGATAGCGCCCCCTGACTTACCGCCGGACGCTATGACCGACAGGGTCAGGGGGGCGTACGTGCGGCCGGGTTGGCGATATTTAAAGGGGCGGTGCCGGGCGGCCATTTTTGTTGCTGGCTGCCTGCCAGCACCTGCCCCCTTTGCCGTCCCCGGCCTCCTATGCAGTCCCCCTTGAGCCCCTCTTGAGTGCCGGGCTCTTTTGCCAGCACCCCGATCCCTGGTGGCCCAGCTGGGCCCCAGGTCGCGCTGCGCAAGGCTCCTCCCCTTTAATAAGGGGAGGAAGGCCCACAGTACCGTGGCGCGATGTTCAATGGTAGCACCCCAAGAGGGAAGGGGAGCGCTTCCAGTAGCACCCCGCCTCCCTCTTGGGGGGGCTACCAGTGAATTTCGGGCGCGGAGGTGTTAACTTTTTCGGGGCGCTAAAAGTAGCGCTCCAAAGGGGATGTGACCGAATTTTTCCCCCCTAGTCTCTAATGATTATGAAAATATTACGATTTGTCTTTCTCAGATCCAAAGTGGAATACCTCACACTTCCCCACATGGAACTCCACTTTCCTTAGTTTTTCCCACTCACTTAGTCTGTCTATGTCCCTTTGTAACTTTCTCCTCCCATCCACACAACTTACTGTGCCTCATAACCTCAAACTTGGATATAAAACTCTATTCCTTCATCCAACTCATTAATGCATATGATAAAATGCTTTACTCTTAATCATTCTTATTGTCCTGTTCCCTTTAGTTCTCCTCATATCTCATTTCTCCATTTCTCTCCTCTTCAACCCTAATTTAAGCTTAGGTTTTTGCCTTCTCATCTCTCCCTTTTTTCTATTTCTATCTTCTCATCACTCTTATTATCTACTTATCTTTTCCTCTCTTTAGTTCCATTTCACATTTCTCTCCTCAGCCACCTTACTTAAATTTAACTTTTTTCTGGCTGATTTTGCTAGTTCCCTAGCTCTCTGCCATTTTCCTATTTTCCTTTGTCTCATCTACTCATTTCTGATCTCTACTTACCTTTTCCTCCTCTTCCTATGTCTGTTCTTTCACTAATTTACTTGTTTCTCCTCATTTCTCCTGTTTTTCCTTTTTCTTTTCTCTCCTACTCATTCCTCTTACTCCTACTTAACTTTTCCTCTTGCTTCCCATCTCTTTTCTACTTTCTTTTCTCTACATCTTATGACTCTCATTCTTCCACTTCCCTTTTACCTCTCTTCATTTTCTCTTTTCCTTTGTCTTTCCTTCCCATTTCTCTGATTTCTACTACTTATCTTTTGTTATCCTCAACTCCCCCATTTTTGGAGCGACACCCGTCTGTCTCAACATGAACAGGAATGATGTGACAACCAGTGGCAAACCGAGGGCGATTTCTGTGCCTGCAATGAGTTGAGGGCCGGGGAGAAAAAGAAATATACCTCTGACCAGTGTCAAAGCCGTTATTGAGTGCCATAATGAATGTAGTGAAGGATGCCCAAGTTGAGGCAAAGGGAGGATGTCTAGAGGGACAAGAGTCTGCAACAACGGAGGGAAATTAGTTGAGTAGGTGTGTGGGGCTGGAGAGCAAGGCATTAAAACCTCCCAATGATAATGCCTCTATTTCTTTTACACACTGCGAGATCACACACACATCAGCTGTTTTGTGATCAAGGGACTGCCAGTATCTTTTCCAGTCGCTTTCCATAACTCAACTTAGTTTGTCAGGGAATGAGGCTGGCATGTCGGAAGGGCAGGTGGTGAGGCAGGAAGGAGAAAACAAACAAGCAAAGGGTAGATTCTCATGAAATTAAATCCTGAAGCGTATGGCTCAGATTCAGCTATTTCAACTTTTTTACAGCAGTTGAGAGAAGTCACCAACACCTCCAGGGAATGTGTTGAGAACGATGAAGTTTGTCAGTCGGTCAGTCAGTCAGGACAGACCACAGTCCATGCGAAGTGTCATCTCTTTCACCTCAGATACACAACGAGAAACACTGCAACCAATGCAACAAGTCCTCTGATTCAATTTGGAAAGCAAAAAGTTTGTCTCACCACAACACATAAACCTTCAGGAAACCCATACTGAATAAGCCTCAGGATGTGGTAAGGCTTCTTAATATGTTATTATTTCCTTTCAGTTGTCTTCTCTTCCTCTCCTGAAGTTTCTGAAGCTTTGCTGGGGTACAGTTCCACAGTCGTCTCAAGCAAATGACCATTCATTACATGTGAGCTTAGATAGTGAGTGTTGGCAAGCCATTTAGCTACAGGGCATCACAGCTGAGCCTGATGCAGTCCTCATCTGAGAGGTTCTTATATATTCACACAGACACTTTCAACAGTTTCCACTCTCCAGTCATTCTACAGTGACCAACAATCACAGAAACCATCCCTAACCCAGAGTAAAAAGAACAAGAAGTTCAAAGAAGGAAAAGTCCATTTTGTCATTCAGCCTGACTCAAATCAGAGTCCATGTCCGATTATCCTAGCATGAGTATTCCCCTACTATTGTAATGTTGCTACTGCCTCCACCAATGAGATCACATGTAAACATGTTACTCTTGGTTACAGACACCAGGCTGGCCCAATTAAGAAAAGGGGTGGAGGCAGGAAATGTTACAAATGATAGAGAGGAATTGGCTGGGGGGAGAATTTTAACTCCTACCCCCATCTGGCAGAAACTGAGCGAATGAGCAGTGCGACTTATCCCCTCCGATCCCACTGCCTAACCTGCTCTTTATTAGCTGGCGGGCAGGACTCTCACTGGAACGCAGTGGGGTTCTGCTTTAAATATGTAGATCAGGCTCCGATGAAGCCATCCAGATCTGACTGTAGTTTTAAGCCCAGGCCTGCGCTGGGAAGCCCTCCAGGCTTCTTTACTGGGCCAAACCTGTCAGGAGCAGGAGCTGGGGCCAGAAGAGGCCCAGAAACGTAGGTGTGCTTACATTTGTTTCCTGTTTCCTGTGGGCCAGGAAGAGCAGGAATGCTCTTCCGGGCCCCACAACGAAATCGCGGGCCTTGCCTGCTTCTCCGCCAATCTGACCCGACTCCCAAGCAATTACCTCAGTGCTGGGGCCGGTTGATCAGGATCCCAGTGGCGGCCTCCTGCCACCGTAAATCTCACACCCGCCTGCCAGCCTCATAGGTCTTCCTGCTGCGTTCGGGCGGGAGATTGACACCAATCATGTAGATGAGGCCAACAAGTTAAAATCTCCTGGGCCTTACAGGGCAGAGGGCCAGATGGCTTCCTGATCTCACCAATCCCACTCATCTTTAAATCGTCTTTATGGGGTCAGAAGCTCAGCCAGAATTCAAATGGATGCCGAGGTTGCGAACAGTCTGGTTCAGCCTTAGACAGTGGCCGAGGAAGGGGATGGAATTGGTGGCAAGAATACAGAGTTTGTGGTTGGGGCCTAAGACAATGGCCTCGGTTTCCCCAATGTTTAGTTGAAGGACGTTTAGGCTCATCCAAAACTGCATGACTCTCTCGTCAGGGATTGGCTAATCAAAATTGCTGTGTCGATTAAGAAACTTTTCCTCCCAAAGCACCTACATGGCCAACTCAGTTAACATTCCTGCGGAGCTCAATTACTGGAAACCTTTCTAACAGTATGTCCAATTTTTTCTCTGGAATATACTAACAAATTGCATTGTCTCAAACTGATATGGTGTGTGAGAAACACAATTGTTAATGTGTTAACCACATTGTCTAGTCCCAGCTACTGGATCGAATTGGCATTCATAGATAGCTTGGGTGGTTGTATGGATTTCCCCTTGTGTGCTGAATTTAATTTAATAGCAACATCTTAACATAAATTAATTCAAAATTCCTCTTACGTCAAAAATCAAGAAACATGTCAGCAAGTCATACTGGGCTGCTATGTCACGGCTTCTAGTGGCTTGTTAGGCTGGGCTTGGCAAGCACCTAGGTTGATCTGCTTCATGTTATAGTTCATGGTATACTTTTTCTTACCATGTATTCATTGCAGGTACACCACAGGCCAGGAGTAGCACTGAGTCATGAGCTGCACATACACCACAGGTCAGGAATAGAACGTCCATCACAGGCCAGGAGTAGCACTGGGGCACGAGCTGCACGTGCATCACAGGCCAGGAGTAGAACATATACCACAGGCCAGGAGTAGAACGTACACCATAGGCCAGGAGCAGCACTGGGACATGAGCTGCACATACACCACAGGTCAGGAATAGCACTGGGACATGAGCTGCACATACACCACAGGTCAGGAATAGCACTGGGACATGAGCTGCACATACACCACAGGTCAGGAATAGCACTGGGACATGAGCTGCACATACACCACAGGTCAGGAATAGCACTGGGACATGAGCTGCACGTGCATCACAGGCCAGGAGTAGAATGTACACCACAGGTCAGGAGTAGCACCTACATAAGCAGATGGTTGGCATCTATGCACAAATCATATTCCAACTGCTAGCAAAGGCATGCGACCTTCTGCAAGGCTTCTACTAATGCCACTCTATAACCCTCCATTCAGAGATGCATGAGAGGGCTGGAGAGTCAAGAGTGGGAGCCCATTAACATGTTCAGTTCAGAACCCAAATAATAGCTGAAGCACTGGTTCTCAGCTGGATTATACCATGTTCGTAAACTTAGATGCCCCTTTCCTTTTATTTTTTTTTAATGGTGTCAAATGCCTCCATTGTCTCTCCGGTACCTCTGGACTTTCTAGGGCACACACCACCTCTGGCTTGGGAGGGCCAGGTGGGGACTCAATTGTGGAATTGATTGTCAGTTTTCAGCCAATGTTGGCTGCTATTAAGTTCACAAGACAAGCCTGCAGATGAGAATTTTTCTGATTTTACCCCTGCCTTAAACTCCACTTGATATCTGTTCACAACATTGCTGCAGAGATTGCCAGTTCAGTAATGATTGAAAAGCAGTTGGATATGGTAACATACTGGTTATGTTACTGGACTAGTAATATGGACTAATAATCCAGAGACGCGAGTTCAAATCCCACCATTAACCATTCAGTTAATTAAACAAATCTGGAATCAAAAGCGAGTATCAGTAATGGTGACCATGAAACTATCGGACTGTTGTTAAAACCCAACTTGTTCACAAATGTACTTTAGGGAAGGAAACCTGCTGTCCTTACCCGGTCTGGTCTATATGTGACTCCAGACCCACAGCAATATGGTTCACTCTGAACTGCCCTTTGAAGTGGCCTAGCAAGTCACTCAGTTGTTCCAAACCACTACAAAAAAGTATAATAAGAATAAAACCGGAAAGACCACCCAGCATCGACCTAGGTATTGGATTCGGATATGACGAAGACACACCCAGCCCAGTCGACCCCGCAAAGCCCTCCTCACCAACATTTGGGGACTTGTGCCAAAATTGGGACAGCTGTCCCACAGACTAGTCAAGCAACAGCCTGACATAGTGAAACGCACAGAATCATACCTGTCAGCTAACATCCCAGACTCCTCCACTACCATCCCTGGGTATGTCCTTGCCCACTGGCAGGACAGACCCACCAGAGATAGCGGCATAGTGGTATACAGTCAGGAGCAAGTGACCCTGGGAGTCCTCAACGTTGACTCTGGACCCCATGAAGTCTTATGGCATCATGCCAAACATAGGCAAGGAAACCTCCTGTTGATTACCATCTACCGCCCTCCCTCAGCTCATGAATCAGTACTCCTCCATGTTGAACACCACTTGGAAGAAGCACTGAGGGTAGCAAGGATGGGGGACTTCAATGTCCATCACCAAGAGTGGCTCGATAGCACCACTACTGACCGAGATGGCCGAGTCCGGAAGGACATAGCTGCAAGATTGGGCTTGCAGCAGGTGGTGAGAGAACCAACGCGAGCAAAAAACCTACTTGACCTCACCAATCTACCTGCTGCAGATGCATCTGTCCAAGACAGTATTGGTAGGAGTGACCACTGGCACAGTCCTTATGGAGACAAAGTCCTGGCTTCACACTGAGGACACCCTCCATCATGTTGTGTGGCATTACCACCGTGCTAAATGGGATAGAATCAGAATAGATCTAGCAGCTCAAAACTGGGCATTCATGAGGTGCTGTGGGCCATCAGCAGCAGCAGAATTGTATTCCACCACAATCTGTAACCTCATGGCCCGGCATATCCCTCACTCTACCATTACCATCATGCCAGGCAACCAACCCTGGTTCAATGAGGATGTAGAAGGGCATGTCAGGAGCAGCACCAGGCGTACCTAAAAATGAGGAGCCAACCTGGTGAAGCTAAAACACAGGACTACTACATGCTATACAGCGGAAGCAACATGCTATAGACAGAGCTAAGCAATCCCACACCAACGGATCAGATCAAAGCTCTGCGGTTCTGCCACATCCAGTCATGAATGGTGGTGGACAATTAAACACGTGAGTACAAAAGACAAGACTGAAGCATTCTCAACCACCTTAAGCCAGAAGTACTGAGTGGATGATCCACCTCGATCTCCTCCTGAGGTCCCTATCAAGAAATGGCTGAGTGCACTGGATACAGCAAAGGCTATGAGCCCTGACAATATCCCGGCTGCAGTGCTGAAGACTTGTGCTCCAGAATTAGCCGCGCTTCTAGCCAAGCTGTTCCAGTACAGCTACAACACTGGCATCTACCCGACAAAGTGGAAAATTGCCCAGGTATGTCCTATCCACAAAAAGCAGGACAAATCCAATCCGGCCAATTACCGCCCCATCAGTCTACTCACAATCATTAGCAAAGTGATGGAAGGTGTCGTCAACAGAGCTATCAACGGCACTTACTCACCAATAACCTGCTTGCCGATGCTCAGTTTGGGTTCCGCCAGGACCACTCGGCTCCAGACCTCAATCAAGCCTTCGTTCAAACATGGACAACATAGCTGAATTCCAGAGGTGAGGTGAGAGTGACTGCTATTGACATCAAGGCAGCATTTGACAGAGTGTGGCACCAAGGAGGCTTAGTAAAATTGCAGTCAATGGGAATTGGGAGAAAACTCTCCTTTGGCTGAAGTCATACCTAGCACAAAGGAAGATGGTTATTGGAGGCCAATCATCTCAGCCCTCAGGGCAATGTCCTAGGCCCAACCATCTTCAGCTGCTTCATCAATGACCTTCCTTCCATCATAAGGTCAAAAGTGGGAATGTTCGCTGATGATTACACAGTGTTCAGTCCCATTCGCAATTCCTCAGATAATGAAGGAGTCCGTCCCGCATGCAACAAGACCTGGACAACATCCAGGCTTGAGCTGATAAGTGGCAAGTAATTCGCAACACCCAAGTGCCAGGCAATGACCATCTCCAACAAGAGAAAGTCTAACCACATCCCCTTTTCATTCAATGGCATTACTATCGCCGAATCCCCAACCATCAACATCCTGGGGGTCACCATTGACCAGAAACTTAACTGGACTAGCCATATAAATACTGTGGCCACAAGAGCAAGTCAGAGGCTGAGTATTCTGTGGCGAGTGTCTCACCTCCAGACTCCTCAAAGCCTTTCCACCATCTACAAGCACAAGTCAGGAGTGTGATGGAATACTCTCCATTTGCCTGGATGAGTGCAGCTCCAACAACACTCAAGAAGCTCGACACCATCCAGGACAAAGAAGCCCGCTTGATTGGCACCCCATCCACCATTTTAAACATTCACTCCCTCCACCACCGACATAACGTGACTGCAGTCATTAAGGCTTCTTTGACAGGACCTCCCAAATCCATGACCTCTACCAATTATAAGGACAAGGTAGCAGGCGCATGGGAATGCCACCACCTTCAAGTTCCCCTCCAAGTCACACACCATCCTGACTTGGAAGTATATCGCCGTTCCTTCATAGTCGCTGGGTCAAAATCCTGGAACTCCCTACCTAACAGCACTGTGGGAGTACCTTCACCACACGAACTGCAGCGGTTCAAGAAGGCAGCTCACCACCACATTCTCAAGGGCAAATAGGGATGGGCAATAAATGCTGGCCTTGCCAGTGACACCACATCCTGTGAATGAGTACATTTAAAAAAAAATTATGACTTTCCCCTGGGAATCCCACTATTCCTGGTTGCCATGGAGGCCAAGGAGAAGCTAAATCAGAGGGAGAGGGCAAGGGTCCAACTGCACAGATGGTGTTTACATCCCACACAGCTGTAGCCCCAAACACAGAAGTACAGAGACTCTATTCCATTCTCCCAGTTTCTCCGTCTCCGCCGCATCTGCTCTGACGATGCCACCTTCCATACCAGTGCTTCCGACATGTCTTCCTTTTTCCTCAACCGAGGATTCCCCTCTACTGTGGTCGACACGGCCCTCGACCGTGTCCGTTCTATCTCACGCACTTCTGCCCTCACCCCTGCCCCTCCCTCCCGGAACCACGATAGAGTTCCCCTTGTCCTCACCTTTCACCCCACCAGCCTCCACATTCAACGGATCATCCTCCGCCATTTCCGCCACCTCCAGCATGATCCCACCACCAAACGCATCTTCTCCTCACCTCCCCTTTCAGCATTCCGCAGGGACCACTCCCTCCGCGACACCCTAGTCCACTCCTCTACCACCCCCAGCACACCTTCCCCTTTGCCCGGCATCTTCCCGTGCAAGCGCAGGAGATGCAACACATGCCCTTATACCTCCCCTCTCCCCACTGTCCAGGGCCCCAAACACCCCTTCCAGGTGAAACAGCGATTTACTTGTACTTCCTGCAATTTAGTATACTGTATTCGCTGCTCACGATGTGGTCTCCTCTACATTGGGGAGACCAAACGTAGATTGGGTGACCGCTTTGCAGAACACCTCCGTTCAGTCCGTAAGGGGGACCCCGAGCTCCCGGTGGCCTGTCACTTTAATTCTCCGCTCCACTCCCACTCTGACCTCACCGTCCTCGGCCTATTACACTGTTCCATGGAAGCGCAGCATAAGCTCGAGGAACAGCACCTCATCTTTCGTTTAGGCACCCTACAGCCCTCTGGACTCAATATCGAGTTCAACAATTTTAGATCATAACCTCAGCCCCTATCACATTTATATTTTATTTTTTCATCCACCCTTTTGTTTGGCCCCCCTCCCCTCCTTTTTTTTCCTCCTAGAAGCTGGCAGCTGTCCTTCATTCTGCCAGTGCATTTCACACTTCTTTTAGCCTCAACCTGTCACATTAACACCACCTCTTGCCTTGATCATCTCTTAATGTCTCTTAATGTCTCTTAATCTCTCCTTTTGTTCTTTCATCCCCTCCTCCTTTTCCCAGCTTTATCCTTGCTTTAAATCTATTTCATTTCCTGCTTTTTCCAGTTCTGACGAAAGGTCTTCGACCTAAAACGTTAACTCTGTTTCTCTCTCCACGGATGCTGCCTGGCCTGCTGAGTTTTTCCAGCGTTTTCTGTTGTTATTGCAGAGACAGAAATAGTTTTGAAAACCTCACAGATAAGCAATGCCCGAACAGGCTGAGAGCTCGGGTTGGATGCTCGACGTGGATCTCAGACTTGCTCAATGAATCCACATCAATGGAAATAAAAATTTGGAGAGATGTAAAATGGGCTGCCGATTTGCTAGTACCTGTTTTACACTAAAAGTCAAGAACCAGGTAGTAACAGGACATTTGGATAAGCATATTATATTAACGATTTGGAGGAGGGGACCAAGTGCAATGTATCCAAGTTTGCAGACGATACAAAGATGGGAGGGAAAGCAGTGAGTGAGGAGGACATAAAAAACCTGCAAAAGGACATAGACAGGCTAAGTGAGTGGGCAGAAATTTGACAGATGGAATATAATGTTGGAAAGTGTGAAGTTATGCACTTTGGCAGAAAAAATCAAAGAGCAAGTTATTATCTAAATGGAAAGAAACTGCAAAGTGCTACAGTACAAAGGGATCTGGGGGTCCTGGTGCATGAAACACAGAAGGTTAGTATGCAGGTACAGCAGGTGATCAGGAAGGCCAATGGAATCTTGGCTTTTATTGCAAGGGGGGTGGAGTATAAAAGCAGGGAAGTCTTGCTTCAGCTATACAGGGTACTGGTGAAGCCACACCTGGAGTACTGCGTGCAGTTTTGGTTTCCATATTTAAGAAAAGATATACTTGCTCTAGAGGCAGTTCAGAGAAGGTTCACTCGGTTGATTCCGGAGATGAGGGGGTTGACTTATGAGGAAAGGTTGAGTAGGTTGGGCCTCTACCCATTGGAATACAGAACAATGAGAGGCGATCTTATCGAAACATATAGGGGTAAAAATTCAGTTGGTTGCGCCTCCCGTTAGCGCCTTAAGAGGGCGCTAATGGGGCGCAAAGCCGCTAACGCCCGGGCGCAGCGATGTTTGCGCCGCTCGAGAACTTAACTTGAGATTGTGCGGCGGCGCTAAAACTTACCGCTGCGACCACCTGCGCGCGCAGATTGTGACGTCATTCCATGGTGCAACGCCCTTGTGGCGCCCTGGAGCAGAAATTGAGTGGCGCCCCCTGCCTTACCGCCTGGCGCATCCAACGACCAGAAGACTGGAACGCTATCAATCGCTGTGGGGCTGGGGGGGGGGCGCTATTTAAAGGGGGCCTCTTCCTGTCTTTTATTGTTGGTGGCATTTTTGAACTACGCATACTGAGAGAGAGAGGGAGAGACTTCTGGAGAGATTCAACGTTGTGGGAAGGAGTTTTGGGTACTGAGCAGCACTTTGCAGGTTCATTTTGATTTGCCATTCCTTGTATCGATTTAGCAGAGACTGTGGGAGCTGCACTCTGAGCTCTTTGCCTGGTACTCTCCATTGTTCTTTCCAGCACATTTGATGTGCAAGTCTCTCCAGGCCGAGATTCAAGGCTGCAATGAGTAGGATGTGGATGGAAAGCAAGATTAACCATCCCCTTTAAGAACTGGCCCGTGCCATTGTGTGTGTGTTCCATTGCTGACTGACATTACATGAGCTTCGCCAGCGCTCTGAGTTAGCGCCTCACTCCTTGGCCTTTGCGCCTTAAGACAGGTGTGCAGCGCCTGCTTTAGCGCTCCACTCACCTCCCGGGGTGGTAAAAGTGAAGTTTCCAGTCAGTGCCGATAATTAGCGCCAGGCGCTAATATTTGCGTCCAGACGATATTTGCGCCCCAAATGGGGCGCGACCTAATTTCTACCCCATAAGATTGTGAGAGGGCTTGATGTTCCCAAGGATGGGTGAGACTAGAACGAGGGGGCATAATCTTAGAATAAGGGGCTGCCGTTTCAAAACTGAGATGAGGAGAAACTTCTTCACTCAGAGGGTAGTAAATCTATGGAATTTGCTATCTCAGAGAGCTGTGGAAGCTGCGACATTAAATAAATTTAAAACGGAGATAGACAGTTTCCTAGCTGATAAGGGAATTAAGGGTTATGGGGAGCGGGCAGGGAAGTGGACATGAGTCTAGGTTCGGATCAGCCATGATCCTATTGAATAGCGGAGCAGGCCCGAAGGGTCGTATGGCCTACTCCTGCTCCTACTTCTTATGTTCTTATGTTCTAACCATCCCGTGTCTTTCAAAAACTGAAAGAAAGTAGATTTTTGTTTCCTAACACTGGGCATGAAGGAGGCCAAGATTCAGCTATTGCACTGAAAGGAAAAGATATTGGGCCGAAACTTGATCCCGGGACGCGAGAGTACGCACTGCGTACTCTCGCGTATTCCCACTCCAATTGCCGGTTTTCTGCATGCCCTGCGCATGCGCTGAAAACCGGCAATTGCTCTTCTGAAAAGGGGGCGGGGCCTGGGTGCATCGCGTGCGCGCTACAGGCTGCGCGCACGCTGTGCACTTCATGCTGTGGACGCGCAGGTAAGTAGGGAAGATTTTGGAAATGTAAAAAGGAGGAGTAAGACCCGCTTTTAAGAAGGTAAGTAGTGAATTAAGTATTTTTTTGAATTTTTTTTTACAGGTATATCTTTTTTATAGACTTTAAAGACAGGTAAGTTTATTTTTATAACTTTTTAAAAGATTTTAAATTTTTTCAAAAATTTAATTTTTTATTTAAAATGGTTAATTTAATTAACTATACTTATTTTATTAATGTGATGGTTTTTTTTTAAAATTTAATTGAGGTTTAGCTGTTATTTTGGGGGGGTGTAAGATTCATAAGTCTCAAGCCATGCTGTGAGACTTATGAATGGAAGATGGTGTGCTGCCATTGGCTCTAACTGAGTCACGTGATCCCACAGCTCGCACGAATTCACTACGCCGCTGGGATACGCAAGCCCAGCACAGCTGATGTCTGGAACATCAAGTTCGTGCGAGCTGGATCTGAAAAAGCATAAGCGAGGTGAGACATCGCGGGGAAGGCTTACCCCCGCGGGAACAGAGCGAGATCAATTTCTGGGCCATTGTGAGCATGAAAGGCTTGTAATTAAAAAAACTTAATGAATATAGAACAAAATAATGGAGAGAAATGGTGGCATGTGAAGAAGGTAATTGATATCAGGAAAGACTAGAGGCTGGGGCTATTTTCTCTAGAAAAGAGAATGCCTAATAGAGGTCTTTAAAATGATGAAGGTGATTGATAGGTTAGAGGTGGAGAAGATGTTTCCACTTGTTCGGGAGCCCAAAACTAAGGGACATAAGAATAAGACAGTCACAAATAATTTCAATAAGGAATTCAGGAGAAACATCTTTACTCAGAGAGTGGTGCAAATGTGGAACGCGCTACCACATGGAGTAGTTGAGGCATAGATGCATTTAAGGGGAAGCTAGGTAAGTACATGAGGGAGAAAGGAATAGAAGGATATGTTGATAGGATTAGATGAAATAGGTGGAAGGAGCCTCTTGTGGATCATAATCACCAGCATAGACCATTTGGCCAATTAGCCTGTTTCTGTGCTGTAAATTCTATGTAATTCTATGATAGGGATTGTATAATCTTGCAATATGAAGAGTCTATAGGCGGAATTTTGCAGGGGGTCAGCGGGCGCGATCGGTGGCAGGTCGGGTGGGAAAGTGGTCAACCCGCCACCATGAGCCTTTACCAAATGTCAGGTCTGCCAGCGCTGAGCATACCCAACACGTAGTGGCGGGGGAATCAATTAAAATCATTAGTGGCTTGTTTACAGTCACTTAACAATGCTTTTTTCCCAGCTTTTTGAATGTGACAGGTCGCCCACCAGTTTCCCGCTGTGCCTAGACCTCGTCTGTGAAGCTGAGGCGGGAGGTCACGAGCCATTGTTTCAGCTGATGAGTTGACAGCTTCAAATGTCAAGTCAAAGCTCCCAGCTGATTCAGAAATGTTCCCTTAGCCACTAGCTTCTCTAAACTGCATTTCCACTACAGATTCAGAATGCTGCAAGTCTTTACACAAGTCTCCATCCAGCCTGACCTCATTACCTCTCCCATCATTGATAGATCGCTTCTGTCATCTCTACTTCACCTGCCATCTATACCATCAGCATTTGTGTGCTTTATACTCTCTCACCTTGGTCCTCAGAATCCCACCACAATCAGCCCCAACACCAGCAGCACCAACAACAACACCAACCTCCTGCGCAATCAACTGATGCTGCACAGGCAGAGGGCATCAGCACCCAACCACATTGCTGCCCGGGACGCCAGGGATGGCCTCACTATGGCCAGATTTACTTCACTTGATGCTGTACACCCTGGCTGCCACATGATGCGCCAGGTTGGCATCACCCCACACCAACACCATAAAGCATCCCTACAATGCCCAAGCCATTCCTTTCACACTCATGACCATTGCAGGGGGTACCGTTATGTCTCACCATTCACTACAACTTACTGAGCCACTTCCAAAGTTGCACACAAATCTGTCCAAGAACGCAAAGTGTTGAAAATAAAGGTTTCAATGTTTGACAGCACATTAATAGAAACTTTACATGAACATTGGATAAAACACCCAAGTGCCTACCCTTGTGTGTTGTTAGTTGGTATGACTGCATTAGGATGAGGGTGAGTGTGAGGGGTGGCTAGTGAGATGGGGATGTGATAATGTAGATAGAGAGGGATGGGTGGAAGTGCAAGGTAAGTTGGTGTAAGGATGTGCAGAAGTAGGGTAGGGAAGGCAGAGTGTTGGATATGTGATGAGAGGCACAGCAGGATGAGGTTGAGAGTGGCTTTGTACTATCGTTTCGTGATCTACTGAGATCATTGAAACATTTGCGGCACTAAACCCAGGTCCTCCTGATCACAACCCTGCTTGTGCCCTCCTCTGCAATGTGCAACCAGGCTGTGTTGATCTCCTGAGGAGGTCTCTCCCGCCCATGGGAAGGGAAGAGGACCTCCCTGTATGCTGTGACTCCCTCCATAAGCATACAGAGGGAGTCATGGGAGAGCCTGGGTGCAGCCGTGCACCTCTGTACAGTGCTTGTCAGTGTCTGCAACACCTCAATGCTATAGAACACTGACAGCACAACTGTCAAATTAAAGTTGGCCATGGTCCCTTTAAGGAAACCGACTGATGACGCATCATCAAATTACGTCATCAGACCCGCTTCCTTCAATTGGCCGGGAAACTCGCTGGGTGGGTTTAACAAGCCCAATTATGGTAAATTCATTCCACCCAGCGGCTGGAGCCGGCAGCGAGGCCGGGACCCGCCACTGACGTCGCCCGCCACGGACCCGCCGAAGTTGGTAAAATCCAGCCCTATGAACTAGAAATTGGATAAGGCCTGAAAAATGGCGCGGGGATCGTGATATGCGATCAACCCATGCCCATTCAGAGGACTGCAGGCAGCATGCAACCTTCGTGCTGCCTGCTAATTTACATGATTGCAGTGTTCCGCCCAGTGCTGAACGCGCTGCTGACTGGCTGAATGCTCAGCAGGGGGCCCAAGTTCGTGCGAGCCTAGCTGCAATTAAAGCTAGCCTCCACTTCTTAAAGGCAGTTTGCACATCCCCGGAGGGCGAGGCCGCACATGAGTTCTGCTGTACAGGATTCAGATGAAGACTTTGATGGGGCGCCCTACAGAAGAACGCTGATGGGTATGCACAATGAAATGCTTAGTGCATTGGCAGGCCTGCCAGAAAGCCTGAGTGCAATGTCAAGGTGCATGGAGGAGTCCAGCTCCAGCCTTGCACAGGGCTTTGGGCAGAGCTTGGAGCCCATCCTTTCCAGCATGGAAGGGATGGGCAGATCCATTAACGCACTTTTGGACTTCGACCATCATGCCGCGTCTGATGGTTGAAGTCTCAGCTTCTATTGCAGCACAAGCAGAAGCCACCCAGTCTTGAGTCTTGCAGTCTTGAGTGCTACAATGGAAGCTCAGACTGAAGTCATGCAAACTCAGTTTGTTGCCATGCAAGTGCAGCTTGCTGCCACGCAAGTACAGATTGCTGCCACGCAAGCACAGATTGCTGCCATCGTGGCTGGGTTTACCAGTGTTGAAAGGGGCTTGCAGTGTGTCACAGCAGTCCAGCAGTCTGCACTCCATCAGATTACTAGAATTGCTGAGGCACTGCCCCAGTGGAGTGGCAATGGGTCCGTAGAGGCCGAATCTGCTATCCTCTCTCAGGATGACAGCATTCGTCCTCCCACCACTGCCACTCCGCCAGTCTCCTTGCTCCTTGCTGTTGCCTGTCAGCCAGCCAGCCCAGACTGCTGTCGCCCGTGCCGAGGTCGTCCTGCATGGCCATCTGTAGTATCCCCCACTGAAAGTCAGCAGCCATGCTGCAGTCACTGGGCTAACACTGCGTAGGAGCACTAGGATAGGCAAAGGCACGCACAAGACAGTCACTAAGGGAATGCGCAAGGATGATTAGTTGATTTTTTGATGTAATATTGGATGGATAGATGTATAAAGTTGGATTGGAAAGTTTGCTTTGTGGTGGCTTTTATTTCATCATTGTGACCAAGGGGACTCTGTGATGGTCATTAACAGAAGGAAGGTAAGATGTGGGACTAATGTTGAATGGGGAATTGGGGTTGCGTTCACTTGTACCGCAGGCAGATGATTTGACCCAGGATATCCTGGCCAAAAAGGGGCTGTCTGGGTTGCCTCCTTCAATCTGCTTCCTCCTCCTCCTCCTCTTCCGCTTCCTCCTCCTGAGCTGGTGGCCATATCCCTGGTGGCAAGGGCTGTACCCTCATGAATGGTCCAGGCAGCAGAACCATTGCTTCAGCACCCCAATGGTCTGCTCTATGATGTTTTGTGTGGCAGCATGGCTCTCATTGTACGCATGCTGGCCACGTGTGGTTGGGTTGCGGGGCGGAGTCATGAACCAGGTGGTCAAGGGCCTTGTCGCCCAGTAACCACCCTCTGGTTTGTCTTGGTGGCTCAAAGACTGAGGGAACAGCAGACTAGTGCAGAATAAGAGCAACACGACTGCTGCTAGGATACTGGGCATTCACCATCATGACATGCTGAGCATGGTCGCACACCAACTGCACATTCAGCGAGTGGTAACCTTTGTGGTTGCAGTACATCTCAGCATTTATATACGGTGCCCGCAAAGCAACGTGTGTGCAGTCGATGGCGCCCTACACTATGGGGAAGTCCGCTATCCTGGCAAAGCCACATGCACGCTC
This sequence comes from Squalus acanthias, assembly GCA_030390025.1. Lineage (NCBI taxonomy): Eukaryota > Metazoa > Chordata > Chondrichthyes > Squaliformes > Squalidae > Squalus > Squalus acanthias. The sequence continues at coordinate 64,176,302 of CM059435.1, forward strand.
CGTCTGCTTTTTTCTGGTCAGAGAGAAGACAATGAAGTCCCCTCTCCTGGCACAAAGAGCGTCTCTCACCTCTCTTATGCAGCAGTGGACAGCGAACTGGGAGATGTTACAGATGTCACCTGCTCCAACCTGGAAGGCTCCCGACGCGAAGAAATTCAGAGCCATGGTCACCATCATAGCCTTTGGCAGCACTGTTCTTGCCCTGGAGTGACGCTGCAGGTCTGGTTGTAAGAGATGGCAGAGTTCTGTGAGCACCATGCAGATGCCTCAGACACTGCTCCTGGCTCAGGTTGAGGTAAGAGAATTGCTCTTGGAAGACCCTAGGTGGGTGTAGCCTCCTGCTGAGAGCCCTTCTCCCCCTCCTCCTCCCTCTGCAAGCAGCTTGTCCTCTTCTTTTCTGCCTCTGCTCCATCTCCCTGTCATGCTGCAGGCCAACGGGGATGACAACTAGAGCACCAATGACTGGGAGCAAGTGGTCTGACCAGAATCCTTGAAGTCAGAAGCAAGGCCTTCTCCACTTGCAACACCACTCTCTGTCACCTCACCAACTTTAAATAACTCTAGAAAGCTCCAAGCAGATCCACAAACTTACACAGAGCCAGTAGAAATCAAAAAGCAAGTTACCTGAAAGTTGTTGATGATCCTTAAATAGCGCTGGCGAGAGATCCTTCCTGCTGCTGAACGTATGTTGATTGCAACAAAGGTAATCTATCTTTGGACCTGTCTGCAGCTTTTGACCACAAAATTCTGCTCCAACACCTCTCCACCGTCAACCAGCTGGATGGGACTGTACTCGCCTCGTTTCATTACTACCTTTTGAACCATAACCATAGAATCACCTGCAATGGCTTCTCTTCCCTATCCCACACTGTCACCTCTGGTGTCCCCCAAGGATCTATCCTTGGCCCCCTCCCATTTCTCATCTGCATGCTGCCCCTCGGTGACATCATCCGGCAACACAAGAGGAGTTTTCACTTGTACGCTGATGATACCCAGCTCTACCTCTCCTCCACCACCGCTATACTATCAGACTGCTTGTCCGACATCCAGCACTGGATGAGTAAAAATTTCCTCCAATTAAATATCGGGAAGACCAAAGCCATGGTCTTCGGTTCACGCCACAAACTCTATTCCCTTTCCACTGATTCGATCTCTCTCCCCGACAACTGTCTAATGCTGACCAAGTCTATTCGCAACCTTGGTGTCATATTTGATCACGAATTGAGCTTCCTACCTCATATCTGTTCTATTACTAAGACCGCCCATTTCCACCTTCGTAATATCGCCCATCTCTGCCCTTACCTGCTGCCAAAACCTTCATCCATGCCTTTATCAGCTCTTGACTTCACTTCCAACGCACTCCTGGCCGGCCTACCTAGTTCTAGCCTCCATAAACTTGAGGTCATCCAAAACTCTGCAGCCTGTGTGCTAACTCACACCAAGTCCTGTTCACCCATCTCCCCTGTGCTTGCTGACCTACATTAGCTCCCAGTTAAGCAACGCCTCAATTTTAAAATTCTCATCCTTGTTTTCAAGTCCCTCTATTGCCTCACCCCTCCTTATCTCTGTAATCTCCTCCAGCCCTATAATTCCCCTAGGCCGCTGTGCTCCACCTGTTCTGGCCTTTTGAACATCCCGATTCTAAATGCTCCCCATTGGCGGTTGTGCTTTCAGTTGTCGAGGTCCGAAGCAATGGAATTCCCTTCCTAAATCTCTCCACCTCTCTTTCCTCCTTTAAGACGCTCCTTAAAACCTACCTATCCGACCAAGCTTTTGGTCATCTGCCCTATTATCTCCTTATATGGCTCGGAGTCAATTTTTTTTTTTAGATAACACGCCTGTGATGTGCGTTGGGACGTTTTATTACGTTAAAGGCGCTATATAAATATAAGTTGTTGTGGTGCGAGGTTAACACAAGGCGTTAGTTCCAGCGATGACAATGAAAATGGCAGCTACGCAACCAAATTTCTAGGCCTAGGACTACAAACTAATATGAAAGCTACGAATGCAATGAAAATAGCACAAAATCTCTCCAGCAAGTGTCATGGGACACTCAAATGGTTGGAACCATGTCGGCTGAATTTAAGTTTGGACAGTGCCAATTCAGTTCTATGCAATCATGGATCACAGCACAAAACTTCTTCAAACTAGGCAGTAATTGGCTCTAAAACAACAACAGAAAATGCTGGAAAAACTCAGCAGGCCAGGCAGCATCCGTGGAGAGAGAAACAGAGTTAACGTTTCAGGTCGATGACCCTTCGTCATTCTCACTTTGAGAGGTCACGGGATGACTGGTATGGGGAATGGAAAAATGTCACACTGGTGCAGTAGAGTTCTGCAGTTAGGGAGATGCATATTGTTGTGGGAGAGTAGATTTTGGTGTGACCGGGAAATGATTGATGCTGATGCTGTATATCTATAGAATCATAGAATGATACAGCACAGAAGGAGGCCATTTGGCCAACCGTGCCTGTGCCAGCTCTTTGGTAGAACGATCCAACTAGTCCACCTCTTTCCCCAAAGCACTGCAAATTTGTCCGTAGCAGGACAAATCCAATATGGCCAACTACCGACCCATCAGTCTACTCTCAATTATCAGCAAAGTGATGGAAGGTGTCATCAACAGTGCTATCAAGCAGAACTTACTCACCAATAACCTGCACACCGACACTCAGTGTGGGTTCCGCCAGGATCACTCGGTTCCAGACCTCATTACAGCCTTGGTCCAAACATGGGCGGTCTGCACAGAGCGGGATTAAATGGAGTGGACTTGAACAGAGTGTTTTATTTGGGAATTTGGAAAGAGTGGGAATTTCTGGTAAGAGGGGGAAGGAGTTGCTGCTTTTTGCCTACATTACTTGTAGTGCTTTGTGTTACAGGTAGATATTTAATTTCAGTACTCATAACTTAATCTAGATCAAGTAAGTAGTCAAGAAACTACACTGTAAACTAAGTTACCTAAATACAAATTTAATTAAATATAATTAAATAAAACAAGGTCATATAGGGATGGCAGTGTAGGCGGTGTGCTGCAACTGCAGCATGTGGGAGTTTGTGGAGAGCATTGTGATCCCAGACAACCACGTTTGCAGTAAGTGCCTGCATCTTGAGGAACTTCAGCTCAGAGTTTTTGAGCTGGAGTCTGAGGTGCAGACATTGCGGGGCATCAGGGGTGGGGAGAGTTACCTGGACACTTTGATCCAGGAGGCAGTCACACCCCTTAGATTAGGTAGTGGTACAGATCTGGTTAGTGGTCAGGGACAGGAGGGTGTGACTGCAACTCAGGCAGGTAAGGGGGCCCCAGGTGCAGTGCTGGAGGAGCCTCGGCCTTTGCCCTTGTCCAACAGGTATGAGGTACTTGCTGTCTGTGTGGATGAGGGAAAAGCCTGCAGGATGGATGAGCAAGCTGACCATGGTGCAGGAGGTCATTCAAGTGGGGGGAGTGAAAGGGAATGTAGTTGTGGTAGGGGACAGTATAGACATGGGGATAGATACTGTTCTCTGCAGCCACGACCAAGAGTTCCGAAGGTTGTGTTGCCTGCCCGGTGCCAGGGTGAAAGACATCTCCTCGCGGCTGGAGAAAAACTTGGAGTGGGAGGGGGAGGATCCAGTTGTCGTGGTCCACGTAGGAACCAATGACATAGGTAGAACTAGGAATGAGGTTCTGCTGAGGGAGTTTGAGGAGCTAGGATCCAAATTAAAAAGCAGAACTTCAAAGGTAATAATCTCTGGATTGTTACCTGAGTCACCCGCAAATTGGCATAGGGACAAACAGATTAGAGGTTTAAATGCGTGGCTCAAAGTGTGGTGTGGGAAGAAGGGGTTTCAGTTCATGGGGCACTGGCACCAGTACTGGGGAAAGAGGGAGCTGTTCCGTTGGGACGGGTTCCACTTAAACCGAATAACTAGGGCAGTTGACAGGGCTTTAAACGAATGAAGGGGGGGCGGGGGGGGCGGAAGGATTCAGGAAAGAGTAAATTTAAAAGCAGCGAGAGAAATGTCAAGGCTGTACAGCAGAGTAGAGTTTTGGGTAAAAATAAGCAGAGTGGGTCACGAAGGGACAGAGAGAGTAACAAAGATAATAAGGCATCAATGACTAAGATACTTTGAGGGAGAAATTTGGTTGCTTTGCGCCTCCCATTAGTGCCCTAAGAGGGCGCTAACGGGGTGCAAAGCAACTGGCGCCTGGGCGCGGCGCCGCCAACGCCTCCCGCGAAATTCAGCGGGTGGTTAGCGGTGGCAGTAACCGTTAGCGCCCTACGGTGCTGCGCCGCCGGCGATTACATCATCATCGTGCGCAGCGCCCCGCTCGCGCCCTGGCTGCGATCTTCGCTAGCGCCCCTAACTTACTGCTGGATGCTATAGCCGACAGGGTCAGGGGGGCCTACCTGCAGCTGGAGCGGCGCTAATTAAAGGTGAGGTGCCGGGCGGCCATTTTTGTTGCTGGTCGCCTGCCAGCACCTGCCTCCGTTGCCGTCCTGGCCTCCTGAGCACCCCACCCCACCGTGGAGTGCTGGCTGTGCTCCATGAGCCAGGCACTTCTCGAGTGCCGGGCTCTTTTGCCAGCACTCCGATCCCGGTGGCCCAGCTGGGCCTTGTGTCGCGCTGCGCCAGGCCCCTTCCCTTTAAGAAGGGGAGGAAGGCCTGCAATACCGCAGCTCGATGTGCCGCAGCGCCACGATATTCCCCCGCAGCGCCACGATATTCCCTCGCAGCACCCCAAGAAGGAGGCAGGACGCTTCCAGTAGCACCCCGCCTCCCTCTTGGGGCGCTAACGATGAATTTTGGCTGTGGGGGCGCTAATTTTTTCAGGGCGCTAAAAGCGACTCAATTTGTCTTGCTTAACTTTTAGAAGAGGTAGGCAGGGTGGAAAAGGAGGAGCAGCCCTGATAATAAAGGATGGGATAAAGACAGTAGAGAGAAAGGGCTAAAATTGAGTTAGTGCCCCACGCTAACTTCGCCGAGGCACTACTTTTAGCGCCCCGGGAAAATTAGCACCCCAGCACCAGAGATTGAGTGGTTGCACCCCAAGAGGGAAGCGGGGTGCTACTGGAAGCGCTCCGCATCCCTCTTGGGGCGCTGCGAGTCAATATCGCGGCGCTATGTGCCGCAGCACCACGCGCCGTGGTATTTCAGGCCTTCCTCCTCTTCTCAAAGGGGAGGGGCCTTGCGCAGCGCGACCCAGGGCCCAGCTGGGCTTCTGGGGATCGGGAGTGCCGGCAAAAGAGCCTGGCACTCGAGAGAAGTGCTGGGCTTTTGGAGCGCAGCCGGCACTCCGCGGGGGGGGGGCGGGCTGTTTAGGAGGCTGGGGACGGGAGCGCAGGCCGCCCCGCACTTCGCCTTTAAATAGCGCCTCCCCGGCCGCAGGTAGGCCCCCCTGACCCTGTTGGACATAGCGTCCGGCGGAAAGTCAGGGGGCGCTCCCGAAGATCGCGGCCGGGGTGCTGCGCATGGCGATGACGTCATTGCTGGCGGCATAGGGCGCTAACCTCCCGCTGAATTTCGTGGGAGGCGTGGGTGGCACCGCGCCCGGGCGCTAGTTGCTTTGCGCCCCGTTAGCCCTCTTAGGACGCTAACGGGAGGCGCAAAATCACCAATTTTCCCACCAAAGGATCTTAGCTCCGAAAATCAACAAGTAGAATCAGTTTGGGTGAAGCTAAGAAACAGCAAGGGGCAGAAAACATTGGTGGGAGTTGTTTATATTCCCCAAAACAGTAGTTGTAATGTAGGGCAGAGTATAAATCAGGAAATTAGAGGCGCATGTAGCAAGGGTAATAGAGTAATCATGGGGGACTTTAATCTACATATAGACTGGGCAAACCAAATTTGCAGTAATAGTTTGGAGGACGTATTCATGGAATGTAACCAAGGTAGTTTTCTAGATCAGTATGTTGAGTTACCAACTAGGAAACAGGTTATTTTAGATCTAGTATTGTGCAATGAGAAAGGGTTAATTAATAACCTTGTAGTAAAGGGGCCTTTAGGGAAGAGTGATCATAATATGATAGAATTTTATATTGAGTTTGAAAGTGATTTAGTTAAATCTGAAACTAGGGTCTTAAATCTAAACAAAGCAAACTACTCAGGTATGAGGGGCGAGTTGGCTAAGGTAGATTGGGAAACTACACTAAATGGTATGATGGTAGACAAGCAATTGGTAGCATTTAAAGAATTAATACATCATTTACAACAAATATACATTCCTTTAATGCACAAAAACCTCACAGGAAAAGTGGTCCAACCGTGGCTAACAAGAGAAGTCAAAGATAGTATTAGATTAAAGGAAGAGGCTTATAATGTTGCCAAAAAAGAGAAGTAAGCCTGAGGATTGGGAGAATTTTAGAATTCAGCAAAGGAGGACAAAGAAATTGATAAAGAAAGGGAAAATAGAATGAGAGTAAACTAGCGAGATACATAAAAAGACTGTAAAAGGTTCTATAGGTATGTAAAAAGGAAAAGATTAACAAAAGTAAATGTGGGTCTCTTTCAGGCTGAGACAGGAGAAATTATAATGGGGAATAAGGAAACGGCAGAGAAATTAAACAAATACATATTTGTGTCTGTTTCATGGAAGATGATGCAAAAAACTTCACGGAAATAGTGGAGAACCAAGGCTCTAGCGAGAATGAGGAACTGAAAGAAATTAGTATTAGTAAAAAAATAGTACTGGATAAATTAATGGGACTGAAAGCCGATAAATCCCCTGGACCTGATGGCCTACATCCTAGGGTTTTGAAAGAGGTGGCTATAGAGATAGTGGATGCATTAGTTGTCATTTTCCAAATTTCCATAGATTCTAGAACGGTTCCCGCAGATTGGAAGGTAGCAAATGTAACCTCACTATTTAAGAAAGGAGGGAGAGAGAAAACGGGGAACTACAGACCAGTTAGCCTGACATCAGTAGTAGGGAAAATGCTAGAATCTATTATTAAGGACGTGGTAACAGGGCACTTAGAAAATAATAATAGGATTGGGCAGAGTCAACACAGACTTATGAAAGGGAAATCATGTTTGACAAATCTGTTAGAATTTTTTGAGGTTGTAACTAGCAGAATAGATAAGGGGGAACCAGTGGATGTGGTGTACTTGGATTTTCAGAAGGCATTCGATAAGGTACCACACAAGAGGTTATTAAACAAAATTAGGGCTCATCGGATTGGGAGTAATATACTAGCATGGATTGAGGATTGGTTAACGGACAGAAAACAGAGAGTAGGAATAAACGGGTCACTTTCGGGTTGGCAGGCTGTAACTAGTGAGGTACCGCAAGGATCAGTGCTTGGGCCTCAGCTATTCACAATCTATTTCAATGATTTGGATGAGGGGACCAAATGTAACATATCCAAGTTTGCTGATACAAAACTGGGTGGGAATGTAAGTTGTGAGGAGGATGCAAGGAGGCTTCAAGGGGATATAGACAGGCTAAGTGAATGGGCAAGAACATGGCAAATGGAATATAATGTGGAAAATGTGAAGTTATCCACTTTGGTTGGAAAAATAGAAAAACAGAGTATTTTTTAAATGGTGAGAGATTAGGAAATGTTGGTGTTCAGAGGGGCCTGAGTGTCCTTGTACACAAATCACTGAAAGTTGACATGCAGGTGCAGCAAGCAATTAGGAAAGCAAATGGTATGTTGGCCTTTATTACAAGAGGATTTGAGTATAAAAGTAAAGACGTCTTACTGCAATTATATAGGGCCCTGGTGAGACCACACCTGGAGTACTGTGTACAGTTTTGGTCTCTTTACCTAAGGAAGAATATACTTGCCATAGAGGGAGTGCAACGAAGGTTCATCAGACTGATTTCTGGGATGGGGGGATTGTCCTATGAGGACAGATTGAGTAGACTAGGCCTATATTCTCTGGAGTTTAGAAGAATGAGAGGTGATCTCATTGAAACATAGAAAATTCTTATAGGGCTTGACAGGGTAGATGCAGGGAGGATGTTTCTCCTGGCTGAGGAGTCTAGAACCAGGGGTCACAGTCTCAGAATAAGGGGTCAGCCATTTAGGACTGAGATGAGGTTAAATTTTTTCACTGAGAGAGTGGTGAATCTTTGCAATTCTCTACCCCAGAGGGCTGCGGAGGGTCAGTCGTTGAGTAGATATTCAAGACAGAGACCGATAGATTTTTGGATATTAAGGGAATCAAGGGATATGGGGATAGTGCAGAAAGTGGAGATGAGGTAGAAAATCAGCCATGATCTTATTGAATGGCGGAGCAGGCTCACGGGGCCAAATGGCCTACACCTGCTCATATTTCTTATGGACTAAAGAGCTGAATTCCAGAGGTGAGCTGAGAGTGACTACCCTTGACATCAAGGCAAACTTTGACCGAGTGTGGTATCAAGAAGCCCTAGTAAAATTGAAGTCAATGGGAATCAGGGGTAAACTCTCCACTGGCTGGAGTCATACCTAGCACAAAGGGAGATGGTTGTGGTTGTTGGAGGCCAATCATTTCAGCCCCAGGACAGCACTGCAGAAGTTCCTCAGGACAGTGTCCTAGACCCAACCATCTTCAGCTGCTTCACCAATGACCTTCCCTCAATCATAGGGTTAGAAGTGGAGATGTTCGCTGATGACTGCAGTGTTCAGTTCCAAACGATACACCTCAGATATTGAAGCAGTCCATGCCCGCATGCAGCAAGACCTGGATGACATTCAGGCTTGGGCTAATAAGTGGCAGGTAACATTCGCGCCACACAAGTGCCAGGCAATGACTATCTCCAACAAGAGAGAATCTAACCACTACCCTTGGCATTCAACAGCATTACCATCAGCGAATCCCCCACCATTAACATCCTGGGGGTCACCATTGACCAGAAACGTAACTGGACCAGCCACATAAATACTGTGGCTACAAGAGCAGGTCAGAGGCTGGGTATTCTACAGCAAGTGTCTCACCTCCTGATTCCCCAAAGCTTCTCCACCACCTACAAGACACAAGTCAGAAGTGTGATGGAGTATTCTCCACTGCCTGGATGAGTGCAGCTCCAACAACACTCAAGAAGCTTGACACCATCCAGGACAAAGCAGCCCGCTTAAACATTCACTATCTCCACCACCGACCCACCGTGGCTGTAGTATGTACCATCTACAAGATGCAACTCGCCAAGGCTTCTTCGAAAGCACCTCCCAAACCTGCAACCTCTACCATCTAGAAGGACAAGGGCATTAGGTGCATGGGGACACCATCACCTCCAAGTCACGCACTATCCTGACTTGGAAATATGTTACCGTTTCTTCATAGTCACTGGGTCAAAATCCTCAAACTCCCTCCCTAACAGCACTGTGGGAGTACCTTCACCACATGAACTGCAGCGGTTCAAGAAGGTGGCTCACCACCACCTTCTCAAGGGCAATTAGGGATGGGCAATAAATGCTGGCCTTGCCAACAGTGCCCACATCCCAGGAACGAATAAAAAAAAATTCCCTTCATGTGTTTCCCAATTTGCTTTTGATAGTTACTATTGAATCTGCTTCCACCACCCTTTCAGGCAGTGCATTCCAGATCACAACAACTGGTTGTGTAAAAAAATGTTTCTCTGGTTCTTTTGCCAATCACCTTAAATCTGTGCCCTCTGGTTACCGACCCTTCTGCCACTGGAAATAGTTTCTCCTTATTTACCCTATCAAAATAGTTCATGATTTTGAACACCTCTATCAAATCTCTTCTTAACCTTCTCTGCTCCAAGGAGAACAACCCCCGAGCTTCTCTAGTCTCTCCACATAACTGAAGTCCCTCATCCCTGGTACCATTTTAGTAAATCTCCTCTGCACCGTCTCTAAAGGCCTTGACATCCTTCCTAAAGTGTGATGCCCAGAATTAAAATGAGAATGTGTTCCATTTTGGAGCACTGACATCCCTCACCTTGAGGAGTACAAAAAACCCAGAAATTAAGATCAAAAGAAATAGAGATAAAGCAGTTGCTCATTTCAAAATTCTATTTGTGGTAAAAGTGATTGTAAGAAATGTTCTAAGTTACTCGCAGCACCAGGACAGTTAGATCCTTGCAGTGCAGTAATTTGAACAGTAGAGGGAAGAATTTCTCCACCATAATCGACTCATCTCCCTTTCCTCCTGCTCAGCAAACCGGTCGGTCAGTGAGTGATTGATTCAGCAGGTGACCAATTTCAACAGCAATTCCCACTCTTTAACTCAGTCTCTGAAATTAAATGAAACACAATTAGTTGTATTCTGTGCTTGCTGCAGTTTTCAGTGCTGCGTCTCGAGTACAAAGTGCCAAGTGCACGACAGAAAGCAAAGCAGGTTTTTAAAAAAATCATCTGATTGCAATTATAAGGGAAGAAAAGTCATGGGGAGAACAACTTAGAAATTACTCCCCATTTTATACAGAGAAAAACATATACTTGCAAAGGTCTTGTTTATTTTTATTCACCGATTTTCTGACCTCTGTGAAAACCCATCAGACCAGGTCTCCCTTGCTTGCTGGTTGCTCTAAGATGACACCAGCCTGATAGAGCACCTCCACTGACTGGAATGGGAGCCTCGAGTTCAGACTGACCAGAGATTATTCCCAGGTGACAAACACCTACAATAAGAACACTGCTTTCGCAGATGTTAGGTGGTTTCTAGGCTGAATGAAAATCATGTCCTCAAATTTAATCAATGGAGGGACTCCAGGACACTAACTGTGAATGAAGTCATGTGACAGTCTAGCAAATTCCATCTAAGTCACTAAGCAAACAGGAGTGAAGTTGGTCCATGCCAGTAGTGCAGAACAGGCTCATAGGGTGTCCTCGTACATGAAACACAATGGGCCGAAAATTGATCCCGGGACGCGAGAGTACGCACTGCGTACTCTCGCGTATTCCCACTCCAATTGCCGGTTTTCTGCATGCCCTGCGCATGCGCTGAAAACCGGCAATTGCTCTTCTGAAAAGGGGGCGGGGCCTGGGTGCATCGCGTGCGTGCTACAGGCTGCGCGCACGCTGTGCACTTCATGCTTTGGACGCGCAGGTAAGTAGGGAAGATTTTGGAAATGTAAAAAGGAGGAGTAAGACCCGCTTTTAAGAAGGTAAGTAGTGAATTAAGTATTTTTTTGAATTTTTTTTTACAGGTATATCTTTTTTATAGACTTTAAAGACAGGTAAGTTTATTTTTATAACTTTTTAAAAGATTTTAAATTTTTTCAAAAATTTAATTTTTTATTTAAAATGGTTAATTTAATTAACTATACTTATTTTATTAATGTGATGGGTTTTTTTTTTAATTTAATTGCGGTTTAGCTGTTATTTTGGGGGGGTGTAAGATTCATAAGTCTCACAGCCATGCTGTGAGACTTATGAATGGAAGATGGTGTGCTGCCATTGGCTCTAACTGAGTCACGTGATCCCACAGCTCGCACGAATTCACTACGCCGCTGGGATACGCAAGCCCAGCACAGCTGATGTCTGGAACATCAAGTTCGTGCGAGCTGGATCAGAAAAAGCATAAGCGAGGTGAGACATCGCGGGGAAGGCTTACCCCCGCGGGAACAGAGCGAGATCAATTTCTGGGCCAATAATTTAGCATGCAGGTGCAGCAAGTAATTAGGAAGGCAAATGGAATGTTGGCCTTTATTGCAAGGGGGATGGAGTATAAAAGTAGGGAAGTTTTGCTACAACTGTACAGGGCGCTGGTGAGACCACACCTAGAGTACTGCGTACAGGTTTGGTCTCCTTATTTAAAGAGGGATATACTTGCATTGGAGGCAGTTCAAAGAAGGTTCACTAGGTTGATTCCTGGGATGAAAGGGTTGTCTTCTGAAGAAAGGTTGAGCAGGTTGGGCCTATGCTCATTGGAGTTTAGAAGAATGAGAGGTGTTCTTATTGAAACGTATAAGATTCTAAGGGGGCTTGACAGGGTAGATACAGAGAGGATGTTTCCCCTCGTGGGGGAATCTAGAACTCGGGGGCATAGTTTCAGGATAAGGGGTCGCCCATTTAAAACGGAGATGAGGAGGAATTTCCTCTCTCAGAGGGTCGTGAATCTTTGGAATTCTCTACCCCAGAGAGCTGTGGAGGCTGGGTCATTGAATATATTCAAGGCGGAGATAGACATATATTTGAGCTACAGGATTATGGAGTCAAGGGTTATGGGGAGCGGGCGGGAAAGTGGCGTTGAGGCCAAGATCAGATCAGCCATGATCTTATTGAATGGCAGAGCAGGCTCAAGGGGCCGAATGGCCTACTCCTGCTCCTATTTCTTATGTTTCTTACAGCGAATCGGTAGCCTGTTTTCCACCGTTTTCTTTTCCAATGAATAGCAAGTTTGCTGACAGAGGTAGTGTAACAGGGATAGCGTATTATTTTTCTTGTTCTTAAGAAGGTTTTGATTTAGTTGAATCAAGGTGAGATTTGATTACATATCATAGAAATTTACAGCACAGAAGGAGACCATTTGGCCCATCTTGTCCGTGCTGGCCGACAAAGAGCTATCCAGCTTAATCCCACTTTCCAGCTCTTGGGCCATAGCCTTGTAGGTTACGGCACTTCAAGTGCATATCCAAGTACATTTTAAATATGATGAGGGTTTCTGCCTCTACCACATAGGTTATTCTGTACATTCATTTGCTATCTGGAAAATAAAGCAGCTTGATGATTCATACCTAAATTTTCCCAGAAATTTTGTGAAGCATTTAGATTAGAATTTCAACATGAATTTGAGCTGATAAGACTTTCATCGTTGTGTAGTCATTTTCTCTGCTTTGTGAATTCATTGTTCGTCAAGATAAGGGATGTTAGCAGTAGGAATTCATTGTACTTTTTCACTGAAGTCTGCATCAAGCGCACAAGTCAGGCACAGCATAGCTTGATGAAGAGTAGAATTCTCTTTGTTGTGTCCCAACCTGCCAGAAACACCCATTGCTACACCAGTGTCCAGTTTCCCACTATCCATTAAATCCATCTTTTGAGTTTTTCTATGTGAGATTTGCAACTTAAGGCTATATTTTTTTCTGTTTCTTAATTTTTGTAACAAAGTAGATGTGAGTATAAGGCAACGAACTCTGATTAATACCTGCTTACCTCTTTGCTAAAATTAGCAAGGGCTGGAAGGGACGAAAGAGACCCAAATGTCATATCACTGGGCATTTCTGTGGGGCACTGAGAGCCAAAGAACTGGAAACAGACAGCTCAAAAAGACATGTGATTTCGGATGCTTACACTTGGTGGAGATTGCAACCATCAACCTATACTGGATTCAAACCTACTTCTCCCAGAATTAAAAGGATAATCTCGTAACACATGCTGCACCACTCAATTGTGCAATAGTGATTTCTGTAACACTAATAAACTATGGTGAGGTCATGAGGTTCTATAAGCACTAGCATAGAATTTCAATGATGCATGTAATTGGATTATGTCTTCCTTTGTGCCTTAAGGGGTGAGGAATATTTTGTGAAAAACCCAGTGTAATTTAGAATTACCTGAGTATGCAGAATGTGAGTTACTTTTTGAGAAGAACGGATTAGGCAAAATTAGTCAATGACAAAGTATGCTTATCCATGTGTTAAATATTTTAGAAACATAGAACTGGCTCACTCTTATTTCTGAGCAATATTTTATTCATGCAGACCTACTTTTGAATGAAATATGTTTAATTTGTATATATATATATATATATATATATATAGATAGATATCATGCATTAATGTAGTGCCCAAGGTGCTTCACAGAGATGTAATCAGACAAAACTGGTTGCTGAGCCAAAGAAGATGATATTGGGAGGGTGACTAAAAGCTTGGTCAATGAGATGAGTTTTAAAGAGTGTCTTAAAGGAAGAGAGCGATGTGGAGAGGCAGAAAGGTTTAGGCAGGGAATTCCGGAGCCTAGGGCCTAGATGGCTGAAGGTTTGGCTGCCAGTGGTGGGGCGAAGGAAGTGCGGAATGTGAAGAAGTCAGAGCTGGAGGAACGCAGAGTTCTTGAACTGCTGTAGGGTTGGAGGAGGTTACAGAGATAGGGAAGGGTGAGGCTATGGAGGGATTTAAACATGAATGAGAATTTTAAATTGGTAGACTGGGAGCCAATGCAGGTCAGCAAGAACAGGATTGATGGGTGATTGGGAGAGTGGGACTTGGTGCGGAATAGGATACGGGCAAAGAGTTTTGGATGAGCTGAAGTTTATGTAGGATGGAGAATGAGAGGCCAGCCAAGAGAGCATTGGAATAGTGGAGTCTGGAGGTGACGAAGGCACAGATGAGGGTTTCAGCAGCAGATGGGCTGAGGCAGGTTCAGAGGTGGGTGATATTATGAGGTGGAAGTAGACGGTGTTTGTGATGGAATAGATATGCAGCCAGAAGCTCAGTTCAGGGTTGAATAACATGCTGAGGTTCTGAACAGACTGGTTCAGCCTGCAATTGTGACCGGGGACACGATGGAGTCGGTGGCAAGGGCATGGAGTTTATGGCAGGGACCAAAAACAATGGCTTTGGTCTTCCCAATGTTTATCTGGAGGAAATCGCAGCTCATCCAAGACTGGATGGCAGACAAGCAGTCTGATATCACAGAGTCAGTGGAGGGTTCAAGAGAGTAGGTGGAGGGGTAGCTGGGTGTCTTCAGCGTACAGGTCACCACATTACAGGAAAGATCTGATTGCACTAGAGAGGGTACAGAGGAGATTTACGAGGATGTTGCCAGGACTGGAGAATTTTAGCTATGAGGAAAGATTGGATAGGCTGGGGTTGTTTTCTTTGGAACAGAAGAGACTGAGGGGAGACTTAATTGAGGTGTATAAAATTATGAGGGGCCGAAGTAGAGTGGATAGGAAGGACCTATTTCTCTTAGCAGAGAGGTCAATAATCAGGGGGCATGGATTTAACGTAATTGGTAGAAGGATTAGAGGGGATTTGAGGAGAACTTTCTGCACCCAGAGGGTTGTGGGGGTCTGGAACTCCCTGCCCGACAGGGTGGTAGAGGCAGAAACCCTCATCGCATTTAAAAAGTACTTAGATATGCACTTGAAGTGCCGTAACCTACAAGGTTACGGACCAAGAGCTAGAAAGTGGGATTAGGCTGGATGGTTCTTTTTCGGCTGGCACAGACACGATGGGCCGAATGGCCTCCTTCTGTGGGGTAAATTTCTATGATTCTATGAAGAAACTGACCCCAAGTCGGCAGATGATGTTGCCAAGGGGCATCATCTGGATGAGGATGAGCAGAGGGCCAAGGATAGATGCCTCAAGAACTCCAGAGGTAATGATGCTGGGTCGGGAAGATAAGCCATTGCTGGCTAAGATTTGATAGGCAAGAGTAGAACCAAGCGAGAGCATTCTCACCGAGCTAGCCAGTGGAGGAAAGATGTTGGAGAATGGTATGGTCGACCGTGTCAAAGGCTGCAGAGGGGTCGAGGAGGAGAGATAGTAAACTAGGGTCACAGTCGCAGAGGATGTCATTTGTAACTGTAATTAGGGCTGTTTCAGTGATGTGTCAGGAATGGAAACCTGAATAGAGAGATTCAAACATGGAGTTGCGGGCAATGTGGGCACGAATTTGGGAGGTGACAACACATTCAAGGACTTTGGAGAGGAAAGGTAGTTTGGAGATAAGACCGTAGTTTGCAAAAGCAGCGAGTTTGAGATTGGGTTTTTTGAAGAGGGAGTAACGACAGCTATTTTGAAAATGAAGATGACAGTACCTGAGGAGAGGGATCTGATTACAATGTCAGCTAGCATGGGGGCCGGAAAGGGAAGTTGGGTGGTCACACATTTAATGGGAATGGGGTCAAGGGAGTAGGAGGTGGGTCTCTTGGGCAGGATGAGCTTTTAGAGAGCATGAGGGGAGATAGGAGAGAAACTAGAGTAAGACATAGCTTCAGGGATAGGGCAGTGGAAGCCTGGAGGGCCATTTTGCCTGATGGGCAAGGGGAAGGAGGGGAAGCAGCAGAGGCAACTGAACGGCTGCTCTCAATCTTAGTGACAGAGAAGTTCATGAGCTTCTCAAACTTATTGTTGAAGGTAAGGGCGTTAGGGGCAAGGGAGAGGGGTTTAAGGAGATGGTTGGTTGTGAAGAAAAGAAGCTGGGGTTTATCTTTGCTTTTCAGGATGATCCTGGTGGTATTGGCAGAGGAGAGTGAGGCCTGATAGTACTTGAGGTGGTCCAGTCATATCTACCGATGGATGACTAAACCAGTTGTGGGTCTGTGCTTGCTGTGCTTCTCGGACTTGACAGAGCGAACATGGGGGCCATAATAGGGGAACAACCAGGATGGGAGAGGTTTTACTTAGGATAAGGACATCAAAGAGGGAGTAAATCAACAGCTGCAGAAGTATTGTGGTGAATAGACAGCCAAAGGCTAGGCAATTGCTAACTTGTCCCCCAATTAGAGTAAACCTGTTCTCTGGTCTGAGTTCACAGATTGTAAAAATGTTACAAGTCCTTAGGGTGTTTGATGTTCAATTTACTATCTCTCTTTAATCTAATATTGATTTAAGTGCTGCGGACTGGTTCCTGGGATATTAAAAGCAGATAAAATATTTCATAGTTCACAACAGAAAAAATGTCGTCATGTTTGAGATACAAAAAAAACTAAAATGTATGTGCCGCAGGGCATTGAGAGAGAGATTTTAGGAGTTGGTATCTATTGATATATATTTTTTCACTTCTGGTCTTTGTGGGCTCAGATAATCTATATTTCATACATTCTGATATTCAGCTTTTATTCTCCAAAGAGAAGCATATGTCTTTATTTGTAATTCTTGTGTCTTTCCTTAGGCTTGTTTGTTGAAATTGCACGGACGTGTTTATATGAAATTCCTTTCTCTGATATTTTAATGAAAAAGTTAACCTATTTCTTCATTAAAATAGTATCCAGAGGAATTTCAAGTATGTTAATGTATTGGTCACTCATCACATAGCACTATTGCATCCTTTCTCTTGTCCTCTTTCATGATAATCTACCTGCCTCCTCTCACTTATTGCAATTTCAGGTGAAGGTCTCAAAACCAGGACTACTTTTTGGATCCTCTTCCCAATATCTGTACGTTCTCTCTTTATCAACTCAGTTTTATATTTCGGATTTCTCTTTTTCTTTTCCTTGCTGATCTGTTTTCCTGTTCATTTTCTTTCTAATCTCATCTGTAGATGAGGCAAATCTCACTTTACTTCTGTATGAGATTCAGTTGGTGGGATGTTCTCACAATCTCTGGATCCAAAATCACTCAGATTCTGCACAGTATTTATTCTTGTATTTTGAGCTTTGTGCCACAAATTTGCACATGATGTTCCAAAATACAAAAATGGTATGAAATTAAGCAATTTTGTTGTAATAAATTGTCCCAATAAATTAGCAGTGATCTCCAAGCAGAATCACTAGGTAGATAAATGATGTGGAGATGCCGGCGTTGGACTGGGGTGGACAAAAATGAGAAGTCGCACAACACCAGGTTATAGTCCAACAGATTTATTTAATTTTACAAGCTTTCGGAGCTGTCGCTCCTTCGTCAGGTAAGTTAGCAATGAGAGAATCTCCCAGAATTCACAATTTAAACCCAGACAAAATCTATTCACATTATTCGCTACAACAAAGAGCACAGCCATCCCCACGCCTCCACTACTCGCCTTCAAGCAGCCGCCTAACCTCAAAAGTACCATCGTTCGCAGCAGATTACCCATCTTTCAGGAGAACAGCAACCAAGACACCACACAACCCTGCCACGGCAACCTCTGCAAGATATGCCAAATCATGGACACAGATACCATCATTACACGTGAGGACACTACCCACCAGGTACACGGTACATACTCATGTGACTCGGCCAACGTTGTCTACCTGATACGTTGCAGTAAAGGATGCTCCAGAGCATGGTACATCGGCGAGACCATGCAGACACTGAGACAACGTATGAACGGACACCGCGCAACAATCGCCAGGCAGGAGGGTTGCCTCCCAGTCGGGGAACACTTCAGCAGCCAGGGGCATTCAGCCTCGGATCTGCGGGTAAGCATTCTCCAAGGCGGCCTTCGAGATACACGACAGCGCAAAATCATAGAGCAGAAACTGATAGCCAAGTTCCGCACTCATGAGGATGGCCTCAATCGCGATATCGGGTTCATGTCACGATACAGAACGTGACTTGACATCATGGCCGGTCTTCCCAGGTGTTTTTTTTTGTTTTTGTTTTTTTTTTAAAAAGGCTAACACAAGAACACAAATTGACAGGATATGCAGCCAGCAGGTGGTTTGACACGTTGGACCCCCTGGGACACATCTCATTGTCTTGGCTGTGCTCTTTGTTGTAGCGAATAATGTGAATAGATTTTGTCTGGGTTTAAATTGTGAATTCTGGGAGATTCTCTCATTGCTAACTTACCTGACGAAGGAGCGACAGCTCCGAAAGCTTGTAAAATTAAATAAATCTGTTGGACTATAACCTGGTGTTGTGCGACTTCTCATTTAGGTAGATAAAGACTAGGAAGTGTAGAATTCGCAAATTATCGCGATTTAAAAATAATGAGAAAGAGACATACAGTTTCGTAAAACGGCTTTATTTCAGCAAAATGCTGTCAGGTTTCAAAACGGACACAAGCAGCCTGCAAAATGGCCACCGCGCCTCGTGGCAGAAGTTTCTAGACTTTTCAGTAGGCAGACAACATGGCGTTTCAATAAACATTTCAGCAAGATCGGACAGTACTCAGCATAATGAAATAAAGACAAGACGCGATCGTTTTGCATTTTGTACACCTAAGAGAATATAAGTGCTGGAATCGGT
Organism: Squalus acanthias; assembly: GCA_030390025.1. Taxonomy (NCBI): domain Eukaryota; kingdom Metazoa; phylum Chordata; class Chondrichthyes; order Squaliformes; family Squalidae; genus Squalus; species Squalus acanthias. The sequence continues at coordinate 64,195,011 of CM059435.1, forward strand.
TTTCCATGCACAAACGAGGGCTATTGTACTGGGCAATCAAGGGCCCATCCAAAGACATTGATACGCAAATTCCCCACGGCTCTACGATGAGAGAGCCGTTCGCGGGTACTCACAGCAAGAATTCGGAGGCCCCCAAAACCCCTCCAGGGAGACTCCTAGCCGGTTCCATAATGGGAGAAATATTAACGGGTACTTAGACAGTTACAAGTATCACCGAAACCCATTAACAACGAGAACCACCCCATACAAGAAGTTTGAGCGCCAAAACATGACAAAAGATGAACATTAAGATTGGGCGGGAGATAAAGAATTACAGTACTATAACTGTAGTAAACAAACGTCCATCTTTCTCTTGATTCGACTCGTGGCTCTCGTTTGCGGCCCACCGAGCGCTTGGTCCGCTGATCTTCCGGGAGTCAATCTCGTGGCTTGCCGCGAAGATCTGTGAAGAGCTGGGCTGCGAAGGCCGGTAAGCGGGTGCACCATCCCGAGGGTTGGTAAACGGTGTAGGGACCCGAAGGCCCGACGAGACGAAACAAGACAAGAAGACGACGACTGCACGTGCCGCCGCGGTCAGTAAACCCCGACCGCGCCCGTAAATATAAAGACCATTTCTGAACTCTACAGGGTACTGCATGAACTGGTCAAAAGACTCTTCTTTGAATTCTACCAGCTAACTGGTGTCGGTCCAGGAAGACTCTTCTTCGAGTTTTATCGGAGTTCCGAGGTCAACACAGATCTTCATGACAGCAGACGGTCCAGCCCGCTAGCCGGAGCAAAGTGAGTAAACAAGTGGGGTACAGAGACCCCTGATCAACACGTGAATAGTCAGGTGCTGTGGCGAAACCATCCGAGCATCGTTTTAGAATTCTCCGAGTTATCACGAGTGGTGAGCATGGTTCTCGATCCTACAGATCTAGATTAGGACAGGTATTGATAGGGGAGGGTTTTTGTTTTAAGGATAATTATAATGTGTGTCCCCTTTTACGATGTGTCGTGCGCTCCTCGTTTCCCTAAACCTAGTTGCATAAATGTATGTAAGTTTGTACTGTCATTAATCTGTGCTTATGACATGTATTTCGTAATCTTGAATAATATGCAATAAAGATTTTCCATTTCGTACTATTCAACCGGGTCTACCTGAGTTTTTCTCTGCATTTACTGCTCTCGCACCTAAGTCCAGAGTCAGAACCGTAAGGGCGAGTGGGTCGAACCACTCACAGGTGTCTAGTGCTACCAGGCTGGCTGGAGACCAGAACAGGCAACAAGGCCTAACCCTGCACTAGCACCCAGGCTAAGCACAGAGCCACGCGAACCCCTTACAGAAGGTAATAAGGCTCATCCTTGCTGAGCCAACAAAACATACAGTTCCAAGCATGGCATCCTTGTGCTTCTCAAATAGTTACAGGGCTTTTGCCTCTACTATATGACCCGGAAGTCCATTTCATGCACTGATCACTCCTTTGTAATGAAGAGTTTTATAACATCAGCCTGAAATTTGTCTTCCATCGGTTTGAACCTGTGCCCTCGAGTCCTAAGTGATGTTCCAGATTCATCAGCGCTAAGTGAACCTTCTCTGAACTCCCTACAATGCAAGTATATCCCTCCTTAAATAAGGTGACCAAAACTGTATGCAGTACTCTAGGTGTGGTCTCACCAACGCCCTGTACAGTTGCAGCAAGACTTCCCTACTTTTATACTCCATCCCCTTTGCAATACAGGCCAACATTCCATTTGCCTTCCTAATTACTTGCTGTACCTGCATACCAACTTTTTGTGTTTCATGTACGAGGACACCCAGATCCCTCTGTACCGCAGCATTCTGTAGTCTCTCTCCATTTAAATAATATTTTGCTATTCTATTCTTCCTACCAAAATGGATAACCTCACATTTTCCCACATTATACTCCATCTGCCAAACTTTTGCCCATTCACTTAACCTATCTATATCCCTTTGCAGACTCTCTGGGGAGAATTTTGCCGGTGCTCAGGGGGCGGGACCGGTGGCAAAATTGCAAAGATTAACAGCGGTCCCTAACCCGCTGTCAAGCCACCTCCAAACAATCGTCCCGGGTGTCGGGTCCCCGATTTGCGCATGGATCTGACACCTAGCGGTGGGAAGAGGATTATAGGCACTTAACTGCTTGTTAACAGGCAGTTAAGAGGCTTTTTCCAATTTTGACATGTCTACTGCGGGCTTCACGACGTCTGGACACCACGCCAGGGTAAGTGTGGCGTGCTGTGGGTGTATTGAAATGTTTCTTCATTGATGACAGCTGCAGAAGTGATGTGAAGGATCCATTGGTGAGTTTCAGAGGTAAGAAAATGTCAGGAAAATCATTTTTAAAGTATTTAGACTTTTCTGTAGGTAACAAGTTTTGAAGTGTTTGTGCAGTCCCACCTCATTGGGAGAACCTCTCTCACCAGTGACAGATTGCTTCTGTAACCTCACCTGCAGCTGCCATCTGTTCTAGCCTAAAGAGGGAGTCACTGGAGAGCCTGAGTGCAAGGGCTCATCTTTGTACAGTGATTGTCAGTGTTAGCAGCACCTCAATGCTGTCAAACACGGAAAAATCACCTGTCAAAAAAAAGTGTGTGGCCCCTTTAAGAAAACTGGCAGATGACGCGTCATCAACTGATGTCATCTGACACCGGCTTTCTCTTAATTGACCGGCAAGCCCGCAGGGCGGGCTTAACAAGGCCAATTGATGCAAAATAGCGTCTGTGCGTCGGACGTCGTTGGGGGCGGGATCGGAACCCGGAAGGCAGCTGTCCCGCCCCCAAGCCACATCGAAAGGTAAAATCCAGCCCCCTGTGTCCTCCTCACAACTTGCTTTCGCACCTATCTTTGTATCGTCAGCAAATTTGGCTACATTACACTTGGTCTCTTCATCCAAGTCATTAATATAGATTGTAAATAGTTGAGGCCCCAGCACTGATCCCTGTGGCACCCCACTAGTTACAGTTTGCAAACCTGAAAATGACCCATTTATCCAGACTCTCTGTTTTCTGTTAGTTAGCCAATCCTCTATCCATGCTAATATATTACCTCCAACACCATGAGCTGTTATCTTGTGCAGTAACCTTTTGTGACACCTTATCAAATGCCTTCTGGAAATCCAAATACACTACATCTACTGGTTTCCCTTTATCCACCCTGCTTGTTACATCCTCAAAGAACTCTAATAAATTTGTCAAACACAATTTCCCTTTCATAAAACCATGTTGACTCTGCTTGATTGTATTATGATTTTCTAAATGTCCTGCTACTTCCTTAATAATGGATTCCAGCATTTTCCCAATGACAGATGTTAGGCTAACTGGCCTATAGTTTCCTGCTTTCTGACTCCCTCCTTTCTTGAATATGGGCATTACATTTGTGGTTTTCCAATCCGCTGGGACCTTTCTAGAGTCTAGGGAATTTTGGAAGATTACAACCAACTATCTCTGCGGCCACTTCTTTTAAGACCCTAGGATGCAGACCATCAGGTCCAGGGGACTTGTCAGCCTTTAGTCCCATTAGTTTGCCTAGTACATTTTCTCTAGTGATAGTGATTGTTTTAAGTTCCTCCCTCCCTTTTGCCCTTTGATTTTCCACTATTATTGGAATGCTTTTAGTGTCTTCTACCGTGAAGACAGATACAAAATATTTGTTCAAAGTCTCTGCCATTTCCTTGTTTCCCATTATTAATTCCCCAGTCTCATCCTCTAAGGGACCAACATTTACTTTAGCTACTCTCTTCTTTTTTATATACTTGTTGAAGCTCTTACTGCCCATTTTTATATTTCTTGCTAGTTTACTCTCATAATCTATTTTGTCCCTCTATTATTTTTTTAGTCATCCTTTGCAAGTTTCTAAAAATTTCCCAATCTTCTGGCCTACCACTAATCTTCGCCTTTTCTTTCAATTTGATACCCTCCTTAACTTCCTTACTAAGCCACGGATGGTTCATCCTTCTCGTAGAGTCTTTCTTTCTCACTGGAATATATCTTTGTTGAGAGTTATGAAATATCTCCTTAAAATTCTGCCACTGCTTATCTACCGTCTTACCTTTTAATCTATTTTCCCAGTTCACTTTAGCCAACTCTGTCTTCATACCCTTGTAATTGCCTTTATTTAAGTTTAAGACACTAGTTTCAGACCCAAGTTTCTCACCCTCAAACTGAATGTGAAATTCTATCATGTTATGATCACTCTTCCCTAGAGGATTCTTTACTATGAGATCATTAATTAATCCTGTCTCATTACACATTACCAGATCTAAAATAGCCTGTTCCCTGGTTGGTTCCACAATGTATTGTTCTAAGAAACTGTCCTGAATACACTATGAACTCGTCCTCAAAGCTACCTTTGCCAATTTGATTTGTCCAATCTATATGAAGATTAAAATTGCCCACGATTATTGCAGTACCTTTCTTACAAGCCCCCATTATTTCTTGATTTATACTCTGTCCCACAGTGTAGCTATTGTTAGGGGGGGGGGGGCTATAGACTACTCCCACCAGTGACTTCTTTCCCTTATTATTTCTTAACTTAACCCAAACTGATTCTACATCTTGATCTTCCGAGCCAAGATCATTTCTGACTACTGTACTGATCTCATCCTTTATTAACAGAGCTACCCCATCTCCTTTTCCTTTCTGCCTCTCCTTCCGAAATGTCAAATACCCCTGAATATTCAGTTCCCAGCCTTGGTCACCTTGCAGCCACATCTCTGTAATGGGTATCAGATCATACTTATTTATTTCTATTTCTGCTGTCAATTCATCTATCTTGTTACGAATGCTGTGTGCATTCAGATAAAGAGCCTTTAATTTTGTCTTTTTACCATTTTTCCCTACTCTGACCCTATTTGCTGGTGCACTCTTATGCTTGTATGCTCTGTCCCTTCCTGTCACACTCTGGTTTTCATTACCCCTATCACTACCCTGCACTATTGCCTTGTCCTTTATCTTTAAATTTCTAAGTTTCCCCTCACCTGAACCCTCCCCCCCTCTATTTAGTTTAAAGCCCTATCTACAGCCCTAGTTGTTCGATTCGCCAGGAAACTGGTCCCAGCACGGTTCAAGTGAAGCCCGTCCCAACGGAACAGCTCCCTCTTTCCCCAGTACTGGTGCCAGTGCCCCATGAATCGAAACCTATTTCTCCCACATCAATCCTTGAACCACGCATTCAACTCTCTGATCTTATTGACACTATGCCAATTTGCTCGTGGCTCAGGGAGTAATCCAGAGATTATTACCTTTGTGGTTCTGCTTTTTAATTTAGCCCCTAGCTGCTCATACTCCCTCAGCAGAACCGCTTTCTTAGTCCTACCTATGTTGTTGGTACCTACGTGGACCACAACAACTGGATCCTTCCCCTCCCACTCCAAGTTCCTTTCCAGCCCCGAGGCGATGTCCTTAACTCTGGCAGGCAACACAGCCTTCGGGACTCACGCTCTCGGCTGCAGAGAACAGTATCTATCCCCCTAACTATACTGTCCCCTACCACTACTACATTCCTTTTTACTCCCCCAACTTGAATGGCCCCTTGTACCACAGTGCTGTGGTCAGTTTGCTTATCCTCCCTGCAGTCCCTGCTCTCGTCCACACAGGCTGCAAGAACCTCGTACCTGTTGGACAAGTGCAAGGGTGGAAGCTCCAATGCTACCTTCTGGATCCCCATATCTGCCTCACTCGTAGTCACACCCTCCTGTCCCTGACCAAATCTGAAGTATTTAACCTGAGAGGTGTGACTGCCTCCTGGAACAAAGTGTCCAGGTAACTCTCTCCCTCCCTGATGTATCGCAATGTCCGAAGCTTGGACTTCAACTCATCAACTCTGAGCCGAAGTTCCTCGAGCTGCAGACACTTACTGCAGATGTGGTTGCTGTGGATCACAGTGGGGTCTACCAGCTCCCACATGCTACAGCTGCAACACATCACTTGCCCTGCCATCTCTATTGTATTTTGTTTAACTAATTAGGTTTTCAAATTTTGAAATACTCAATTGTCTATTAATAGTTTTTAATCTAGGTAATAACCTTGTTTAATTTATTAAATTTAGTTATATGCTTTAGGTCTTTACTGTAACTTAGCCCAGTCCTAATTTAACCCTAGTTGTTTATATTTTTCTTTATGTATCAAGCAGCACCTCTTACACCCAGCTTACCAAATTCCCTCACTCACCTAATTCCCGAGTTTAGTACTCTGTAGAAGCAGTACTCTGCAAAACTGGGCTCCGTGCTACTTACCTCTGTCCGTTAGCAAAAGCCTCTTGTTTTTATACCAGCAGAAATTCCAAAGCCCTGAGTCAGCCCCTGCTGACAGTAATTACCAGGTAGCCAATTCCAGCTAGCTACCTAATTAACTGTGCAACTGCCACGAGCAGGCAGCTTGTTTACCACTGTGAAAGAATCTACAAGTTAAGGTTAAAGTTAAGTTAAATGCCAAATGTTAAATGCAAAACTTTACTAATTTTAGAAAGAGATCAACCCTTAAAATTCCCGAGTTTAGTACTCTGTAGAAGCAGTAATCTGCAGAACTGGACTCCGTGCTACTTACCTCTTCTGAGAGATAGCCTCCTCTGCAGCCAAGAATGAGAATCCCGAAGGGTGTGTTGCCTACCAGGGTAAGGGATATCTCGAGGCGGCTGGAGAGGAATTTGGAAAGGGAGGGGGTAAATCCAGTTGTCGTGGTCCATATCGGAACAAATGACTTAGGCAGGAACAGGGAGGAGGTCCTGCTGAAGGAGTATCAGGAGTTAGGAGCGAAATTAAAAAGCAGGACATCGAGGGTAATAATCTCTGGATTATTGCCCGAACCACGTGCAAATTGGCATAGAAACAGTCAGATCGGGAGAATTAACACGTGGCTAAAGGGCTGGTGTGGGAAGGAGGGGTTCCTTTTCATGGGACACTGGCACCAGTACTGCGACAGGAAGACAGGCTTCACCTGAACCGGGATGGGACCCATGTCCTAGTGGAAAGAGTACATAGGGAGGTGGCAAAGGCTTTAAACTAGTAAGACGGGGGAGGGATCTACAAGAAATGAAACCAGCCTAAATATAAACAAAACAGGAAAGGAGAGCATTGGAAAGAGTAAAATAAGGGAGGACATTGATGGCCAGGGAATAAATAGAGTTATAGAACAGGTGTTTAAAAAGATGGTTAAAAATAAAGTGAGAGGAACTGCTATTAAAAAAATGAGTTAATCTGTCTGTACAGCAATGCACACAGTGTCCGTAATAAAACAGGGGAGCTGGAGGCAATCGTGTTGTGAGGAACCAGACATAGTACGGATTACTGAGACACGGCCACAGAAAAATCAAGACTGGGAATTAAACGTTGCAGGGTATAACATATTTAGAAAAGATAGAGTGGGGAAAAGGGGAGGTGGAGTAGCTGTACTTATTAGGCATAATGGCAGTAGAAAAAAGTGATGCAACTATCAGCAAGACAGAAATAGAATCCATGTGGCTAGAGATAAAAGATATTGGCCCAAAAATTCGGCCGAATACGGGAGAGTACCCGCTGCGTACTCACCCGTATTCGTTCCCGAAGTGCCGGTTTCCTGCATGCACTGTGCATGCGCGGGAAACCGGCACTTCTGGTATGGTGAAGGTTGCGGTTCCTAAGTGAACCGCGTGCGCACTAGAGGCTGCGCGCACGCAGCACACTTAGGTTTTTTTTCAGGTTTCAACGCGAGGGTAAGTATGGAAGATTCTACACAAGTAAAAAGGAGGCGTAAGACCCCTTTTGAACAAGGTAAGTAGTTAATTAAGTATAATTTTAAATTTTTTTCAACAGGTTTATCTTTTTTAGAGACTTTAAAGAAAGGTAAGTTTATTTTTATAACTTAAAAAAAAAAATTTTTTCAAAAATTTTAATTTTTGTTTAAAGTGGTTAATTTATTTAACTATAGTTATTTTATTAATGTGATGGATTTTAAAAAAAATTTATTTGAGGTTTAGCTGTTCTTTTGGGGTCTCTTTCAATTCACAGATTTGACAGGTCTCCTGTCAAATCTATGAATGAAAGATGGTCTGCTGGCATTGGCTCTCCATGGCCCACGTGATCCCAGAGGTCGCATCGCACTAACTGCGCCCTTGGGACACGCACACACTGCGCACCGGCACTAGGGAGAGGCCCAGGACCCGAAGTTCCTGTGGGCCCAAAACACAACGGCCGGCGCGGTGTGTGATATCGCGCACGATCCTTACCCCCGCGGCAAGCCTCCGAGTCAAATTTCTGGGCCAATAAAGGATTAATCACACTCATAGGGGTAGTCTACAGATCACCTAATAGTGGAAGGGTGGTGCAATATGCAGACAAATTAGGGAAATGAGTAAAAAACATAGAATAATAATCATGGGAGATTTCAACTACCCAGATATTAATTGGCTAGAAGAGGTCCAAAAATGTGCGGGGTAGGTTGATTTGGCTATGATAAATTGACCCTTAGTGTTAGGGGGGGGGGATTAAATATGTGGGGTTATGGGGATAGGATGGGATATGTTAGGGGGAATTAAATACGTGGGGTTACGGGGCTAGGGTGGGATATGTGTACTGTGGGGATTAAAGCAGGGACAGGGTACTGGATTTGAATGATCAGCCATGATCGTATTGAATGGTGGAGCAGGCTCGACGGGCCGAATGGCCTACTCCTGCTCCTAGATTCTATGTTTCTATGTTTCTAGGTAGGTAAAGGGGATAAGAGAATGGAGTTCCTACAATGTGTACAGAACTCCTTTCTAACCCAATATGTAAAAAGCCTAACAAGGGAGGATTCACTGTTGGATCTAGTAATGGGGAATGAACCAGAGCAGATAAGAGAAGTAAAAGCAGGGGAACAACTAGGCAATAATGACCATCATATAATACGCTTTAAGATAATAATTGAGAAGGACATAAGTATGACAAAGACCAGGGTAATAGATTGGAGAAAAGTTGATTTTAAGGGGCTGAGAATAGAACTTGAGAAAATAAAATGGACAACAGTATTGGCAAACAATGATGTAGAACAGCAATGGGAAACATTTAAAACGGTGTTCAACAGAGTCCAGGAAAAATATATTCCACTAATAAACAAGAACAAGCTAAATACTAATGAGACACCGTGGATGAATAAAGCTATAAGGGAAAAAATGAGGGTGAGGAAAGAGGCATACATTAAGTATACGGACAGCAGGGGAGAGCATGATAAGGGAGAACATGAAGGGATTAGGAGAGAAGTCAAAAAAAAATAGGAAGGCAAAGAGGAAATATGAAATTAAATTATCAAGGAACATAAAACAAAATAGTAAAATATTTTACAGACACATCAATAAAAAAAGCAAGGTTGGGATGGGACTAGGGCCACTAAGGGATAGAGAGGAAAATACCACAGGCAGCAATAGAGAGATGGCAGAGATATTAAATAATTACTTTGCTTCAGTATTTACCAGGGAGATAGAACAGGTAGAGATGACATTGGATGATGAGATTAGTAATGAGTTAACTGCATTTAAAATAAAACGAGGAGATATACTAAGTAAACTAATGAAACTCAAAGAGGATAAAACCCCTGGTCCTGGACGGATTACATCCGTGCATTTTAAAAGAATCTAGGGAAGAAATAGCAGAGGCATTACTACACATATTTAGTAATTAGTTAGAAAAAGGTGTCGTGCCAGAGAACTGGTGTATAGCTAACGTAATACCTATATTTAAGAAGGAAGATAGAATATGTCCAGGGAACTAGAGGCCAGTTAGGTTAACATCGGTGGTAGGAAAAATAATGGAATCTCTACTAAAGGAGAAAATAGAAGAACATCTAGAAACAAAATATATAATAGTCAGCATGGATTTCAAAAGGGAAAGTCTTGCTTAACCAACCTAACTGAATTTTTTGAAGAGGTAACAGAGAGAGTAGACAAGGGTAATGCAGTAGATGTAATTTATCTAGATTTTCAAAAGGCCTTCAATAAGGTACCACATAATAGACTAATGAATAAGGTCAGGGAATGCGGAGTCATTGGACAAGTAGCAGAATGGATAGCTAGCTGGCTTTAAGACAGAAAGCAGAGAGTAGGGGCAAGGGGTAACTATTCAGAGTGGCAGAAGGTAGGAAGTGGTGTTCCACAAGGATCAGTGCTGGGACTACTGTTGTTCACATATTAACGATTTAGACCTTGGCAAATGAAATTCAACATAGATAAATGTGAGGTATTACATTTTGGTAAGAAAAATAGGGAGGTCACTTATTACTTGGAAAATAAGAATCTAAATGAGGTAGAGGAACAAAGGGATCTAGGAGTACAAATACACAAATCACAAAGTATCGACACAGGTTAACAAGACCATAAAAAAGCAAACCAAGCACGAGGGTTTATTTCTAGAGGGATAGAATTGAAAAGTAGGGAAGTTATGCTAAACTTGTATCGAACCTTGGTTAGACCACACTTGGAGTACTGTGTGCAATTCTGGTCGCCACATTATATAAAGGATATAGAGGCACTGGAGAGGGAGCAGAGATTTACAAGGATGATACTAGAAATACGAAGATACATCCATCAGGAAAGGATAAACAGGCTGGGTCTCTTTTCTCTTGAAAAGAGAAGGCTGAGGGGTGACCTAATAGAGGTCTTTAAAATCATGAAAGGTTTTGATAGAGTAGATACAGAGAGAGTGTTTCCACTTGTGGGGAAGAGCAAAACTAGAGGCCATCAAAATAAGATAGTCACCAAAAAATCTAATAGGGAATTCAGAAGAAACTTCTTTACCCAGAGAGTGGTGAGAATATGGAACTCGCTACCACAGGGAGTGGTTGAAGCGAATAGTATAGATGCATTTAAAGGGCGGTTAGATAAGCATATGAGGGAGAAGGGAATAGAGGGTTATGCTGATAGGGTTAGATGAGGAAAGATGGGAGGAGGATCGAGTGGAGCATAAACACCGGCATAGACTGGTTGGGCCGAATGGTCTGTTTCTGTGCTGTATATCCTATGTAATCCCAGCCTATCCAATCTTTCCTCATAGCTAAAATTCTCCAGTCCTGGCAACATCCTCGTAAATCTCCTCTGTACCCTCTCTAGTGCAATCACATCTTTTCTGTAATGTGCCGACCAGAACTGTACACTGTACTCTAGCTGTGGTCTAACTAGTGTTTTATACAGTTCTAACATGACCTCCATGCTCTGATATTCTATGCCTCGGCCAATAAAGGAAAGTATCCTGTATGCTTTCTTAACCACCTTATCTACCTGTCCTGCTACCTTCAGGGATCTGTGGACATGCACTCCAAGTCCCTCTGTTCCTCTAAACTTCTCAGTGTCCTACTATTTATTGTGTATTCCCTTGCCCTGTTAGCCCTCCCCCAATCCATTACCTCACACTTCTCCGGATTGAATTCCATTTGCCTCTTAGCTGCCCACCTGACCAGTCCACTGATATCTTCCTGCAGTCTACAGCTTTCTTCTTCACTATCAACCACACGGCCAATTTTCATATCACTTCAATGAAATACATTTTCAGAAATTAGCAGCTATGGATGATCTATACTCTTTCTGCAGTATCTATACATCATTGGCTCTTTTTTGGTCTGTGTAATACGGCTTCCATCTTATTCTGGACATAGAAACATAAGAAGGCATGAAATGAACAGTATCCATGGACCTTCGAGGTGCTTCTACCCAGATAATATTGTTCCCTTGTCTACTTAACTGAATTAATCTCTTGAGAGAAGGCTCTTCATAGTTCCTTCCTCCACTTAAAGCTAATCAAGAAAAAAATCCAAAATCTCTACCTGACCTTACAAGTAACATAATTCACCTTTGACCACAACATGACATTTACATGCCATTCAGGAGCTACCATATTCCATGGAGTGTTTGACCATCTTTCTCTATAGTTGAGTCCTGTTCCTAACTAGATACTTACCTAGTTTATTTTAAAAGCAAATCAACATAGAATGAATTCACTAATTTATTTATCTGGGAGACTGTTCCAAATATCCACTACTTTAGGACAAATTAATCATCTTGGTAACAACAGAAAACGCTGGAAAACTCAGCAGGCCAGGCAGCATCCGTGGAGAGAGAAAGAGAGTTAACGTTTCAGGTCGATGACCTTTCGTCAGAACTGTGAAGAGCCGGAAATCAAATAGATTTAAGGCCAGAGTAAAGCTGGGAAAAGGGGGAGGGGATAAAAGAACAAAGGGGGAGATGAAGAGACATTAAGAGATATGCAAGGCTAGAGGTGGTGTTAATGTGACAGATTAAGGCTGAAAGAAGTGTGAAATCCACTGGCAGAATGAAGGACAGCTGCCAGCTTCTAGGAGGAAAAAAAAGGTGGGGGGGGGGGGGCAAATAAAAGGGTGGAAAAAATAAAATATAAATGTGATTGGAGCTAAGGTTATGATCTAAAATTGTTGAACTCGATATTGAGTCCAGAGGGCTGTAGCGTGCCTAAACGAAAGATGAGGTGCTGTTCCTCGAGCTTACGCTGCGCTTCCGTGGAACAGTGTAATAGGCCGAGGACGGTGAGGTCAGAGTGGGAGTGAAGCGGTGAATTAAAGTGACAGGCCACCGGGAGCTCGGGGTCCCCCTTACGGACTGAACGGAGGTGTTCCGCAAAGCGGTCACCCAATCTGCGTTTGGTCTCCCCAATGTAGAGGAGACCACATCGTGAGCAGCGAATACAGTATACTAAATTGCAGGAAGTACAAGTAAATCGCTGTTTCACCAATATCGAGTTCAACAATTTTAGATCATAACCTCAGCTCCAATCACATTTATATTTTATTTTTTCCACCCTTTTATTTGCCCCCCCCACCTTTTTTTTCCTCCTAGAAGCTGGCAGCTGTCCTTCATTCTGCCAGTGGATTTCACACTTCTTTCAGCCTTAATCTGTCACATTAACACCACCTCTAGCCTTGCATATCTCTTAATGTCTCTTCATCTCCCCCTTTGTTCTTTTATCCCCTCCCCCTTTTCCCAGCTTTACTCTGGCCTTAAATCTATTTGATTTCCGGCTCTTCACAGTTCTGACGAAAGGTCATCGACCTGAAACGTTAACTCTCTTTCTCTCTCCACGGATGCTGCCTGGCCTGCTGAGTTTTTCCAGCGTTTTCTGTTGTTATTTCAGATTTCCAGCATCCGCAGTATTTTGCTATCGTATTAATCATCTTGGTCTTTAGTCTCAGTGGACATTTGTTAGTTTTGTGCTTAAGTCCTCTAGTTTTATGCTTATCAGGGCCGATTTTCACTGCATCTGCCAGGTAGGAACTGGGCAATAGCTCTCTGAAAATTACCGCGCTGAACTTGCTATTTTATTCTCGCTTCGGATCTGCCCTATGCCATTTCAAACCTCTTTCAGGCAGGTACTTCATTAAGGAATACAAATCGTGGTCCTACGACATACATAGGACCCAGTCACAGTTTTCAAGTTTCAATGGGCGAAGTGTGCGCCATGAAGGCAGCACCTTTTGGTAATAGGCATCGAGCGGCCTAACTTGAGGTTCTTAAAGTGACTGCTACTGACCGCTCTCCACACAGCATGGGTAATTTTTTTAATTGAATTTTGTGGGGCTAGGAGGAGCAGAATATTCTTCCCGGTCCCACAAAAATCCTCTCGCCTGCTGCCAGTCATTGTGTGCTCCACCCTCCCTTTAAGTTATGTCTTCCGGCTTGGACCTCTTGCCTGTGAGTGCTGGTTCAATGTATGCAGCTCGCCAATCTGATACAAATGAGGCCTGACCATCAAATGGCTTGGGCCTCTTGCTGAGGACAGTGTGTGTGGTGTGATTGCTTCACCCTCTGCCCGCCCCATGTCCGGTGATAATGAAAATTGGACCCTACATTACTAAGCCTTGGAGAAGCTGCTTATCCTTAAATCATGAAGTGTGTTTTCAACATCTGAAAGCTTTTTTTTTTGACCCAGTTTCCTCAGGTTGCACTCCAATTTTACTGATCTGAACAAATAAGAATGATCTCTGCTCACAACTATTTACCAAACCCTCTCAGCAGTTCAAGGAACTGGATCATAGCTCCTCTCTATCGTTTTTTTTACAATTAAAACATGTTCCATTCTGTGGGTCATCCATTATAACTTAAAGTTGTAATTGCTGGAATGATAATTAAGTTATTTTTCCCTGAAACCTCTTCCGTGCAAGGTAGGGTCCCTAAAATTCCACATAATATCCCAAAGCTGGCCTTATCAATAATCTGTGCAAGGTTAGAGTAATTTGTTAAATTTAAAATCAAGGGTCCGTTCATGCACATTGTACTTGATTATCTTGTTGACAACAATTTCAGATTGACGAGCAACTTTATGCGAATACCTGATAACACGATCAAATTCCACTATTCACTAGTCTACTCCTAAAGAGGACCCTTTCATAGTGTATACGTAAAAGAAACAAAATAACTTGCATTTATATAGCACTTTTCATGTCCTCAGGATGTTCCAAAGCACTTCACCATCAATGAATTACATTTTAAGTGTCCTCGCTGTTGCTATGTCAGCTAAAGTGACAGTCAATGCACACAGCAAGGTCCAACAAACAGTAATGGGATAAAGGACCAAATAATCTTTTTTGTTGGTCAGGACGTGTCTCCTGCTTGTCTTCAAATCATGCCATGGGATCTTTTACATCCACCTGAACAGGCAGACATGGCCTTGGTTTTAATATCGCATCTGAAAGACAACATTGTGATAATGTAGTATTCCCTCAGTATGCACAGAAGTGACAGCCTAGATTATGTGCTAAAGTCCGAGAGTGGATCTTGAACTAATGACCTTCTGACTCAGAGGGGAGTGCCATCACTCAGCCAAGCTGGCACTATAAATATGAAATAAGAATCATATTTTGTTCTAAATCAAAATCTACCTGCTTAATAGGTCCAGATCCCTTTGAATGCTCTTAATCTCCCTTATACTGATTGCACTGCTATAGAGCTAGGTGTCAAAAGCAAATTTTGTAACATTATTGGAGGTATTGATCCACTGGAATTCAAATCATCATAAACCAGACAGGGGGTTTTCATTTGTCACCTTCTTTCTTTTTGCTCCCAATTTTCTCCCTTCCCTCTGAAAGAGCAGGCAAATGCTCTACTTAAACACAGGTGCAAAGGACACAATGACCTCCTTCTGTGCTATAGTTCTATAATTCTATTAAAGGCATTAACCCTTGTTGAGTGTGGTTCCATGCAGAATTGTTTAAGTATTAGAAATAATTTAGATTTTCATTTTAGTCTTGTCGCTTCAATCAAATGTTAGTTTTTTTTCTGTTAGCAGTTAATAAAGCAAAAGCAAAATACTGCAGATGGTGGAAATCTGAAATAAAAACAGAAAATGCTGGAAATACTCAGCAGGTCAGGCAGCATCTGTGGAGAGAGAAACAGAGTTAACGTTTCAGGTCGATGACCTTTCGTCAGAACTGGAAAAAGTTAGCAATTAACAGATTTTAAGCAAGTGCAGGGGCAGGGAAAGGGGGTAGGAGTGGACCAGGGTGATTGAGGAGTGGACCAGGGTGTCGCAGAGTGAGCGGTCCCTTTGGAATGCTGGAAGGGGAAGATGTGTTTGGTGGTGGGATCGCACTGGAGGTGGTGGAAATGGCGGAGGATGATCCGTTGAATGTGGAGGCTGGTGGGGTGAAAGGTGAGGACAAGGGCAACCCTATCGTGGTTCTGGGAGGGAGGGGAAGGGGTGAGGGCAGAAGTGCGGGAAATGGAACGGACACGGTCGAGGGCTGTGTCAACCACGGTAGAGCAGAATCCTCGGTTGAGGAAAAAGGAAGACCTATCGGAAGCTCTAGTATGGAAGGTGGCGTCGTCAGAACAGATAGGACGGTGACAGAGAAACTGGGAGAATGGGATAGAGTCCTTACAGGGAGTGGGGTGGGAGGAAGTGTAGTCAAGGTAGCTGTGGGAGTCAGTGGGCTTATAGTTAATAAAGCATATGGGATCCTGGGCTTTATAAATAGAGGCATAGAGTGCAAAAGCCAGGAAGTTATGCTCAACCTATATAAAACACTAGTTTGGCTCCAGCTGGAGTATTGTGTTCAATTCTGGGCACCACACTTTAGGAATGATGTGACGGCTTTGAAGAGTGTACAGAAGAGATTTACTAGAACGGTTCCACGGGTGAGGAATTAGTTACGCGGATTGATTGGAGAAGCTGGAGTAGTTCTCCTTAGAATAGAGAAGGCCAAGAAGAGATTTGATAGAGTTGTTTAAAATCATAAAGGATTTAGTTAGAGTAAATATAGAGAAACTGTTTCCAATGGCTGAAGGGTCGATAACCAGAGGGCACAGATTTAAGGGAACGGTAGCATAGTGGTTATGTTACTTGACTAGTAATCCAGAGACCTGGACTAATGATCCAGAGACGCGAGTTCAAATCCCACCATGGCAGCTTGGGAATTTAAATTCAGTTAATTAAATAAATCTGGAATAAAAAGCTAGTACCAGTACCATGATTAATGGTGACCATGGAACTATTGGATTGTCATAAAAACCCATCTGGTTCACTAATGTCCTTTAGGGAAGGTCTGGCCAAAATGTGACTCCAGACCCACAGCAATGTGATTGACTCTTAACTGCCCTCTGAAATGGCCTACTCAGTAGAAACAAAACCGCTATGAAAAACAATAATAATAAAACCAGACAGACCACCCGGCATCGACCTAGGCATAGGCTTCGGACACGACAACGGCCCAGTTGACCCTGCAAAGTCCTCCTCACTAACATCTGGGAACTTGTGCCAAAATTGGGAGAGCTATCCCACAGACTAGTCAAGCAACAGCCTGACAGAATCATACCTTCCAGCCAATGTCCCAGACTCCTTCATCACCATCCCTGGATATGCCCTGTCCCACTGGTAGGACAGACCCACCAGAGGTGGCGGCACAGTGGTATAGTCGGGAGGGAGTGGCCCTGGGAGTCCTCAACATTGACTCCGGACCCCATGAAGTCTCATGACTTCAGCTCAAGCATGAGCAAGGAAACCTCCTGCTGATTACCACCTACCGCCCTCCCTCAGCAGATGAATCAGTACTCCTCCATGTTGAACACCACTTGGAAGAAGCACTGAGGATAGCAAGGGCACAGAATGTACTCTGGGTAGGGGACTTCAATGTCCATCACCAAGAGTGGCTCAGCACCATTACTGACGGACTGGCCGAGTCCTGAAGGACATAACTGCCAGACTGGACCTACGGCAGGTGGTGAGAGAACCAACATGAGGGAAAAACCCGACTTGACTTCGTCCTCACCAATCTACCTGTCGCAGATGCCATCAGCAGCAGAATTGTATTCCATCACAATTTGTAACCTCATTGCCTGGCATACCCCTCACATTACCATCAAGCCAGGGGACCAACCAACCCTGGTTCAATGAGGAGTGCAGAAGAGCATGCCAGGAGCAGCACCAGGTGTACCTAAAAATGAGGTGCCAACCTGGGGCAAGTTGCAACACAGGACTACATGCAAGCTAAACTGTGGAAGCAGCATGCTATAGACAGAGCTAAGCAATCACACAATCAATGGATCAGATCAAAGCTCTGCAGTCCCGCCACAGCCAGTCGTGAATGGTGGTGGTTAATTAAACAACTAACGGGAGGAGGAGGCTCCATGAGCATTCCCATCCTCAATGATGGTACAGCACGCGAGTGCAAAAGACAAGGCTGAAGCGTTTGCAACCATCTTCAGCCAGAAGTGCCGAGTGGACGATCCATATTGGCCTCCTCCTGAGGTCCCCACCATCACAGAAGTCAGTCTTCAGCCAATTCGATTCACTCCAGGTGATATCACAAAATGGCAGAGTGCACTGGATACAGCAAAGTCTTTGGGCCCCAACGACATCCTGGCTGTCGTGCTGAAGACTTATGCTCCAGAACTAGCCGCACCTCTAGCCAAGCTGTTCCAGTACAGCTACAACACAGGCATCTATCCAACAATGTGGCAAACTGGCAAGGTATGTCTTATCGACAAAAATCAGGAAAGATCAAATCCGGCCAATTTCCGCCCCATCAGTCTATTCTCAATCATCAGCAAAGTGATGGAAGGTGTCGTCGACAGTGCTATCAAGCGGCACTTACTCACCAATAACCTGCTCACCGATGCTCAGTTTGGGTTCCGCCAGGACCACTCAGCTCCCGACCTCATTACAGTCTTGGTCCAAGTATGGACTAAAGAGCTGAATTCCAGAGGCGAGGTGAGAGTGACTGCCCTTGACATCAAGATCGCATTCGACAGAGAGTGGCAGCAAGGAGCCCTAATAAAATGGAAGTCAATGGGAATCAGGGGAAAAGCTCTACACTGGCTGGAGTCATACCTAGCACAAAGGAAGATGATTGTGGTTGTTGGAGGTCAATCATCTCAGCCCCAGGACATCGCTGCAGGAGTTCCTCAGGGCAGTGTCCTAGGCCCAACCATCTTCAGCTGCTTCATCAATGACCTTCCCTCAATTATAAGGTCAGAAGTGGGGATGTTTGCTGATGATTGCAGTGTTCAGTTCTATTCGCAACTGTTCAGATAATGAAGCAGTCATTGCTCACATGCAGCAAGATCTGGATAACATTCAGGCTTGGGCTGATAAGTGGCAAGTAACATTCGCGCCACATAAGTGCCAGGCAATGACCATCTCCAACAAACGAGAGTCTGACCACCGCCCCATGACATTCAACGGCATTACCATCGCCGAATCCCCCACCATCAACATGCTGGGGGCCACCATTGACCAGAACTTAACTGGACCAGCCACATAAATAGTGTGGCAACAAGAGCTGGTCAGAGGCTAGGTATTCTGCGGCAAGTGTCTCACCTCCTGTCTCCCCAAAGCCTTTCCACCATCTAAAAGGCACAAGTCTGGAGTGTGATGGAATACTCTCCACTTGCCTGGATGAGTGCAGCTCCAACAACACTCAAGAAGCTCGACACCATCCAGGATAAAGCAGCCTGCTTGATTGGCACCCCATCCACCACCAGCGCACTGTGGCTGCAGTGTGTGCCATCTACAATGTGCACTGCAGCAACTCACCAAGACACCTCCCAAACCTGCGACCTCTTCCACCTAGAAGGACAAGGGCAGCAGGCGCATGGGAACACTATCACCTGCAATTTCCCCTCCAAATTACACACCATCCTGACTTGGAAATATATCGCCGTTCCTTCATCGTCGCTGGGCCAAAATCCTGGAACTCCCTCCCTAACCGCACTATGGGAGTAACTTCATGACATGGACTTCAGGGGTTCCACCACCTTCTCAAGGGCAATTCGGGATGGGCAATAAATGCTGGTCTTGCCGGCAACGCCCACAACCCAGGAACGAATAAAAAAATGATCAGCAAAAGAACCAGAGGTGACATGAGGAAAAACCTTTTTACGCAATGAGCCATTAGGATTTGGAATGTACTGCCTGATAGGGTGGTGGATATAGGTTCAATAATAGCCTTCAAAAAGGAACTGGATAAAGGAGGAAAAATTGCAGGGATATGGGGAAAGAGCGGATGAGTGGGACTAACTGGATTGCTCTTCGAAAGAGCCGGCGCGGACTCAATGGCCGAATTGCCTCCTTCTGTGCTGTACTATTGTATGATAAATATGGCCTTGCCAGTGTTGCCCATAATCTGAGAACAAGTAGAAAAAACGTTGGTGTTCTGAGTTAGCATTTAGCTATCCATGAGTAAAACAGCCTAAGAATAGTGATTTGTGAACCACCAGACCAACTAATTTTTTACATAGAATTTTACAGCACAGAAACAGGCTATTTGGTCCAACGTGGTCTGTGCCGGTGTTTATGGTCCAAACGAGCCTCCTCCCACCCTATTTCAACTCATCCTATCTGCATATTTTTATATTTATTTTGCTGTCATGTACTTATCTAGCTTTCCCTTAAATGCATCTATTTACAACAGAACTAACCAGCAACTAGAAAGTATAAACTTAAATAGAAGTTGGTAAACTTAACTTTGTGGGTTGAATTACCAGGTTGCCTGCGATTCACAGCCTGTCATTTGGGCACCTGTTATAGAGGTAAATAAGGTAGTAAATGGTGTAGAAAATGCAAATCTGGAAGACTACTTGATGTAAAGCTTGACAGTAGGACAAGGGGTCCGGGGCACGATAACATACGAGCCTACAGAGCCTGTGCTTACGGCCCCAGCCAAATATGGGGTCCCCTCCAGCGATGGTAAGCCTCGTCCAATAGGCAGCCCACCTTTTACAACCCGAGGAACTCAGCCTCATCGATCTGATCCCACTGCAACAAGAATCCACTTGCCAATGCCTGCGAATCCTAGCGTTGGAGAGCTGCTGCCCAGCCTTGTCTGTTGTGGTACTTTTTAATGGATTGGAGGGGATGGGCGTGCAGCGGATCCCTGGAGCTTCTTGGTGCTCAGGGCCTAAAGAATTCTTCACTCGAGTTTGCAGGGGTCACAGTTCAAAGTGGCAAAAGGATAAATGAAAGACTGACAGCAGAAAGTCTTTGCACATTCATAAACAAGTGGAGTGGATACCAGGGGTAGGGTAGAGTAAGGGAGGGTGGGGCAGGGTAAGGGAAGGGAAGGGAGGGTGGGGCAGGCTAAATGAAGGGAGGGTACGGTAGGGTAGGGTAAGGTGAGGTAAAGTAGGGTTGGGTAAGGTAAAGAAAGACTTGCAGTTATATAGTGCCTTTCACGACCACTGGACGATCAAAGCGCTTTAGAGTCAATGAAGTACTTTTGAAGAGTAGTCACTGTAGGAAATATGGCAGCCAATTCACGCACAGCAAGCTCCCACAAACAGCAATGTGATAATGACCAGATCATCTGTTTTTAGTGATGTTGGTTGAGGGATAAATATTGGCCAAGACACCAGGATAACTCCCCTGCTCTTCTCTGAAATAGTGCCATGGGATCTTTTACATCCACCTGAGCGCGCAGACGGCCAAGTTTAACATCTCATCTGAAAGACAGCATCTCCGACAGTGCAGCACTCTCTCAGTATTGCACTGGAGTGTCAGCTGAGATTTTTGTGCTCAAGTCTCTGGAGTGGGACTATGAACCCACAACCTACTGACTCAGAGGTGAGAGTGCTACCAATAGAGCCATGGCTGACACCCAGTAAGGTACCCTGAAAGTAAGGTAAGGTAGTGTAGTGGAGGCAAAAAGCCTGGCATCATTCAGGAATAAAAACAGAAAATGTTAGAAATACTCAGCAGGTCAGGCAGCATCTGTGGAGAGAGAAACAGTTAACGTTTCAGGTTGATGACCTTTCGTCAGAACTGGAAAAAGTTACAGAGATGTAACAGATTTTAAGCAAGTGCAGGGGCAGGGAAGAAAGGGGGGGGAGGAGAGGAGAGGAGAGGAAAGAACAAAAGGGAAGGTCTATGATAGGATGGAAGGCAGGAGAGATTAAGAGTCAAAAGGTATGATGGTGCAAGGCAAAAGGAGATAGTAATGGGACAAGTTAAGAAACAAAAGATTAGTCTAGATGAGGTGTAAATGGGAACGGCAGAATCATCAGCAGTTGCCATGTGGAAAAAAAATATGGGCAGAGGTTATGGTCTGAAATTGTTGAACTTGATGTTGAGTCCAGAAGGCTGGAAAGTGCCTAATCGAAAGATGAGGTGCTGTTCCTCGAGCTTCATTGGAACAGTGTAAGAGGCCGAAGACAGAGAGATCAGAGCGGGGGTGGAGCGGAGAATTAAAGTGACAGGTGACCGGAAGCTCGGGGTCACCCTTACGGACTGAACGGAGGTGTTCCGCAAAGTGGTCACCCAATCTGTGTTTAGTCTCCCCAGTGTAGAGGAGACCGCATCGTGAGCAGCGAATACAGTATACTAAATTGCAAGAAGGACGTGTAAATCGCTGTTTCACCTGGAAAGCGGTGTTTGGGGCCCTGGACAGTGGGAAGGGAGGAGGTAAAAGGGCAGGTAGTTGCATCTCCTGCGCTTGCACGGGAAGAAGCTGTGGGAAGGGGAGGAGGTGTTGGGGGTGATAGTGGAGTGGACCAGGGTGTCGCGGGGGGAACGCTGAAAGGGGAGGGGAAGATGTGTTTGGTGGTGGGATCACATTGGAGGTGGCAGAAATGGCAGAGGATGATCCGTCGAATGTGGAGGCTGGTGAGGTGAAAGGTGAGGACTAGGGGCGAACCCTATGGTGGTTGTGGGAGGGAGGGGAAGGGGTGAGAGCACAAGTGAGGGGAATAGGAAGGACGCGGTAAAGGGCCTCGTCAACCACGGTGGAGGGGAAATCCTCGGTTGAAGAAAAAGGGACGAATTGGGGGCTGCTGCTGTGGGGGGGTCTCACTGGATGGACGAGCTGGGGTGAGCTGAATAGGAATCACAGCTCTCGCTCATCCGTCAGCGTTTCCCAACTTGCACCTGCAGGCTGGCCAGGACCAGGCGCCATCCACCGCCGCTGCTCGACAATGGCCCGCGCTTCACGGCTTCTGCAGCCTGGTCCGGGAGGGAGGGAGGCAGCGGATTGGTGGTAATCGGCGGGCTCAGGGTGATGTCACGGCGTGCGCGCGGCCTGCGGGAGCCGAGCGGCGCGCGCCATTCCAACGGCTCCCCGCCGCTCGAGCCCCGGCTGCGCGCGTGCGTGTGTGAGACCCGCGAGCTGGCGGAGCGCTTGTCGATGTGAGAGAGAAGGAGAGAAGGAGAGGGAGAAGACCGAGGAGGAGGAGGAAGAACTATGGAAAGGATTGTTGACCGGGAGCAGCGGCGGCGGCGGCTCTCTTCCCTGCTCTCGGGGCACCGACCCTCGGTGAGATGCAGGCTCCTCAGGAACTACAGCTCCTTGCTCGTGGCTTCGCTGCTCTTGTGGCTTCAGGCTTCTGGTAGCACATCTGGTAAGTAGCGGTCCTGCTCTGTTGTTCGTTTAAAATGCAAAGCCAGTCCTTGCTCGTCATTGCATTTTTTTTGTTGCATTGATGCATTTTTTATGCATTTATTCTGTTCTTTATTTGCTTTGAGATCTCGCCCCTACCTTTTGTGTGTGTGTATGTGTCATAAACGGTATTGTTTAAAATGCTGTTGAATTTCTTGTCCAGTATAGCGGTGATGTGGCTTGCTTAAATCCCCAAATTATTTTTTGGTTCTTGATACGGTTACATTATTTGTACCCAGAGGCTTTATGATGTGGTACTGGCCAAGGTTATGCTTGTGTGAAGTTTATGGGGCGGTTGGGTTTGAAACTGAGTGGCTCTAGGTACCATTTCCATTGTGATCAGATACCAACTCATTACAAGCGATGTGCTTATTTTGTGGGCAAGATTGCAGCTATGCCCCGGTTACCTTGGATTAAAAATAAAATCATGCCAGTGGTTGGGTGAGTAAATCCACAGGGTGATGATGTTGCACTGAACCGTACAGATGAGTGTGCCCCAGGATTGGTTCTCAATCTTGCCTGATCTCAGCCCAGCCGACAGTTGGGGCAGTACAATTGGCCTTGGACGAGGGAAGGAAAAGATCAGCCAGAGTTCCAGCTTCTAAACGCTGCCCAGTGACTCGTGATGGCCAAGGCAGATACGTGTACATCAGATGAGGGCAGGATCATGCTTGGCTGTGATGTCTTCCACAGCATCGATACTCACTGTCAAGGCTCACACTTGAAGAATGTCACTTGGGCGAGGTACTGGAGGGCAACTGACAAGTGGAATCGTACCCCAGTAAGGTCACCATCCTCGGGAGAGTAGTGTGACCATTTGAAATAAAAATGGACCTGAACCTAAGTGTACAGTTCATTTCTATGTAAGGAATGTAAATTTGACCTAGCTTGAAAGCTTACTTTAAAATATTTGTTGATGGTTGGTTTGCTGTGGTGTTAGGTGGTTTTGTTCTAGTTGAAGAAGGGGGGGGGGGAGAGATTGAATTGTGATTTTGAAACACCCCCCCACCCAGTAGTGTCTTTCCTACATTTAGTGTCTCTTCCAATGTCTTCAGCTTAGAACTGTAGCGAGAGCCTTTGTCCTCTCTGCTGATGTTTGTGGAAATATTGCAGAGTATGACAGTTGAGTGAAACTAGCAGCTGGGTCTCGATCTCTTGTCACTCAGCACAGGTATGAAGTTGTGAAATCAGCAGAAAATGTTCACGTGTAGACCCAGGTGAGCCTGTGCAGAAGATTGAAATCTCAATGGATGAGAATAATGGCCTCAAGTGGCATAAACTTGGTTTCAGCATTATGACAACAATTGGAAACATTTTATATACAACTTTGGTGAAGTGCTGTAACAGAGTGATTGTATCAAAACACTTGGGTCTTGGACCAATGTTGTGTCTGTTGTTTTTCTTCATCGTTCTGTCTGGCTTATGTATTGGGCATGTGTCAATGCTTTAGTTCATTAAGGTTGATGATGACATCTTAAGTCTCTAATGAAACAATCGAATAGCAACACTGAATACATGCAGAATAATGAATACAAGGGATTGGGTTGCAAAGTTATTATCTAATTGAAGGCTTCGGATATCTTTGCTCTTGTGTGATTTTATAAATATCATGTTCAGCTTCAAGGTCGGGTTACAGTTATGAAACACTCTACTTAGTATCTTGTTTTCAGTAGTGTTAAATGCTGTTTTCTTGTTTTAACTTTGAAGAAAAATGTAAATTGAACTTTTATTGATGATTAGTAACTTCCACAGTTTGAATCTCGTAATGTGGAATACAGATCTATTAAAACCCAAGTGGTACCATTACTGCATTTCTTCATACCTAAGATAGCCATCTGTACAGCTGTTTCTGCTACTGCTGCTACTTCCCCCATCTCTTGTCCCCACTCCAGACTGCCCCATAACGCCCACTTGGTCCTGACCACCCCCAGCCCTCCACTCACCCGATTAGCTGTCAATCCATAGTTTCTCTCCCATCTCGTCCTGCTCTCTCTAAGACTGTTTTTTCCATGGGACCCACCTCCTGCTCCCTCAAACCCCTGTCCACTCCGCTGACTACTCAGTGTCCTTTCCTGGTCTCCACACTTGTCGATGCCATTAATGCTTCCGTTGCTCAGTACCCCTCTCCCTTTCTAAACACCTGTCATCGTCATCAATACCTCTTCAAAAAGCTCACCCTTGATCTGTCCCTCCTCTCCATCTAACGTCCATCTCTAGTCTCGTTTTCCTTTCTAAGGTCCTTCAATGGGTCAATGTATTGCACCCCTGTTCCCATCCCTCACAAAATTGCCCGTTGGAGCCTACATTTTCTTGTAGTTTGCCCATCGGGAATAGTAGCATAGTGGTAAGGTTACTGGACTACTAGTCCAGAGGCCTGGACTACTAATCCAGAGACGTTAGTTCAAATCTGGGGAATTTGTATTCAGTTAATTAAAAAATATGGAAGAAAAAGCTACTTTCAGTAATGGTGACCATGAAACTATCGGATTGTCATAAAAACCCATCTGGTTCACTAATGTCCTTTTAGGGAAGGAAATCTGCCGTCCTTACCTGGTCTGGCCTATATGTGACTCCAGAACCACAGCAATGTGGTTGACACTTAACTGCCCTTTGAATTGGCCTAGCAAGCCACTCAGTTGTACATAACTGCTACAAAAAGCAATAATAAGAACAAAACTGGATGGATCACCCGGCATCGACCTTGGCACTGGCTTCGGACACGACAACGCCACACCCAGCCCAGTTGTCCCTGCAAAGTCCTCCTCACCAACATCTGGGGACTTGTGCCAAAATTGGGAGAGCTGTCCCACAGACTAGTCAAGTAACAGCCTGAATAGTCAAACTCACAGAATCATACCTTTCAGCCAATGTCCCAGATTCCTCCTTCACCATCCTTGGGTATGTCCTGTCCCACAGGCAGGACAGACCCACCAGAGGTGGCGGCACAGTGGTATACAGTCGGGAGTCCTCAACATTGACTCCGGACCCCATGAGGTCTCATGGCTTCAGGCCAAGCACGGGTAAGGAAACCTGCTGATTACCACCTATTGCCGTCCCTCAGCTGATGAATCAGTACTCCTCCATGTTGAACACCACTTGGAAGAAACACTGAGGGTAGCAAGGGCACCGAATGTACTCTGGGTGGGGGACTTCAATGTCCATCACCAAGAGTGGCTCGGTAGCACCACTAGTGACCGAGCTGGCCGAGACCTGAAGGACATAGCTGCCAGACTAGGACTGCAGCAGGTGGTGAGAGAACCAACACAAGGGGAAAATCCTACTGACCTCGTCCTCACTAATCTACCTGTTGCAGATGCATCTGCCCATGACAGCATTGGCAGCAGTGACCACCGCACAGTCCTTGAAACAAAATCTCGTCTTCACACTGATGACACCCTCCATC
Organism: Squalus acanthias; assembly: GCA_030390025.1. Lineage (NCBI taxonomy): Eukaryota > Metazoa > Chordata > Chondrichthyes > Squaliformes > Squalidae > Squalus > Squalus acanthias. The sequence continues at coordinate 64,221,247 of CM059435.1, forward strand.
GTGTTGTGTGGCATTACCACCGTGCTAAATGGGACAGATTCAGAACAGATCTTGCAGCTCAAAACTGGGCATCCATGAGGTGCTGTGGGCCATCAGCAGCAGAATTGTATTCCACCACAATCTGTAAGCCTGGCATATCCCTCACTTTACCATTACCATCAAGCCAGGGGACCAACCCTGGTTCAACAAGGAGTGTAGAAGAGCATGCCAGGAGCAGCACCAGGCATACCTAAAAATGAGGTGCCAACCTGGGGAAGCTGCAACACAGGACTCCATGCAAGCTAAACAGCGGAAGCAGCATGCTAGAGACAGAGCTAAGCGATCCCACACTCAACGGATCAGATCAAAGCTCTGCAGTCGTGAATGGTGGTGGATAATTAAGCAACTAACGGGAGGAGGAGGCTCCAGGAATATCCCCATCCTCAATGATGATGGCTGAAGCGTTTGCAACCATCTTCAGCCAGAAGTGCCGAGTGGATGATCCATATCGGCCTCCTCTTGAGGCCCCCACCATCACGAGCCAGTCTTCAGCCAAATCGATTCACTCCACCTGATATCAAGAAACGGCTGAGCGCACTGGATACAGCAAAGGCTGTGGGCCCTGGCAACACCCCAGCTGTTGTGCTGAAGACTTGTGCTCCAGAACTAGCGCCTCTAGCCAAGCTGTTCCAGTACAGCTACAACACTGGCATCTATCCGACAATATTGAAAACTGCCCAGGTATGTCCTGTCCACAAAAAGCAGGACAAATCCAATCTGGCCAATTACCGCCCCATCAGTCTACTCTCAATCATCAGCAAAGTGATGGAAGGTGTCGTCGACAGTGCTATCAAGCGGCATTTACTCACCAATAACCGGCTCACCGATGTTCAATTTGGGTTTTGCCGGTACCACTTGGCTCCAGACCTCATTACAGCCTTGGTCCAAACATGGACAAAAGAGCTGAATTCCAGAGGTGAGGTGAGAGTGACTGCCCTTGACATCAAGGCAGCATTTGACCGAGTGTGGCATCAAGGAGCTCTAGTAAAATTGAAGTCAATGAGAATCAGGGGAGAAAACTCTCCACTGGCTGGAGTCCTACCTAGCACAAAGGAAGATGGTTGTTGGGAGGCCAGTCATTTCAGCCCCAGGACATCGCTGCAGGAGTTCCTCAGGGCAGTGTCCTAGGCCCAACCATCTTTAGCTGCTTCATCAATCCCTCCATCATAACGTCAGAAGTGAGGATGTTCGCTGATGATTGCACAGTGTTCAGTGCCATTCCCAACTCCTGATAATGAAGCAGTCCATGCCCGAATGCAGCAAGACCTGGATGACATTCAGGCTTAGGCTGATAAGTGGCAAGTAACATTTGCGTCACTCTAAGTGCCAGGCAATGACTATCTCCAACAAGCGAGAGTCTAATCACCGCCCCTTGACATTCAACGACATTATTATCGCCGAATCCCCCATCATCAACATCCTGGGGGTCACCATTGACCAGAAACTTAACTGGACTAGCCACATAAATACTGTGGCTACAAGAGTAGGCCAGAGGCTGGGTATTCTGTGGCGAGTATCTCACCTCCTGGCACCCCAAAGCCTTTCCACCATCTACAAGGCACAAGTCAGGAGTGTGATGGAATACTCTCCACTTGCCTGGATGAGTGCAGCTACAACAACAACTTGTATTTATATAGCGCCTTTAACGTAGTAAAACGTCCCAAGGCGCTTCACAGGAGTGTTAAAAGACAAAAAACTTGACACCGAGCCACATAAGGAGAAATTAGGGCAGGTGACCAAAAGCTTGGTCAAAGAGGTAGGTTTTAAGGAGCGTCTTAAACGAGGAAGGAGAGGTAGTGAGGCGGCGAGTTTTAGGCCGGGAATTCCAGAGCTTGGAGCCTAGGCAACAGAAGCCACGGCCACCAATGGTTGAGCGATTATAATTAGGGATGCTCGAGGTCAGAATTAGAGGAGCGCAGATATCTCGGGCGGGGGGAGGGTTGTGGGGCTGAAGGAGATTAGAGATGGGGAGGAATTTGAAAACAAGGATGAGAATTTTGAAATCGAGGCGCTGCTTGACAGGGAGCCAGTGTAGGTCTGCGAGCACAGGGGTGGTGGGTTCACGGGACTTGGTGCGAGTTAGGACACGGGCAGCCGAGTTTTGCATGACAACAACACTCATGAAGCTCGACACCATCCAGGACAAAGCAGCCCGCTTGATTGACACCCCATCCACCACCTTAAACATTCACTCCCTGCACCACCGGCGCACCGTGGCTGCAGTGTGTACCATCTACAAGATGCACTGCAGCAACTCGCCAAGGCTTCTTCGGCAGCATCTCCCAAACCCGCGACCTCTTCCACCTAGAAGGACAAGGGCAGCAGGCGCATGGGAGCACCATCACCTGCAAGTTCCCCTTCAAGTTACACACCATCCTGACTTGGAAATATATCGCCCTTCCTTCATTGTCGCTGGGTCAACATCCTGGAACTCCCTCCCTAACAGTACTGTGGGAGTACCTTCACCACAAGGACTTAACGGTTCAAGGCGGCGGCTCACTACCACCTTCTCAAGGGCAGTTACAAGAGCAGTTAGGGATGGGCAATAAATGCTGGCCTTGCCAGCGACGCCCACATCCCAGGAACGAACAAAAAAAATTGTTGAAGACAATTGATGCATTTGAGCATTCACTTGCCACACGCAATGAACGCCTCACAGTAAACCAGTATAGAACCACCCAGTGCTGGGTGGTGCAGTGTGTTGGATACTGGCCTTTAACCTCTGGGTTCAAATCCAGCTCCGACTAATGGAATGAATGTACTTAATTGGCTATGAAGCACTTTTGGACGTCCTGAGGTTGTGAAAGGCACTATATAAATGCAAGTTTTTCTTTCTTTAGAGGCTGATATGGGATTTGGAATAAAAAGTATTGTTCTAAGGTTGGAGCTGGGGGAAGAGTTGAAGGAACTTGACTCTGCATCTGGTTGTGCTATGCCTGTCCCGGAGACTGCTTGATGCTGGCACTAGGAGCCTGAAATGGGAAGAGTTTCTTTCTCCAGTATTATTATTTGATGAACATAAAAAGTGTTTTCTGAACTTTTTTTTATAAAAGCTTCAAAATTACATCTTAAAAGACTGCCTTGTATCAAGTATCAATTGCTGGATAATGTGCACTCCTTATCAAGCTGCTGGCCTTGAAAGCTTCACCATTGTTACTTAATAAGGGTATCAAAGGATATGGAACAAAGGAATGTAAATAGGTTGAAGTACAGATCAGCCATGATCTAATTTATTGGCGGATCAGGCTTGAGGACCTTAATGGCCTACTCCTGTTCCTATGATCCCATGTTCTAAACCTGGAATATTTCTGATCTGCATAGCTGCGCTTCTTGTTGCCAGACGCTTAGGGACTGCCACATGTTGTTTGACAGTAGGAGTTAGGAGAAGCAAATGAAATTTTAGTCAAAAAGATGGGATTTTCAATTGAGACTTTTGAAGATAAAGAGGTAGAAGAGAGGCAGAGGGGTTTAGGGAGAGCGTGCCAGAGTGGAGCTAAGGCCACCAAAGGTGGGGTAAATGGAGGGGGAATGCACAGAAGGCCAGAGTCGGAGAACCATAGTGCAGGGAACAGGATGCAATGGAAAATGGCAACGGTAGGGTGAGGCAAGGCCATTATGGACTTGAAGATGACGACAAGGATTTTAAATTTGGCATTTCGCAGGTAGCCCGTGTAGATTAGTGAGGACAGGCAGTGGGTCAGCAGGAGTTGGTGCAGGGTGGATATAGGCAGCTGAGTTTTTCAACAAGTTTATGGAAGGAGGAGAATGGGAGGCTGACAAGGAAGATGATAGGACAGTAAGGGTTTTGGTAGCAGTGGGAGTGATGCAGAGGCGGGCAGTGTTGCAGCTGGAAGTAACCAATGATTAGGTTGTGGAGTTTTACACCACCTGATGCAAACTATGCCAGTGTGGCTGGGCTGGTTCCGAAATTAATGGTGACGGAATCAATATCGAGAGCAAAGTTATAGATGTGGGTTGTAAACAATGGCTTCAGTCTTCCCAATGTTCAGTTGAAGAAAATTTCACTCATCCACAACTTTACGTCAATCAGGCAATCTGCAACACAAGTGGTCATGGGGTTCAGGGAAGTGGTGGAGAGGTAGAGCTTGGTGCCATCATATGAAAGCTGATAAATAATGATCTCACCATGGAATGTAGATAATGAAGAGCAGGCCAAGGGTGGATCCATGGGGAACTCAAGATGTAACCATGTGGGGGCAGGAAGATAAGCAATTGAACAGAAGTGCTGGCTACATTGGGAGAGGCAATAGTAGAACTACAAGAGCAGTTGCATAGAGCTGCACAACAGAGGACAGATCATGCAGGGGATGACATGGTCAACCACGTTGAGTGCCAGATGAAGGAGAGAACAAGGAGCAAGGCAGACTGAAGGAGTTGGCATAGCTGATTATTTGGAGAATGACCAGCTGTAAAACAGTCTCGTTTTATTTGATGTGGACTAATAAGCAAAGCTCCAGACTGTTCTGTCAGCAGCATGGCTTGTTGAAGCCCAGTATTTATATGCACCTTCTTAAGTCAAATATAAATATAAACAAAATGGTGACGCACTGGAAAAGTTGGGTCTCTATCGTGGCCTTTCAGCTTTAAGAGAGTGGAATTAAAAGATACATTATAGTTTTTTTTATGGATTTCACATTCTGCTTGGGTTCTACGGTGCAGATTTTTTGTGTCCTCTGCTGTTCCTTCCCTTCCTACTTGTCACTAGGCCTACTTGGTGTATTAGGAACAATACAATATAGGAAAAATATCACGTAAGAAACACTTTTAAATTGACCCAGTATTGTGTGGTTCTTTTAATTTGTCACCGCAAACAGCTGCCATCACCTCACCACTATCTCAACCAATGCAGACCTGTACCCACCATGTAAAGAAAGAACGTACTTGCATTTATATCGCAACTTTTACGAACTTGGGACGTGGATGACTTTTGAAGTGCAGTCAGTATTGTAATGCAGGGAAAAATGGCAACCAATTTGCGCACAGCAAGGTCCTGCAAACATCAGTGAGATAAATGACTAGTTCATCTATTGCGGCGTTTTAATTGAGGTATAAATATTGCCTGGGACACCAGGCAAACTCCCCTGCTGCTGTTCGAATAGTGCTGTGGGACCTATGACGCCCACTTAAGAGGGTAGACAGGGCCTTACTTTAATGTCTTATTTGAAAGATGGTACCTCTGACAATGCAACACTCCCTTAGTACTGCACTGATGTGTCAGCTTGGATTATGTGCTCAAGTCTCTGCAGTAGGGCTTGAATCCAAACCCTTCTGACTCGGAGGCGAGAATGATGCCACTGAGCCACAGCTACACCAAGTACTTCACTCGCTTGTTTATACAGCTCAAAACACTCTCCACCAAGAGCCAAGTTTGGAAGGGCAAAAGCTATGCTTGCTATATCACTGGTAGTTTTCACAGGTCAAGTGGATATGCTCTGAAAATTTCACACACCCACCACTGCACTTCAGTGAAATCCTAGCAACAACACTTGTCTCTCCTTCCCTCCCAAGGGTATGGGATTATACACCTGCTGCTAGTTTAGGCTCACCCTACAACAGTGGTACTTGTAAAATGCCCTGGAGCCACTTGCAGCTCACCCCTCTCTTCTGTGGCCCTTAATAGACCTGCTGCTCCACACGTCTCTGGGCCCCTCTACATATATCTAAATGGCAGAGCAATTAAATAAATGGCAGAGCAATTAACCAAATACTTTGATTCTGTCTTCACGGAAGAGGACACAAATAACTTCCCAGAAATGCTAGTGAACCAAGGGTCTAGTGAGAAGGAGGAATTAAAGGAAATTAGTATTAGTAAAAAAATAGTGCTGGAGAAATTAATGGGACTGAAAGCCGATAAATCCCCAGGACCTGATAATCTGCAACCCAGAGTACTAAAAGAGGTAGCCATGGAAATAGTGGGATGCATTGGTTGTCATCTTCCAAAATTCTATAGATTATGGAACAGTTCCTGCAGATTGGAGGGTGGCAAATGTAACCCCACTATTTAAAAAAGGAGGGAGAGAGAAAACAGGGAACTACAGACCTGTTAGCCTAACATCAGTAGTAGGGAAAATGCTAGAGTCTGTTATAAAGGATGTGATAACAGAACACTTAGAAAACATCAACGGGATTAGACAAAGTCAACATGGATTTACGAAAGGGAAATTGTGTTTGATAAACCTACTGGAGTTTTTTGAGGATGTAACTGGTAGAATAGATAAGGGAGAACCAGTGGATGTGGTGTATTTGGATTTTCAGAAGGCCTTTGGTAAAGTCCCACATAAGAGGTTAGTGTGTAAAATTAAAGCACATGGGATTGGGGGTAATATACTGGCATGGATTGAAAATTGGTTAACAGACAGGAAACAGAAGAGTAGGAATAAATGGGTCTTTTTCGGGGTGGCAGGCAGTGACCAGTGGGGTACCGCAGGGATCAGTGCTTGGGTCCCAGCTATTCACAATATATTATAATGATTTGGATGAGGGAACCAAATGTAATATTTCTAAGTTTGCTGACGACACGAAACTAGGTGGGGTTGTGAGGAGGATGCAAAGAGGCTTCAAGGCGATTTAGACAAGTTGAGTGAGTGGGCAAATACATGGCAGATGCAGTATAATGTGGATAAATGTGAAGTTATCCACTTCGGTAGAAAAAACAGAAAGGCAGAGTATTATTTAAATGGTGATAGATTAGGAAATGTTGATGTACAAAGGGACCTGGGTGTCCTTGTACACCAGTCACTGAAGGCAAACATGCAGGTGCAGCAAGCAGTTAGGAAGGCAAATGGTATGTTGGCCTTCATTGCAAGAGGATTTGAGTACAGGAGCAAGGATGTCTTACTACAGTTATACAGGGCCTTGGTGAGACCACACCTGGAGTACTGTGTGCAGTTTTGGTCTCCTTGCCTAAGAAAGGATATACTTGCCATAGAGGGAGTGCAGCGAAGGTTCACCAGACTGATTCCTGGGATGGCAGGACTGTCGTATGAGGCGAGATTGGGTCGACTAGGCCTGTATTCACTAGAGTTTAGAAGAATGAGAGGGGATCTCATTGAAACGTATAAAATTCTGACAGGGCTAGACAGACTGGATGCAGGGAGGAGTCACAGTCTCAGGATAGGACATTTAGGACTGAGATAAGGAGAAATTTATTCACTCAGAGGGTGGTGAACCTGTGGAATTCTCTACCACAGAAGGCTGTGGAGGCCAAGTCACTGAATATATTTAAGAAGGAGATAGATAGATTTCTAGACACTAAAGGCATCAAGGGGTATGGGAGAGAGGGGGAATATGGTATTGAGATAGGGGATCAGCCATGATTGTATTGAATGGCGGAGCCGGCTCGAAGGGCCGAATGGCCTACTCCTGCTCCTATTTTTCTATGTTTCTAAGTCTTTGATGTATTGGGAGCTGGGATCCAGTAGAGAGACAAGTGAAATGGAAAAGCGAAAAAGTAGCTGGAGTTGCTGTATGGTATTAGGTCTGTGAGAATTGCCATTGACCAAGTCACTTCTTGAGCTTGTGGCCCTCAGTGAGTACCATTGGCACACACAAAGATCTCAATCAAAGTAGAAGGTATTGAAACTTTTTGCCAAGACTGCTGGTTTTTTTTCCTGAGGGTGGGCAAGTAGACAAGGTGTGCTAACTTGTGAGTATGGCAACTCAGAAATGAATGTAAGTTGTTGAGAGAGACTTTGAAATGCTGTCTCCTCTCTGAAGACCAAGGCCATTGCTTAGGCTGCTTTGTATGATTTTTTTTCAGCATTCTATTTGAGATTGGTCAAATAAACATGATGTTGTTTAAGCTTCTCAGTGGTTTCTGTGATGCATTTTATTAGTTTTGTGATGATTCATTCAAAAGTTGGGATATTGAAAGATTAAAGCTGATCAATATTTATAAACCTCAATGTCAATGATCTACACACAAATCTAGATACAAACTAGTGAGATAAAGTTAATCACATCTTTTGATAGAACCCTTTGCTGATGCCATCTTTCCTCCCCAGTGTTCTTCCCTGTTGTCTCTTCCTCTCCTCAAGGTCCTGACTCTCTTTGGCAAGAATCGTCAGCACTGCAGTGCAGTGCAGTGCAGTGCCTTCCCACAAGTGCCCATTCTTCATGTGCGAGCCTGGACATTGCATGCCAGCCGTGGAGGGAGTCATAGCCAAGCTGGATCCTGTCCTTCCCCGATTTTTACACGTGTGTACTTTCCAATAGGGGACACTGGGTAATAATCAGGAGCAAGGAATCTGGTAGGATTATTTCCCCAACCCAGTGGTGCTGAGGTCAATAGTAGTGTTTCAGTTGCTTCTCCAGCTGACTACAGTGAAATCAACAAAGACCAAGGAACTTATAATCAGTATGACATTACCACACTAGCCATTGCCTTTACTCACTTGGACATTGGGGAGCCTTTTTTTTTACGGAACTCTGCCTGAGGCCAACTCTGGAGACCTCTGGCCAAATTGCTTAGTTTGAGAGTAACTGGATTCAATAACCAAACTATTTTGACTCCTAATATGTATTCAGTAATCAAGTGAGTTTAACTGAACTCTTTCCTAGTTTAACTTGATAAACTTGCAGCGTTGGCTCTGTAATTATAAATCAGTGAGAATGTCCTTCAACATTAGCCAACCTTTTAGTGCCGAGATTATTAAAAAGGAACCAAAATAATCTCCACAAAAAATACAATTTCAAGTTTATAATCCCAACTGTTGTTTTAATAAACAGAAAACACTGGAAAAACTCAGCAGGCGAGGCAGCATCTGTGGAGAGAGAAACAGAGTTAACGTTTCAGGTCGAGACCTTTCATCAGAACTGGAAACAGCAGGAAATCAAATAGATTTAAGGCAAGGATAAAGCTGGGAAAAGGGGGAGGGGATGAAAGAACAAAAGGAGAGATTAAGAGACATTAAGAGATATCAAGGCAAGAGGTGGTGTTAATGTGACAGGTTAAGGCTGAAAGAAGTGTGAAATGCACTGGCAGAATGAAGGACAGCTGCCAGCTTCTAGGAGGGAAAAAAAAAGGGGGGGGGCAAACAAAAGGGTGGATGAAAAAATAAAATATAAATGTGATTGGGGCTAAGGTTATGATCTAAAATTGTTGAACTCGATATTGAGTCCAGAGGGCTGTAGCGTGCCTAAACGAAAGATGAGGTGCTGTTCCTCGAGCTTACGCTGCGCTTCCGTGGAACAGTGTAATAGGCCGAGGACGGTGAGGTCAGAGTGGGAGTGAAGCGGTGAATTAAAGTGACAGGCGACCGGGAGCTCGGGGTCCCCCTTACGGACTGAACGGAGGTGTTCCGCAAAGCGGTCACCCAATCTGCGTTTGGTCTCCCCAATGTAGAGGAGACCACATCGTGAGCAGCGAATACAGTATACTAAATTGCAGGAAGTACAAGTAAATCGCTGTTTCACCTGGAAGGGGTGTTTGGGGCCCTGGACAGTGGGAAGAGGGGAGGTATAAGGGCAAGTGTTGCGTCTCCTGCGCTTGCACGGGAAGGTGCCGGGCGAAGGGGAAGGGTTGCTGGGGGTGGTAGAGGAGTGGACTAGGGTGTCGCGGAGGGAGCGGTCCCTGCGGAATGCTGAAAGGGGAGGTGAGGGGAAGATGCGTTTGGTGGTGGGATCACGCTGGAGGTGGCGGAAATGGCGGAGGATGATCTGTTGAATGTGGAGGCTGGTGGGGTGAAAGGTGAGGACAAGGGGAACTCTATCTTGGTTCCGGGAGGGAGGGGCAGGGGTGAGGGCAGAAGTGTTGTTTTAATTGTCGGTGCAAGCTTTGCATGCTGATTACTTTGTTTCATCAATGTTTTTTCCTTTTTCTTTCCAACTTACTCTGCTCTTGAAAGCATTAAATCCTTCCTTGGGTGCAGTTGTACCGGCCCCCCGGGACCTTGCCTGAGTGAGCATTCTTCATATGTGAATCTGGACAGTAATAGTCAGCTGGACAGTTTGACTGTGGAGGGCATCATAGCCAAGGCCAGCCCTGTTTTTGCTCAACGTCCACACGCATGCACTTCCAGTAGCTGTCACTACATAGTGATCAGAAGTGGAAATCCTTAATACCCTTCCCTTTCTTGACCCAGGGTGCTAAGGGAAGTTATGGTGGCCCTTTCTGATTTTGTACAGGAGGGGCAGCTTATATAGAGAGAGGAATACATTACAATACATAACACAGACACAACACCACTGGCCTAGTTGATTGAGATCAGTTAAATCGGCACAGACTAGAGATCAAATTTGGGACTTTCATGGTCTGTATGGCTCAAGTACTTTAAGTATTTAAAGTAGTTTATTTGGTTTTAAAATGTTGCACTACAGATGCAAAATAAATTACTCAGGTCGCATGTTCTGATGAGGTTGGGTTCCCCTAGACCACTCTTTAAAAAATAAATTCAAAGTGTAGATACTAAATCTGTTTGGGGAGGGATCCTTTAATGTAAAAAGACTAGACTTGCCAAGGAAGGAGTTAAAGCTTTAAGTCTGCTGGCATGGTTTAATCTCATCACCTAAAAGGCAGAGATGTGGTTTCCCAATGCAGGTTTTATTTATTTCTCTCCAATTAGCTCTCTCTTCACGCTCCCACTTTGGGGTATGCTTTCATACAGAATCTTCTGGCAAAACTCTTTGTTTCAAGTGCACAGCATAGTACTAGTAAGGGAAAGAAAGAGCTAAATTTATATCGCACATGTCTCAAATGTTTCACTTTACGCACCAATTAATTTGAGCTCCTGTGTTATGTAGCCAACCTAAGCTGGGTTAAAATGCATAATCGCATAACTTAAATGACATAAGTGTGACAGAGATGATAAAACAATTCCCCAGTGAAGGATTTGCCAAATGCTTCTTCTCTAAGACGGTGCCCTTTTAAAAGGTTCCCTGACTGGGAGGGAGCATTGATGCATGAATATGGCGCCCAATTCTGGTTGGCAAGTAGCAAGAGAGACATTCAAGCGCTGGGGGCAGTTCAGAGACGAGCCACGAGGCTGATCCCTAGTGTCAGGTCTGGGTTATGAGGAAAGGGTGGAGAGACTTGGGCTTTTCAGCCTAGAAAGGGAGTGTCTGAGAGATGAGCTTAGAGAGCTATATAAGATTGTCAAGGGTATAGAATAAGTTAACCTGGAATATTGCTTTAAATTAAACTGCGGGAATAGAACAAGGGGACACAGGTTCAGACTAGTAAAAGGTACTTTTATGACTGATATCAGGAAATTCTTCACACAGGAAGTGATCAACATGTGGAATAAACTTCCAGATTGAGTGGAGGCAAAGCCTCTCGAATCATTTAAGAAACAATTGGAAACTGTAATGGAGGGAATGTTAGGATCTCTCTGGATAGATGAATTAAGATGGGCTAAATGGCCATCCTCATCTTTAATTACCTTGTGATCAGATTCATTGTTTTTCAGTTAACCGAAGACAAAAAGTCGGTGCTCCAGTTTTTAAAAATAACTCCAGGAGAGCTAGCTTTTCTTCATTATTTCTGAAATAGGTAAGGTAAAAGCAAGTAGATCAAGTTCATTCAGGGGAGAATAGTTAGCTTCTGATTATCACCACACCTCCAGTTAACTGCACTGCCACATCCTCTGAATCCAGTGACGTATCTGGAATTTCAATTAACTGTAATGGTATTATCTGAAATTATACCAAATCGACTTGAATTGCACGTAACACCCAGTGGAATAAGTACATATCAACATATGAAAAAGGCCTGTCCCATCCTGGCATGGTGTGACTTCTGTACACCTCAACTCATTCTCTGTCCACCCCACCAGCCACACAGTCAGAGGGAGAGGCAAATAAATTGTAGGCCAATTTATGAAATTCCCCTCTGACCTTAAAGGTGATGAAGCAAGCTCCAGGAGAACACGGTGACTGGGTGACCCCCCCCCCCCCACTCCAAAATGGCTCACCTGCATTTATGTGTAGCTATATTGGCCATTCTCAGGAGCCTGTCCAGCTCCCTGTTGGATGCTTGCAGCAATTCCACACTCACTGCATGTGCCAGCAACTTATTCCAAACTCTGTGAGAAGAAATACCTCCTAACATCTAACCTAGTTCTTTGCTTTTGTTACTTATACTTGTGTCACCTGGTCCTCCCTAACTAATCCAGATTCAATTTTTTTTCCCTTTCCATTCTCCTCGCTCCCTCCCCATCCCAATCTCTAATTCACCTTCAGCAGCAGAGTCTTCAGCTGTCTTGGCTCCATATCCTGGAATGCACTCCCTAAACTCCTCTGCCTTGCTATATCTCTCCCCTCTTTCAAAAGCCCCCTTAAAACCTATTTTCCTCAAGGGCTTCCCAAGACCTTGTTATTTGAAATGTAAACCGCTCTTAAAATGTAGCGTTTAAATTAACAGCAGCTTCCCCCAGACAAATTGCGGGGAATCCTCTCCTTTGTTAAGCATGGTGAAGGAGAGTAATTGCCGGTTACTAGCCATCATTCTCATTCACCCTTTTTTCCACTGCCCTGGCTACCGCAGTGTACCTGTTTCTCAACCCCCACTGCCACCAGATGGCTCGCTGCTTCTATCTGAGTGTTCGGCACATTTCATACTTTTTCCTTCTCCTTTATGCCACTCCTGCCTGTAATTTTATATATTACATAGCATTAAACAGCATGTCCTTTGACTTACGGTGCGCAGCGCCATGGGAGATCTGTGAGTAGGTATTAAAAAGTACAGCCATAATGTTGACTACAATGGTAAATCATGTAATTCATTGAAACAAGGCAGTCTTGTTTTTAAGTGGGAAGTTTGTTGCCTATCAAGAGGACAGTTCACTCTTTTTTAAATATTGTTTTCTTGTCTGTGTGATGGCCCTTTTGGTAATACTGCACCGGGCAAATTCACCTTGCAGCTTTGTGAGGGAACGGGGCAGTCAATGCCTGTGGGATTTGGCCTGCTCATTGCATTAATACCAAATGAAGATAAAGACTTCAGGTCATGCGTCAGACTGATACTGGCGGTATTCAGCTGTGTGTAGCTCTGTAGTCGCACTGACGATAGATTCTCAACAGTCTATGACGGTTGTCTTGTAAAAGTTATTTTTTTTTAAAACTGCCAATTTCGCATTGACGCCAGTGCTCTTTTTGTAATTTCCTCACATGAAAGACACTAAACACACCATGAGCTATCACTGTCTGATTCAAGTGAGGTAATCACTAAGAGAAGCATATAGCCGCTTCTCAAGTCATGGTCAAAATGCGGTGTATAGTGCCCTTCTCAGTATCGTCTTGCAAACCCCTCTGAATGCTCTGACTTGTGAGGAACCCATTTCCAGTAGTCCAGCAACCCCTCTCCGCAATGTTCCCAAACCCAGCCATGGCCATCCCGATGCTTCCACACACTCTCAATGCACCAGTCCCAAGCCCAAGGACTCTCGTGTGTGAAAGTACCCCTCCCAGTACTTTCACACACCTACCTACCCACCTACAACCTGGGACATTTTGGTAAACTACTGATGCATGCAAACAAACTATTTTATCTGTAAACCAAACAAGGACTGTACGCTTTTTGGAACAGTTGACAGTATAGATGCAAAGTAGGACAACACCATCAGTAGGACAATGATTGGCTTACACACTACTCTATCTTAAATAATGATGGTAGTTTGAAAAGGAGCAATATTGAAGTGTGCAGGAAGTGAGTAGGGGAGTGAGATTAGACGAGTTGGCTCGTATGTAGAAAAACACCAGTGCACATTTGATGGACCAAATGGTCTGTTTCTGTGCTGTCCACATTTTGTGGGTTCTACAGTCCTAAGTTGAAAGCTGTTATCTATGATGCCTTTCATGGTTAAACAACCTGCCGATATTCGCTGTCTGAGCTTAGACATGCAGAATGACCCAGACGACTGTTAGCCTCTTTAGGAGAGGGGGTGGGAGGGGCGCAGAAATTAACAAGATAAATTAAGTATCAAACCAAAACTTTCCTTTTGAGGGTTAGGAGGTGTTTGAAATCGTGCAAAGCTGTAATCTGCTCTTGAGGATTCAGATGACTCATGCAAACCATTTCACAATTTATAATTTATCTAAATGCTGCAAAAAATGTTTAAGAATTCCAATCTAATGGCCATCTCTTCATATCTAAGATAAATTTGCCAAAGCCTTTCTGATGAGGTTTTAATATAATTAGAGTAATTAGACTTGAGGAAATTGAGATGATTTTATGAGGATCCCCAGGGCTATTTGTAGCATTCAAATGCCTGTAAAGGTCAATGCCTCATTGTCCATGTGCATGAAGGCTGCTGGCTTTTGTCTGTGTTAAGATGACATGTTCAGCACTTGAACTACAGTGGTGCTAATCAATAAAATGATCGATGTAACCCAATTCTGCAGCCAGTTGGAGGTCAGCTCAGGAGATGAAAACATCTGTTTAGAGTTGGGATTCAATCAAACCGAATGGGTACGGTGGCAGCATTTTACTCTGAATGATTGTTAAGACAATGGAGGGTAATAAAGTAGCATCATTCCAGTGACTTCGCCACTTACAACATGAACAGAGCAAATCAGTTTTTTTTATGTATGCTGACCAAGGTGAGGTCTGTTAACTCCAGGGAGTGGAACACTTTGTATTTCAGACACGCAATATCAACATCAGGCACTCCCAGGATAGGTTTAGAAGATTTAGATGGAGAGTAAAGCTCCTTCTATTCTGTCCCAATGAAGTGTCTGGGCCTTAAACTCAGAAGAGCGCCCCTTACTGTACCACTGAGACATTTTTTTCATTTCCCACATAAGCCTCTGAGTTAGATTACCAAGTAATGTCAAATTAGGGCCAATTCTGTGCTGTGGTCCCCTGCCCACATAGATTTTGCATTGAGACTGGTAAACTGTTTTCCTAATTGACCCTTATAGCCTGCAGAGTGGGAGAACTTTCATCCCATTAGCCTGGGCTGGATTTGAATGTAGTTCCCTTGGATACCTAACCCACTAAACCACTCAGTTCCTGGGTTATAAATCTTTGTAATGGATGGCATCCAGATACAACATAAATCATATTTTATTTCTTTTTAAATTTTGGAAATTAGGCACGATTACTTTTATTGAATACACAGCCGATAGGGTTGTAGCATGCGAAGACCTGTGCTGCTGTTGTGGCATACTGAAGAGATTGAGGCCACTAAAGGGAATGTGGGGTCAGTGTCTTTTGTATAAAACTGTCACCGTGTTTCTGCGGAGAGAGTTGCTCTTTTATTCCAAATATTCTGTTAAAATTGGAGATCATTTTTGAGCCTGTTGGTCATGACTTTGGGGGTTTGTGCTTAAACACGGATGCAGTTTTTTAAAATGACTATTGCTTGGCAGTGGTGACTAGGGGTGAGGAGAAATACTACTTTTAGATAAGAAAGACCCATGATCTATTTGATAACATCCTTCCATAATACCAACTCTATTGTCTTCCCACGGCAGCTTCAATGTCCATTCGAACTGGTGGACAGAACCTTAGTTTAATATCTCCTCTGCGAGATGGCACTTTGGACAGTTCATTACTCCCTTGATACTGCACTGGAATGTCAACTGAGATTGTGTGTTCAGGTCCTGGTGTGGGCTTCAAATCCACAATCTTCTGACCTAGAAGTGAGGTTGCTTCCTGTTAGAATTTTAGCTCTTTGCCTACTCTCTCTCCCTCCATGTTCACAACAAAGTGACCTCTGGCCCTATGATCCAAAACCTACCTCCGAATGTGTGCCATGACTGGGAATAGTGTGCCTTGGGGTTAATAATTACTGTAATAGAAAGTGAACAAACTGCCCACCATACACTCCTGTCCCCTTTCAAAAGGCACCAAAACACTACACTATCCGAATGTTCTGTTCAGGCTAAAACTAGCACTCTTATTTATTTGCATGGTTTTTAATTACACAGAGGTAAAAGGAATAATCAACAATAAAGTATGTGTCTGAAAACACTAAACGATCTCAAATAATGACATTTGCTTGAAATCGAATAACTAGGGCTGTAGATAGGGCTTTAAACTAAAAAGGCGGGGAGGGGTCAGGTGAGGGGAAATTTAGAAATCTAAAGAGAAAAGTTCAAGGCAATGGAGCAGTGTAGCAATTTGGGTGAAGATAAGCAGAGTGTGACAGAAAGGGACAGAGAGTTTAACGATAAAAGTGCATCAGCAAAGGTGAAAGCAGGAAATAATGGTAAAAAGTTCAAATTAAAGGCTCTTGTTACGAATGTTTCGTGCATTCAGATAAAGATAGACGAATTAGTGGCACAAATAGAGATAAATGGCTTTGATCTAATAGCCATTACAGAGATGTGCTTGTAAGATGACCAAGTTTGGGAACTAAATATTCCAGGGTACTTGACATTTAGAAAAGACAGGCAGAATGGAAAAGGGTGGGGGGGCGGGGGTGTGGTGTAGCCCTGATAATTAAGGATGACAAAAGGACAGCAGTGAGAAAGGATCTTGGCTCGGAAGATCAGGAAGTAGAATCAGTATGGGTGGAGATAAGAAATAACATGGGGCAGAAAACACTGGTGGGAGTAGTTTGTCGGCCCCCAAACAGTAGCTGTACCGTTGGACAGAGTATTAATCAACAAATAGCATGAGCTTGTAACAGAGGTACTACAATAATCATGGGGGACTTTTATCTTCATATTGACTCGGCAAATCAAATTGGCAAAGGTAGTCTGGAGGACGAGTTCATGGAATGTATTCGAGACAGTTTCCTGGAACAATACGTCATGGAACCAACCAGAGAACAGGCTATTTTAGATCTTGTATTGTGTAATGAGGATCCTCTGGGGAAGAGTGATCATAATATGATAACATTTCACATTGAGTTTTAGAGTGAAATACTTCCGTCAGAAATGAGAGTCTTAAACTTAAAGCCAATTGCATAGGTATGAGGGGCGAGTTAGCTACGGTAGATTGGGAAATTGGATTAAAAGGTATGATAGTAGATAAGCAGTGGTAAACATTTAAAGAAATATTCCAAAATTCTCAATGAATATACATTCCATTGAGAAATAAAAACTCCATGGGAAAAGTGATCCATCCGTGGCTAACTAAAGAAGTTAAGGATAGTATTAGATTAAAAGAAGAGGCTTATAATGTTGCGAAGAATTGTAGTAAGCCTGAGGGTTGGGAGAGCTTTAGAAACCAGCAAAGGATGACCAAAAAATTGATGATAAGGGAGAAAATAGAATGAGAGTAAACTAACAAGAAATATAAAAACAGATTGTAAGAGCTTCTACAAGTATGTAAAAAGGAAGAAAGTAGCAAAAGTTGGTCCCTTAGAGGCTGAGACAGGTGAAATTATAATGCGGAATAAGGAAATGGCAGAGACTTCAAACAAATATTTTGTATCTCTTCACAGTAGAAGACACAAAAAGTATACCAAAAATAGTGGGGAACTAAGGGCTAATGAGAGTGAGAAACTTAAATTATTTAATATCCGTAGAGAAAAAGTACTTGAGAAACTAATGGGACTAAAAGCTGACGAATTCCCTGGACCTGATGGCCTACATCCTAGAAAGAAAGATTTGCATTTATATAGCACCTTTCACGACCACCGGACGTCTCAAAGCACTTTACAGCCAATGAAGTACTTTTGGAGTGTGATCACTGTTGTAATGTGGGAAACGTGGCAGCAAATTTGCACACAGCAAGCTCCCACAAACAGCAATCTGTTTTTGTTATGTGGATTGAGGGATAAATATTGTCCAGGACACTGGGGATAACTTCCCTGCTCTTCTTCGAAATAGTGCCTTAGGATCTTTTACGTCCACCTGAGAGAGCAGACGGGGTTTAACATCTCATCCGACGGCACCTCCGACACTGCAGCACTCCCTCAGCACTGCAATGGAGTGTCAGCCTAGCTTTATGTGCTCAAGTCCCTGGAGTGGGACTTGAACCCACAACCTTCTGACTCAGGCGAGTGTGCTATCCACTGAGCCACAGCTGACACTAGGGTTCTAAAAGAGGTGGCTACAGCGATAGTGGATGCATTGATTGTGATCTTCCAAAATTCCCTAGATTATAGAACGGTCCCAGCGGGTTGGAAGGTAGCAAATGTAACCCCGCTATTCAAGAGTGGAGGGATAGAGAAAACAGGGAACTACAGGCCAGTTAGCCTGACATCAGTCGTCAGGAAAATGCTGGGATCCATTATTAAGGAAGTGGTAAAGGGGACTTAGAAAATCAGAATATGATTAGGCAGAGTCAACATGGAAAGGGAAATCGTGTTTGACAAATTCATTAGTTTTTTGAGGATGTAATTAGCAGGGTAGGTAAAGGGGAACCAGTGGATGTAGCATATTTGGATTTCTAAAAGGCATTCGATAAGGTGCCACATAAAAGGTTGTTATGCAAGATAAGGGCTCATGGGGTTGGGAGTAATATATTAGCATGGATAGAGGATTGGTTAATGGACAGAAAACGGAGAGTAGGGATAAACGGGTCTTTTTCAGGTTAGCAGATTGTAACTGGTGGGGTGCTGCAAGGATCAGTGCTTGGGCCTCAGCTATTTGCAATCTATATTAATGATATTAATGCCGTGCCTTCTGTTGCCGAGGCCCTAAGCTCTGGAATTCCCTGCCTAAACCCCTCTGCCTCGCTACCTCTTTCCTCCTTTAAGACGCTCCTTAAAACCTACCTCTTTGACCAAGCTTTTGGTCACCTGCCCTAATTTCTCCTTATGTGGCTTGGTGTCAAATTTTTTGTCTTTTAATACTCCTATGAAGCACCTTGGGATGTTTTACTACGTTAAAGGCGCTATATAAATACAAGTTGTTGTTGTTGTTAGATGAAGGGACCGATGCAATGTATCCAAGTTTGCTGACGATACAAATCTAGGTGGGAAAGTAAACTGTGAGGAGGGCACAAAGAGCCTGCAAAGGGATAGAGACAGGTTAAATGAGTGGACAATAAGGTTGCAGATGGAGTATAATGTGAGGTTATTCACTTTATTAGGAAGAATAGAAAACCAGAATATTTTTTTAAATTGTGAGAAACTATTAAATGTTGGTGTTCAGAGAGATTTAGGTGTCCTCGTACAGGAAACACAGAAAGTTAGCATGCAGGTACAGCAAGCAATTAGGAAGGCAAATGGGATGTTGACCTTGATTGCAATTGGGTTGGAGTACAAGAGTAAGGAAATCTTACTACAATTGTACAGGGCTTTGGTGAGACCACACCTGGAATACTGTGCACAGTTTTGGTCTCTTTATCTGAGAAAGGACACACATGCGGTGCAACGAAGGTTCACCAGATTGATTCCTGGGATGAGAGGGTTGTCCTCTGAGGAGAGATTGAGTAGATTAGGCCGATACTGTCTGGAGTTTAGAAGAATGAGAGGTGATCTCATTGAAACATATAAGATTCAGAGGGGGATTGACAGGGTAAATGCTGAAAGATTGTTTCCCCTGGCTGGAGAGTCTAGAACTAGGGGGCATAGTCTCAGGATAAGGAGTCAGCCATTTAAGACTGAGATGAGGAGGAATTTCTTCACTCAGAGGGTCGTGAATCTTTCAAATTCTCTACCCCAAAGGGCTGTGGATGCTGAGTAGTTGAGTATATTCAAGGCTGAGATATAGATTTTTGGACTCATGGGTAATCAAGGGATATGGGGATCCGGCTGGAAATTGGAGTTGAGATCGAAGATCAGCCATGATCTTATTGAATGGCAGAGCAGACTCGAGGGGACGTATGGTCTACTCCTACTTCTTATGTTCTTAAAGAGGAATATGATAGGTATGGGGGACGAGTAGGAGAATGGGATGAGACTAGATGGTTCGTGCAGAGAAAAACACTGGTTCAGACTTGATAGGATGAATGACCTGTTTCATTGCTGTACCATTCTAAAATTCTATGAAGTGTCCAAAAAGATATGGTCCTTTTCAAAATCTTTTAACTCCATGCTTATCAGTTCCAAATGTTGCTGTGCTTCTGCCCAAGTAGTCTAGTTTCACTGCTGAAACACAGAAACAAATAGTTGAAGGGACCAGATGTACGGCATAGCCTTTTCCAGTACTTCGCTATGCTCCTAGGCAAGGGACTACAGAATAGGGAAAGGCAACTGCACTTGTACTACCCAGGGCAGGCTTTTGATGCAAGATCAAAGGAATTCTCCCCATAGCCAGAAAATTTGTTGTAAATCATATTTTTAGGTTGAAGAGGGTAAATTGCAGCCTTCCCTTGCATACAAATATTTTGATCCCAAGAACAGCCCTTTGTGGTCATTACGCATCTTCAAATTTCACATGCGTCCAGCATTCCAAGGTCAAGAGAGAATTGCTAATGCAATTAACGTGTAATGACTTCCCTCTGGGAGGCTAGCTGTGTTAGATAGCTTGCACAGAAATGTATTTATCCCCACACAGTATTTGTGTATTGCTTTAATTCACTTTCCCTGACACAAAAGCTAAACATTTCCATTTGCAAAAGCAGCTAACAGCGTTTAATTTTAGATTTACAATAAGTTGGCTTATCTAAAATTTCATAGGAGCAAGATATAATAAGTTACAGTACAAAGCAAGACAGAATTTGGCTTCCGTCATATCCAGATAAGTCATGCTGACACTTGTGAGCCAAGTAGGCCAAACGTGCCTCCAGTTGACTAATATGCTAAAGCCCACAGCCCAAATTGCCCTTCTGGTAGAAGGAAGAAGGTGCAGCAAAGCAGCGACTGAACATAAAACCTCACCAATTTATACCATACAGAAAGAACATTGTGCCTGCTTCAGTCAATGTCCACTGTTGTCTTTGCATGGTTCTAAATATATTTATCATTATAGTATTGTGCAGATTTCATGAAACCACATTCGGAAAGATCTCAGGATGTCCCCAAGCGCTTCACAACCAATTAAGTACTTTTTTAAAAAAGGGAAAACAGTTACATCGAATGACATCGATTCTGTAGCACAGAAACAGGCCATTCGGCCCAACAGGTCTGTGCCGGTGTTTATGTTCCACATGAGCATTCTCCCACCCCATTTCATCTAACACTATCAGCATACCCTTCTATTCCTTTCTCCCACATGTATTTATCTAGCTTCCCCTTAAATGCATCTATGCTATTTGCCTCAACGACTTACTCCTTGTGGTAGCACGTTCCACATTCTTACCACTCTTTGGGTAAAGAAGTTTATCCGTAACTATCTTATCTTTATGGCCTCTAGTTTTGGTCTCCCGCACAAGTGTAAACTTTTTCTCTACGTTGGAAGGGACCAGATGTTGAAGGGATTTTTACTAGTCCTAGTCCCTTTAGGACTACCCCGGATCAGGCGTATTTCTCAGATGTTCACTTTCAACTAAAGTTTGAGGTAGCCGAATCCTAAAGACGCTTAATTGGGTCTAAAGGTCCGGGCTATCTCTCCCTAAAGGAAAGGAACAACCCGAGAATGTTACCGTCCTCCAGATAGCGCTTTTAATAAGTTTAGCTAGACTGTAACGTCCCGGATATTATGAGGGTCCGGGAAACTCCCTCAGAATTCTGCAACTGCTCACCAAAGAGTGTACAGAGATTGAGTTTGTGAGTTTTTGATACAGAAGTCTTATGTGAGACAATTCTAAAAATATATAGATTTATTAAAGAACCGACATGCAATTTACAGTTGGTGAATCAGTCAATCGCAACATTAACCGTTCTAAAAAGTGAAAAAATGCTATCTTATTAACAGAGAATCTTGCTTTTAAATCCTAACTTCGCTACAGTATTACAGTCTTAAAGGTTTCTATTCAGGATATCCATCAATATCAAATACCTTTGATCCCCGAGGTACAAAGAGTTGGAGACTACAGAGCCGCCTCTGAAGCCGAGAATCGCTTTGCCCGATTAAAGAGAGTCTGTTATTCCATTTGAGAGTTCAATATTTATACCCTTTTCCAGTGGTATTTCCTTTAAGGTTTTCTGCTGCTACAAGCTAATTATCTCTAGTCATTTTTCTGCCAATCTCTGCAACTCTGCAACACGGTGGCATAGTGGTTAGCACTGGTGCCTCACAGCGCCAGGGACCCGGGTTCGAATCTGACCTCGGGTGACTGTCTGTGTGGAGTTTGCACATTCTCCCCGTGTCTGCGTGGGTTTCCTCCGGGTGCTCCGGTTTCCTCCCACAGTCCAAAAATGTGCGGGTTAGGTTGATTTGGCTATGATAAATTGACCCTTAGTGTTAGGGGGGGATTAAATATGTGGGGTTATGGGGATAGGATGGGATATGTTAGGGGGAATTAAATACGTGGGGTTACGGGGGTAGGGTGGGATATGTGTACTGTGGGGATTAAAGCAGGGACAGGGTACTGGATTTGGATGATCAGCCATGATCGTATTGAATGGTGGAGCAGGCTCGATGGGCCGAATGGCCTACTCCTGCTCCTAGATTCTATGTTTCTATGTTTACTGTCACCTCAGCCAGAATCTTGTCTCATCTTTAGGTGTTCTAAGTTTACCATATAAAAACGGTGTGATGGCAGGTGTTCCTTACTTTGTCATCTTTACGAGGGCAGACGTTCCTTATCTTATGTGCTTCTTTACGAAGTGTAAATTAGAACACCTTATCCAGGGTGAACCATTGTTTTTTCCCCAAAAGGTCAGCCTGTCGAAGCCCTTCACCTTCTGTTTCAATAAGGTTATTTATTCAGGGTCAACAACTGTCTTATCTCAATAGCCAGAATGCTTTCATGGCTATTTCATAGTTAGGTTTCTAAATTTCCAAAAATCCAAACCCAGTTTGTCATTGTTTTAATAATGCCAGAATTCTTTCATAAGATAGTGTATTTTTTTGAATAGGTTATATGGCTTATTCCTTCACAATGTATGGCATAGTCTCTTCCAGTCCTGTACTTTGCTATGTTCCTAGGGAGGGGAACTACAGAACAGAATAGGGAAACACCAGCAGCCAATCTGTGTACAGCACGGTCGTACAAACAGCAATGAGATAAATGATCAGATAATTTGGTTTAGTTGTGTTGATGGAGAGATAAATGTTGGCCAGGACACTGGGGAAACGTGCTTGTTCTTCTTTAAATAGTGCCATGTGATCTTTTATGCCCACCTGAGAGGGCAGACGACGTCTTGGTTTGACGTCTCAATCAAAAGATGGCACCTCCGACAGTGCAGAGCTCCCACTGTCTCTGAAGTGGAGCTTGATTCCACAACCTTCTAACTCCGAGGCGAGAGTGCTACCACTGAGCCAGATGTGGGTTGTAAGTCGGCTGGAGTTATTCACACAACCTACACTAGAACGTTGACCTCTGCTGTGTGTTACTTATACTGCACATGGGTGAATATATCGACTGTTGTTGGCCCCACCCTTTCTAGGCTTATAGATTACTCTTTTTTTAACTCGGAAGTTGACCAATGGACCAACTCCATTGGCTCGAGGAACAGCACTTCATCTTTCGATTAGGCACTCTACAGCCCTCTGGACTCAACATAGAGTTCAACAATTTCAGATCATAACCCCGGCCCCTATCACATATATATATATATTTTTTTTTATCCACACTTTTGTTTGGCCTTTTTTCTTCCCTCCCACATGGCAGCTGTCTTTCTTTCTGCCAGCGCAATTCACACTTCATTTAGAGCCATCCTTTGTTCCTTAACCTGTCCCATTTCCACCTCCTCTTGCCTTGAATATCTCTTAATGTCTCTTATTCTCTCCTGCTTTCTATCCTATCACTGACCTTCCCTTTTGTTCTTTCATCCCCTCCCCCTTTTCCCAGCCCTAACTTGCTTTAAAATCTATTTCATTTCCTGCTTTTTTCCAGTTCTGACGAAAGGTCTTTGACCTGAAACGTTAACTCTGTTTCTCTCTCCACGGATGCTGCCTGGCCTGCTGCGTTTTTCCAGTGTTTTCTGTTGTTATTTCGAATTGCCAGCATCCGCAGTATTTTGCTATCATTATAATGGACCAACATGGTTGTTTCTGGTTCTGTATATTTCTATATTTCCATGATAATCTGAGAGCATTATTCTACATTTTGAAATCACTTCAGTATCCAGAGAGAAATGTTTGTATTCTAGCTTGAAAACTCCAGTCAATATGTCATCCATAAAAGAGGGAAAATGCCATCACATGTGGTACATCCAGCTGTGAGCTTTGTTACTGCCCTCCTAGTTTTCTCAGTAAGACACTTCTCAATGTGTGCTCAGATCTGTTCAATAAGGGGCACTTTTGGAAAAAGAGATTTCACTGTATGACAACACATTGCCAGAAACTTCACATGGACATTGGCTAAACCTCTCAAGTGCCTACCGTTGTGTGTTGTTAGTTGGTATGCTTGCAGTAGGATGAGGGTGAGTGTGAGGGGTGGCTAGTGAGATGGGGAAGTGATAAAGTAGATAGAGAGGGTTGGGTGGAGGTGCAAGGTAAGTTGGTGTCCTGGGGAGGTCTCTTCTGCCCTTGGAAGAGAAGAGAACCTCCCTGCGTGCATATAAGCGTATGGAGAGAGTCATTGGAGAGCCTGGGTGTAAGCATTTACCTTTGTGCAGTGATTGTCGGTGTTTGTAGCACCTCAATGCTGTCAAACACTGACAGAACAACTGTCAAACTCCATGTGGACATGGTCCCTTTAAGGAAACCGACATATGACGCGTCATCAAATGATGTCATCAGACCCGCTTCCTGTTAATTGGCCGGCGGGCTTAACAAGGCCAATCAAGGGAAAATCACGTCTGCAGAGCAGATGCAGCTGGGAGCGGGACCGTAACCCGGAAACCAGCTATCCTGCCCTCATCCCGCCTCCTCCATTAAATTCACGGCCTTAGTCTTTATATGTAGAGGGCTAGAATATAAAGGAGAGGAATTTTTGCTACAGCTATACAAAGCCCTAGTTAGACCACATCTGGAGTACTGTGTACCGTTCTGGGCACCGCACCTTCGAAAGGATATATTGGCCTTTGAAGGAGTGCAGCGCAGATTCACCAGAATGTTACCAGGGCTCCAAGGGTTAAATTAAGCCGAGATTACATAAACTTGTATTCCCTGGAAAATAGAAGGTTAAGAGATGATTTGATTGAGGTTTTTAGGATTTTGAAAGGAATTGATAGGATCGATAGAGAGAAACTTTTTCTGCTGGTGGGGGAGCCTAGGACAAGGAGACATAACCTTAAAATCAGAGCCAGGCAATTTAGGAAAAAAATTAGGAAACACCTCTTCACGCAGAGGGTGGTAGAAGTGTGGCACTCTCTCCCACAAAAAGCAGTAGATGCTAGCTCAATTAAGATTGATAGATTTTTGCTAGCCAATGGTACAAAAGGATATTGAGCCAAGGTAGGTAAATGGAGTTAGGATACAGATCAGCCGTGATCTCGCTGAATGGTAGAACAGGCTCAAGGGGCTGAATGGCCTACTCCTGTTCCTATGTTCCTAAGTCTGATCCAGTCCTCATGCGCATTTTCCAGCAGGGATCAGTAGATAGTAATCAGGAGTAGGAACTCTGGCAGAACGTTATTTATTTTCTCTTTCCTGGTCCAAGGACACAGAGGCTAATTTTAGTACCCCAATAACCATGAGCCTTGTGATGGCACAAAGCAAGACCTCCCCAGTTTAGCACATTGCCATTTATTAATGTCCTGACAGCCCAGTAGGGTGTAGTTTTGCCATATGGTTATAATAGTTCGCTTCTCCCCTCTTCTTGCCTTTCTTTCTGTTTAAGTGTCATAGCAAGGTTTTGCATCTTTCTATCATTACAGAATGAATCTGAGATAATGATGAGGACAAACTGGTCTTGGGAATTACATTGATGTACAACAACAATAACTACTTGTATTTATATAGCACCTTTAACATAGTAAAACGTCCCAAGGCGCTTCACAGGAGTGTTATCAAAGAAAATTTGACGCAGAGCCACATAAAGAGATATTAGGGCAGATGTCCAAAAGCTTGGTCAAAGAGAGAGGTTTTAAAGAGCGTCTTAAAGGAGGAAAGAGAGCTAGAGAGGCTTAGGGCCTCGGCAGCTGAAGGCATGGCTGCCAATGGTGGAGTGATCAAAATCGGGGATGTGCAAGAGGCCAGAATTGGAGGAGCACAGATATCTTGGAGGGTTGTAGGACTGGAGGAGGTTACAGAGATGGGGGTTAGGGCGGGGGGGTGGCGAGGCCATGGAGGGATTTGACAAGGCTGAAAATTTTTAATTGAGGCGTTGTTTAACCGGGAGCCAATGTAGGTCAGTGAACACGGGTGATGTGTGAATGAGACTTGGTGTGAGTTAGGACACGGGCAGCAGAGTTTTGGATGATTGAAGTTGGGAGGAGAGTGTTGGAATAGTCAAGTCTAGAGGTAACAAAGGCATGGATGAGGGTTTCAGCAGCAGATGAGCTGAGGCCGGGGCAGAGTTGGTCGATGTTTTGGAGGTGGAAATAGGCGGTCTTACTGATGGCATGGATATGTGGTCGGAAGCTCGTCTCGGGGTCAAATAAGACACCAAGGTTGCGAACAGTTTGGTTCACCCTCAGACAGTTGCCAGGGAGAGGTATGGAGTCGCGGCTAGGGAACGGAGTTTGTGGCGGGGACTGAAGACAATGGCTTCGGTCTTCCCAATATTTAGTTGGAGGAAATTTCTGCTCATACAGTACTGGATGTCAGACAAGTAGTCATACAATTTAGAGACAGTGGAGGGATCAAGAGAGGTGGTGGTGGTCAGCGTACATACGGAAACTGACGCTGTGTTTTCGGATGATGTCGCCGAGGGGCAGCAGGTAGATGAGGAATAGGAGGGGGCCAAGGATAGATCCTTGGGGGACACCAGAGGTAATGGAGCGGGAGCGGGAAGAGAAGCCATTGCAGGTGATTTTCTGGCTCAGACTGGATAGATAAGAATGGAATCAGGCGAGTGCAGTTCCACCCAGCTGGAGGAGGATGGTGTGGTCAACTGTGTCAAAGGCTGCAGACAGGTTGAGAAGGACGAGGAGCGATAGTTTGCCACTGTCACAGTCACATAGGATGCCATTGACTGTGTTGAGCATTTCTTTACATAGCAATGAGCAACACAGTATAATAGGGCAGAGAATGGTGGGTTAAATAAAGTAAATAGGAAAATCTATCGTGCAACATTTGCTCCAGGGGCTGGGTGTTGTCATAAGTTTGCTGTGACCTTTCGTTCCTGTGGCCTGGGTTTGAATTCCCCCCAGACTGGTAGGATGAAAGTTCCCTCCTGTTTCGTTGGCTTTAAGGATTCTACGTGAGATGAATTTGGGCAGTTTCAACCCAGTTCCCAGTGGGAAAACAATTGCCTCGTGATCTTATGCAATAGGGGTGTTTTTGTCTGAGTTTAAACTGATGTACATTGGGCAGAGTAGAGAGATTCACTGTGTTTACACATACAGTGCCTGGGAGTGCTTGAATCCAACACTGGATGCAGGCATTCGAGAAATGTTTCATTCCAGACGCAACCAGTTGTCACCTTGATGATCACAACATTAACGGAAAAAAACTTTGGGCTGCTGAGTGAACTTAATGGAGATTTTCTTAGATTTGTCTTTTTAAAAAAAAAAGACGGGTGGGATCAAATGTGTTAGTTATCACAGGGCACAATTCAGTAATGTTTTTAAAGAGATTCATAGACTGGAGTCTGACCTATTCAATAGGAGAATTACTGAATAAAGGGGCAAAAGTAGAGGTGTGAAATCTTAGGGAAGAATTTTGCAGAAAAAAATTCATAGATATTTAATTACTTCAGAATTTTAATTTCTCCTGTAAAGATATGGAAAAACTTGTGTAGAAATAACGTAATGTGAGATCTCTGTCTTGCATCTAGCACACACATTCTATTTTCATACCTTTGCTGTAACACTCTGATTATCTCAAAGTGAAACTGCAGTAAATCCAAACTGAAAAGGCAGGGGAATGTATCAATCAAAAGTGAAGAAAGTGACTGAAACGCTACCAGTGAGAAACTGCTAAGGACGTACAAGAAAATCGCCAATTCTGAATAACCAGTGAGGAGAACCTACTGACAATAATAAAAATTTTCATTTTTTTTTTGTTTCTTTTGAGAAGATGTTTCCACTTGAATTGAACCTAGTCATTACTCTGTCCAGCCATTCACCTGATTCTGCTGCTGTTTTTCTCCATCCGCTGACCTCCGACGCTGGAATCAATCCCATTCCATACTCTGTCCTCTGACCCGGTAGCCCTGATTTGTAACCTTTTGTTCAACTCCCACCTGCACTGACATTTGGCAGACTTGTGTGAGCGCACTCTCATTCCTTCCAGCATTAACAACAACAACAACAACTTGTATTTATATAGCGCTTTTAATGTAGTAAAACATCCTAAGGCACTTCACAGGAGTATTATAAGACAAAGAATTTGACGCCAAGCCACCTAAGGAGAAATTAGGGCAGGAATATAATGCAAGGTACATGTTGCATAACTTTAAAGTGTACTGCTTTGTGTTTTTTTTCTCCTTTCGGGTTTGGCACTGATATACTAAACAAAGTTATGTTTATTTCAATTAAAAAATCTTGCATTTGGAGTAATCACTAATCCGCCCTTTTTAGAAATTCAGGATCATTCCACCCTGAAGGAAAATCTGGACGCATAAACCATTTTGACTCCGTCTTGAATTTCCCACGCTCCCTAAATTTTGTTTTTATTTAGATGGCTTGATCGGTAACTCGGAGAATATGGACACTCTCTTACCTGTATCTGATATCTTCATGTTGCTGTTTCTATCTCCTCTTCTCTCCCTCTCACTCTTCTCTGTTGCTTCTCTCCCCTCAAATCTTTCTCTTATTCTTTTTCTTTCCTTTCGGGTAGGAGACGGTGTAGTGGGGAAAAGAGCGAACAATGGCTGCAGGTTGCATTTGGGGTGGGGATTTTGGGGATAGTATGGCCCTCAGCGGTGCTCTTCCCATCGTCACCCCTAATCTCTTGTGCTTTTCCCCCCCCTTGGTCCCATTGCGTTCCCTTCCCACCACCCTTTAACTATGATCACTAACTTTACCTCTTCCCATTCCACCCCTGTATCTCACTCGCTCCCTCTGTTTCATAGATGTACATAATTTAGTACTGACATTTTCTGTCAACAAAACACAGGTAGAGATAATTATTTGGCTTCAAAATTCAACAAGTGTTTTTTTTTAATATAAGTAACATATTGAGTCGGATTTTGCTGTGAAAATAATGGTGAGGCTAACACCGCTGAAAGTTAGTTATTTGCAAATTGAACAGCAACTTCAGGCGAGTGCACATGTGCAGTTAAACGCGAAAATCCGGAAGTTGCTGTGCGAGTAGTGCCGCTCCTCAGTAAACTGCGCAAAAACAGCATCTCGCCGCCTGGCTCCCCATTCAAACGTATTGAACGGCGTGAGGTTCCTATACTGACGTCATAGATACGAACTAAACTTTCCATAAAAAGTTATTGCTTGCCCATTTCAGTCTAAGTACACTTTTAAAGGCGTGGTAAGTCTTAATTACTGCCAAATAACCTCTCTGGCACTGAAAATTAACTTTTATAAGTGTGGAGTCTCATTCCTTCAGCTTTCAATTATTGTTGGAGATTTAAATTTTTTTGGAAAACTTTTTTCTTTTTCTCTCTCAATCAAATCTTTCTTTTCCTCTCTATATATCGCTTTCCGTACCTGATTTTACATTGAATTCACTATTTTAACTTACAGATCCTGGTTCAGATTCTGCGCTGCTCATTAACGATGCTTCAATTTTTTTTTATTCGTTCATGGGAGGTGGGCGTCGCTGGCAAGGCTAGCATTTATTGCCCATCCCTAATTGCCCTTGAGAAGGTGGTGGTGAGCTACCGCCTTGAATCGCTGCAGTCTATGTGTTGAAGCTTCTCCCACAGTGCTGTTGGGGAGGGAGTTCCAGCATTTTTACTCAGCAATGATAAAGGAACGGCAATTTATTTCCAAGTCAGGATGGTGTGTGACTTGGAGGGGAACTTGGAGATGATGGTGTTCCCATGCGCCTGCTGCCCTTGTCCTTCTAGGTGGTAGAGGTCGCAGGTTTGGGAGGTGCTATTGAAGAAGCCTTGGCGAGTTGCTGCAGTGCATCTTGTCGATGGTATACACTGCAGCCATGGTGCACCGGTGGTGGAGGGAGTGAATGTTT
Source organism: Squalus acanthias (assembly GCA_030390025.1). Taxonomy (NCBI): domain Eukaryota; kingdom Metazoa; phylum Chordata; class Chondrichthyes; order Squaliformes; family Squalidae; genus Squalus; species Squalus acanthias. Next base: position 64,251,328 of record CM059435.1, read on the forward strand.
AATCTGGCGGATGGGGTGCCAGTCAAGCGGGCTGCTTTGTCCTGGATGGTGTTGAGCTTCTCGAGTGTTGTTGGAGCTGCACCAATCCAGGCAAATGGAGAGTATTCCATCACACTCCTGACTTGTGCCTTGTAGATGGTGGAAAGGCTTTGGGAGTCAGGAGGTGAGACACTCTCCACAGAATATCCAGCCTCGAACCTGCTCTTGTAGCCGCAGTATTTATGTGGTTGGTCCAGCTACGTTTCTGGTCAATGGTGACCCCCAGGATGTTGATGATTGGGGATTTGGCGATGTAATACCGTTGAATGTCAAGGGGCGTTGGTTAGACTCCCTCTTGTTGGAGATGGTCATTGCTTGGCACTTGTATCACACAAATGTTACTTGCCACTTATCAGCCCAAGCCTGAATGTCGTCCAGGTCTTGCTGCATGCGGGCACAGCTTGCTTCATTATGTGAGGAGTTGCGAATGGAACTGAACACTGTGCAATCATCAGCGAACATCCCCACTTCTGACCTTATGAAGGAGGGAAGGTCATTGATCAAGCAGCTGAAGATGGTTGGGCCTAGGGCACTGCCCTGAGGAACTCCTGCTGCGATGTCCTGGGGCTAAGATGATTGGCCTTCCAACAACCACAACCATCTTTCGTTGTGCAAGGTATGACTCCAGCTAGTGGAGAGTTTTTCCCCTGATTCCCATTGACTTCAATATTACTAGGGCTCCTTGATGCCACACTCGGTCAAATGCTGTCTTGATGTCAAGGGCAGTCACTCTCACCTCACCTCTGGAATTCAGCTCTTTTGACAATGTTTGAACCAAGGCTGTAATGAGGTCTGGAGCCGAGTGGTCCTGGTGGAACCCAAACTGAGCATCGGTAAGCAGTTATTGGTGAGTAAGTACCACATGATAGCACTGTTGACGACACCTTCTATCACTTTGCAGATAATTGAGAGTAGACTGATGGGGCGGTAATCGGCCAGATTGGATTTTTCTTGCTTTTTGTGGACAAGACATACCTGGGCAGTTTTCCACATTGTCGGGTAGATGCCAGTGTTGTAGCTGTACTGGAATAGCTTGGCTAGAGGCGTGGCTAGTTCTGGAGCACAATCTTCAGGTCGACAGCTGGGATGTTGCCGGGTCCCATTGCCTTTGCTGTATCCAATGTGCTCAGCCGTTTCTTGATATCAGGTGGAGTGAATCGAATTGGCTGAAGACTGGCTTCTATGATGTTGGGGACCTCAGGATGAGGTCGAGATGGATCATCCACTCGGCATTTCTGACTGAAGATGGTTACAAACGCTTCAGCCTTGTCTTTTGCACTCGCGTGCTGGGCTCCACCATCGTTGAGGATGGGGATGTTCATGGAGCCTCCTCCTCCCGTTAGTTGTTTAATTGTCCACCACCATTCACGACTGGATGTGGCAGGACTGCAGAGCTTTGATCAGTTGCCAGCACAGCCAGCTGCAGCCTTAGATTGAATCCTGGCATCTTGCTTTTTTTTGTTGAGAAAATGGTCTTCTGTGGCCTATCTGATGAGCTGCTGAGTAAGGAGTGTGACTTTATTGGAGTAGGCAAATGATGGGTCCTAAGAAGTGATGTTTGTTTCATCTCAGCACTGTTGGGGAGGTGCAGAGCCTGTGGAACTGTAATCCAGCACTGGTGACATGTGGCCCGGCTATCTATTCTATACTCAATTGTGACTACAACAATTTGTAGTGGTTTAGCCAGACCTCCATAATGATTCAGTAACATAACAGATTGTACCTCAATACTTAGTATTACAGTACTCCAAAAGTCTACACCAAATGGAAGCAGCGCTTTTCATGCCTTAGAGCACTTTGTCGCAAGCTGCCACTACTTGGAATTCTGTTTTTTGTCTTTATATGTGCCATCTTCACTCCATAGGTTGCTGACCAGTACACTCCATAATTTCCAGTCTATATCTGTGCTCTGATCATCATTTAGCTGTTTCTCTTGGTGTTCTCTCAATCTATTGTTATCAACTTTAGTGGATTGTAATAACCCCAACAGTTGTCCTTGTGACTTGAATAATGTGCTCACAAGATGTTAACCCGGAATTTGTGGTGGGTAATAACAGCGAACTAACAGCGTTCGCCGTTATTACCCCTTTGAAACTGACTGCAACTTTAGGATGTAGTGCATGCACATCTAAACGTTATAACATTTTTTAAAAGTCAGATTGAAAGGAACTTCACTTCCTGGTTCCCTGTCTGTGAGAATTCTGTATTGTAATTGGCTGATTAGACAGCTTGTTGAAGTCACAGCAGCTTGCACTACGGATTCCCCACTATTCTACACTGATCTGACTTGCGCGTTGAGAAAGGCAAACTTCTCGCCAAAGAGATCGCGAGATCTTTGTGGGCAGCTTTCTTCTGGGACAGCTGCGAATTTTGTTGTCTTAGCTTTAATTTTCAATTCATATTCCAAACTTGGCTGATTTACCTACCTAAGCATCTGTTGCGATCAGTACTACATCATTGACATATTTTAGGTTGTTTTATCAATTTTCTATTAATCTTAAATCCAATTTCTAAGTTATCCAGATGGGGTCTCATTATGAAATCAAATTATGCGTTGAGAAGGTTAGGGAATATCACACAATCTTGTCTCACTCCTCTTTTGATTGTCACCCATTTTATTAACTCATTACGAATTCTTCCTGCTGCTTGTTCTCAATAAGGATTCCTAATAAACTTTATGTTTTTCCTCAATAATTGCAGCTCTTTGCAGGCCACCTATTAATCTTTTATGTTTCTATCAAACTTGCTTATAATCTATGAAGCATAGATACATTTCTTTCCACTTATATCGCCTGCTTCCAGACCACTGTCAAATGAAAGTTGCCTTTGTTGTTCATTTCCTGTTTCTAAATTTGCACTTAATTCCCTTTTGGCTTTGTTTTTGTTCTTTGTATTGTGACCTATTTTTAGCAGCAGTTTTATTATGGCTCATTAGACTGATGTTGTACAGAGGTTCAATTGTAGTGTCACCAGCCACTTAATGAACTAGGGTTGCTTGGAGCACTTCGTAGGCTGTGCTAAATCTCCGAGTTGCCTATTTGTGTCACAGTAGGACTTCTTTAAGTCTTTAACGTGGCTCGTTAGAGTTGTCTCCAGCTAGTACCTAACGTACATAGGGAAGTCGAGGCTTCCAAATCAAACAAGAAAATGACCTTCAACCATAATTAGAGATGGAAAAGAAAACAGTGAAAGATTCAAATCAGCAACCTTGAGAGCATTTATTGCCGTTCCCAAGAAAGATGACTTGGACCAACAAGATGACAACCACCGCCTAATATTAAACTCGAGTTCCTGTGGAAATAATTGTTGGACCTCATTAAGAGCAGTAACATATAACTAAGCGGAGTGATTATTTGCACGAACACATTTGCGGCCTTCTGCGCATGTGTGCTGTTTACTGCAGCCGTGCAAGCGCAGTACACAACAGGCCTCCAGAGTGGGCTACGTTTTCCTCGGCTCCGTAAGGAGAAGGTCACTGGATCCGTTGGTAGCTGGGGGCAGGGGGAAGAGAGAGAATCGAAGTTGGGGTGACGGGGGGAGAGGGGGTGGGGGGAAGAGATGGGATCGGAGGGGGGAGAGAGAGAGAGAGAGGGGGGATCGGAGGGGGGAGAGAGAGAGAGAG
>CM059435.1:64255488-64265488 GCA_030390025.1 Squalus acanthias
AACATTGTGATGCCAATGTCAAAACTATGCAAAGAAAAGACTCCGGTTGAAACCTAGACCTGCAATGATGTCACTGCACAGGAAATAGGTCTCCTTTTGACATCTTCTGGGTGGATGAGATGAAGGGAAAGAAGCGCTGGAAGGCGAGTGTAATGCTACTTTCCTGAAACCAGATTAGCAGAGTCAAAAGTGGCTTAAGACTGAAAGGTGAAGCCGGTTTTAAAGTGCAGCAACAAGATGACAGTAGTGTATGCACGCACAGTTTATTCTGTGTAAGCCAATACAAAACAATCAGCTTCTAGCAACTGTACCAGGGGACACAATTAGCTGCCAGCATGTATACAGACTCCTGGTGTGTGGTGTCAAAACATCCACTCACAGTCTGGAATATAAGATCTCCGGTTACTTAAGCTATGAAGCCACAAATATTGTATCCTGTTTTATGAATTACATGTAACATTGAAGGACTGAGACTGGCAGGAGCGGAGTGATACGACTATCATAGTTGGTGGTGAGGACAGTTGAATAACTGGTTTTAAAAATGTCATTTTCATCATTTATCCCGATGCAGAAACTTTTGACTAATATCCTCCTTTACTCAGGCCCCTGAACTATTTTAGTTACTGTGTAAATTGAAATTAAATATAATATACATGTAAAATTTATTTCGGTACATTTCCAAATTTCAATTTGCAGAAACAAAACATGTGCTTATATTTAGGGGCTGCATGTTGTGGAGGTGGAAGTAAGCAGTCTTTATATTGTATAGGATCTGAGGTTTAAAGCTCAAACTGGTACGATTGCAAACCATCTGTTTGAGCCCAAGAGAGTGACCAGAAACCAGGATAGAGTCAGCGGTAAGGGAGTGGAGTTTGTGGCGGGGGCTGAAGATGATGGTCTTTTAGTGGTTGAGCTGGGGAAGTTGTGATTCATTACATAGTATTTACAGCACAGATAGAAGCCATTCGACCCAACAGGTCAGTGCTGGTGTTTATGCTCCAAGCCAGCTTCTTCCCACCCTTTTTCATCTCACCCCATCAACATATTCTTCTATTCCTTTCTTCCTCATGTGTTTATCTAGCTTCCCCTTAAATGCATTTATGCTAGTCGCCTCAACTACTCCTTGTGGTAGCGAGTTCCACATTCTAACCTCTCTCTGGGTAAAGAAGTTTCTCCTGAATTCCCTGTTGGATTTCTTAGTGACTCTCTTATATTTATGGCCCCTGGTTCTGGTCTTGCCTGCAGTTGGAAGCATCTTCTCTACCCTTCCATAATCCTAAAGACCTCTATCAGGTCACCCCTTAGTCTTCTCTTTTCTAGAGAAAAGAGCCCCAGCCTGTTCAGTCTTTCCTTATAGGTATAACCTCTCAGATCTGGTATCGTCCTAGTAAATTTTTTTTGCACCTTCACCAGTGTCTCTATCTTTTTTTAAATATATAGAGACCAGAACTGTTTACAGTACTCCAAGTGTGGTCTAACCAAGGTTCTATACATGTTTAACATAACTAGGGCTCTAGGACTTGATATTGGACAAGCAATCTAACAGTATAGAAGCTGTCAAAGGTTTGAGAGAACTGGTGAAGAGATAAAGCTGGGTATCATCAGCGTATATGTGAAAGCTTACCCGTACCTGCGGATGATGTCGCCGAGGGCAGCATGTAGATGGAGAATGTGGGCGCCAAAACAGATGCTTGTGGAACACAGAAATGTTGGGGTGGGGGAGGGGAAAACATAAGCCATTGCTAGAAATGCACTGGCTTGGTTCTGTTAGGTAGAAGTGGAACCATGCAAGGGCAGTCCCACCAAGCTGGATGAGGGAGCAGAGGCATTGGAGGAGGTTGACGTGGCCAGCTGTATCGAATGCTGCAGCAAGATCGAGGGGGTGAGGGGGGGCGGGGGGTGAGGAGGAATAAAGCACCATGGTTACAGTCACATTTGTGGTGCTGTCAGGGAAAAAAAATAAAGACTTGCATTTATATAGCACCTTTCATGACCTCAGGACATCCTAAAACGCTTTACAGCCAATGAAGTACTGTACTTTGAAGTGTAGTAACTGTTGTAATGTAGGAAACGCGGCAGCCAATTTTCACACAGCAAGCTCCCACAAACAGCAATGTGATAATGACCAGATAATCTGTTTTTTTGTGATGTTGATTAAGGGATAAATATTGGCTAGGACACCGGGGATAACTCCCCTTCTCTTCGAAATAGTGCCACGAGCTCTTTTACGTCCACTTGAGAGAGTAGACCGGGCCACGGTTTAATGTCTCATCCGAAAGATGGCACCTCCGACAGTGTGGGACTTGAGCCCACAATCTTCTGACTCAGAGATGAGAGTGCTACCACTGAGCCACGGCTGACACATAAGTGCAGAAGCGAGACAAGCGATCTGAACAGTGAGTTTCAGGAGAATGGCTATGGAGCTGAGAGGCAAGGATGTTCTTGAGGACCTTGGAGAGGAAAGGGAAGATGTGATGGTGGTTCAAGACGGCAGATGAGTTGCGGGTGGGTTTTTAGAGGAGAGAAATAACATGATTGTGAAGACAGCAAGCAACAATTTTGTGCAAGGGCATTCGTACTGGGAAATGGAACACTTTATGTTTTAAGGCACCCAGTGTAAACATCAACCACTCCCATAGTGTAATTGAAATCTTTGTGCAGCAAGTGATAATTCTTATGTGATTATATTTAGCAACTTCTGGTATGTAAAGCATTCGTGGAAGTTTTAGAGGGGCTCGGATTATGATGGACAGTAGATAAAGCGGATGAAACCAAGTAAGAGCGGATGAGCACCAACCGCGATAAAACCTTATAGAGGTATATAAACTACTTGACGGCTTATAGAATGTAAACCTGGAACCAATACTTTCAAATACAGCAATGCAGCAAGGCAAGAGGGCACAGTTTCAGGGTTGTGAAGGTCACGTTTACGACAGGTGCTGGAAGTATTTCTTTACAGAGAGGGTGATCAACAACTTAGAATGGGTTGGCCGGAAGGGCAGTTGGAGGCCAGAGCACTGGACTCAATTAAACAAACAGTTAGCTGGTGCAATGGAGACACAGTAGAGTTGCTATTCTGGAAAAGTGGAATTAAATTGACTGAAATGCTGCTTAAATTGGGATCTTTTTCTGGTCAAAAAAGAAACTATGTTGGTATTCAAAAATTTGTGTTAAACTGGTTTTAACGAACAAAGTAACTTTGGAAGGACTTGATCACATAATGCAGGCTTGCAGTGCTGAGGGATTGCTGCATTGTGAGGGATGCCATCCTTTGGATGAGATGTTAAAATGAGACTGTTAAGTGGATGTTAAAGATTTCATGGCACTATTCAAAGAATCACAGGGCATTACAACAACAGATGGGTTGTTGCTTGCACAGAATGGCTGCTACCTTTGTGCATACAAGTCACTTCAAAGTAATTCATTGTTTAAAGCCCTTTGCAAGTTTTCAACTTAATAAAGTGCTGTATAAATATTTCATAAAGGATTGTCTTCTGTGGCAAAACCACTGACAAAATGAAACTGAGGACACAGCAGGGAGAAGGTTTTCCGTCTGCCAGAGTAAACCATAATGCATTATTCAGGAAGCCTTTTAATAACCAAATTCCATAAGAAAAAATCCATCCTTCCAATCATTCATTACTGTACCTGCTAATGCTGCAGTTTCTCAGTGGTAGCCCTGCATTCCTAAGAAAAGTGATTAGATGACATTAAACAAAAGAACCCCCAGCCCGTGCATTTTGATGGGAAGGAAGCAGAAAGATGGTTCCGCCAAAAGCCTCCCTGCACCCCCCGCCCCCACCAACCCCCCATGTGCAACTGTTGACTAACCTAAACAGCATCCAATCTGGTGGGGGCGGGGTGGAGAGGAGGAAAATCATCTGATGCAAGATTGCAGCCCAAGAGATTGCAATTGGGAAGATTTTAGGAGACTTGCAAGGGGCAGAGGTAGAAACAGTTGAATATTTTGGTTGGGAAATGCTGTCCTTCCTGAGCAGTGGTTACATTGGTAGTTATATTGTCCTTTGAAACAATCCACTCATTTATGCTTAAGTATTGTTTTTGTTTCAAAAAACAGCCTTTCCTTTGTTTCTTATTTCACTCTAATCCCCTCTCTGTCTTTTAGTTTCTATCTGTGTGTGTCTCTCTCTCGCTTCCTTCCCTTCCCTGTTTCTGTCTCTCTCGCTACCTTTCCTATTCTGTTTTTATGTCTTGTTCTCTTGCCCTTCCCGCTGTCTCTCTCACTCCCTTCTTCTCCCCCTCTGTCTCTCACTTCCTTCCCAGATAGCTGGCTGAAGAGCAGTGAAGGAACAGGCTTGGAAACAGGTGTGTGGCTTGGTTAACTGAAGCACACATGAAAAATTAAGAGGGTTAAGATGCCTTTCTTTTATAGTTTAGATTATTAAGGTAGTCATTTTAATGAATCAGCGAAGGATTTATGGCTTATGACTAAATTGACTCTGAATGCAGAAAATATGCATCACAGTACCCAATGAAACTTGCTGTCCTATTATTTAAAGTAAAGACTTTGCTCTCCTGGCTTTAATTTATCTTACTGCAGCGGGTGCGATAGATTGGGAAATTTGTCCCCTGTACACTCACTGTGTGTCGCTACTGTTGAGGAATATTTGATGTGTTGTTTTTTTGGGAGCCTCTGTAGTGCCCTGTATCCTATTTTTCTTTTGTAACATTTGGTGTTTGATGTATTTGTTTGTTATTCCCACTGAACCTGTCCATCAAGAGCAGACTCTCATTGTAGAAATGCAGGGTCAGTTTGCTTTTGTTGAAACAGGCCTGTGGTAGAACTAGGGAGACTATTACTTTCCTTTTAATAGATAGACGTGGTATAAATATTCCGTGACTGGGAATTGAAACTATGCCTTTTGTATGCCATTTAAGACATAATTAAGCTTTGCATTTCACATTAAAATGAGCCTTCATTTATCCTTTTTTCTAATTGAATTTCACATTTTCAATTTTCTGTATGATCATCCATCATTTTGTCATTTGGCAAAATGAGAATTGATAATAAACTGCAGTCTCTGGTTCATCTAGTGAGCAGCTGAGCTGTGCAGACCACCAAGCCCCAGGTTCGATGCTTGCTGTGCTGAGTTAGTTGATGTCAGCCGGGGCAGCAGTTGGGATGCTAGAACTGGCCTTGGTGCTCCTGGGCGGTGAGGGAAGCATAAAATCCACCGGGTTTCCTACTCCCTATTGCTGTCTGGTAACCACTTGCTTGATGAACATTGTTTGGCGACACAGTTGAGCTTGTTTGCAATGCCTTGCGGTGGAGTGAGGCATTGACACTCACTACCGAGACTCACGTTTGAAGAATGGGCACTTGCTTAAACCAAGAGCACAAAAACCTAAATTAATCCACACTGGACAACTTTAAAAAATACCAATCTGTCCGAAACAAAACTACACTTAAGTTCTTGTTTTCAGCTCTTCATTTTAACGTGTGCTTCTTTTAAAAGCGATATTCAAACTGTGAGCTGGTCCAGCTTTAATCTGCTGGAGCGGTGCTAATGAGCTCCATGTGGCAGTCACCAGAGGGATGGAGCTCTGGTTTTGTTTTTTTGTGCTGCCTGCTGACCTTCATCTGTTGGGGGTATTTTTTAGCTTTGGTACAGTGCTGTTACTGCCTGGTAATTTGAATAGCTCAACATATCTTTTCATCAAAGGGGCTCACGACAAACTTTTGGCTCTCCATCTCGAAGGAATACTTTTGGTTTCCTGTCATAAGGAAAGAATCAGCCCATATGCTTCATATGTTTGAAGTGTAATGGTTTAATGCAGCAAAGAGTAACAGATGCAAGCACGAGATCACTTAAATGTGATTTTTCTTTAAAGTAAGTTTTCTGCGTGTTCATTGAGTGGTTTTTAGTGAAGTTGAAGATATGCCAAGGTTGATTTCAGCAGCGCTACTCTGCGTACATGTGGCCCAACAATTGGGTTGGAGGGAGTTTAATGGCTGGGATGCAGCTGGGTTGCCTCATGAACTGTCGGCGCAAAGTTGAAAATCACTCCGAATGCCGCCTTGTGCTTTTTATATGGGTTTCTCTGTTGATATGTGAAGTTGTGTTCATGATGCTGTCATTTTGGCCAGGACCTTTCTGTGTAGACGACTAAAATCTGAGGGATCAGAATGATGGCAGACCCGCACAATGCGTTACTGCTGACACTTGGTCTTGAAGGCACCAAGCACCAAGCTAGCAACCTCTGAGAAGGGTTTTGTTGCTTCTGGTGCCATATTATTTGTGTGACTGGTTTTCCTCTGAAAGCAATCCTGCTAAGTAAAGGGATATGAATCTCAAATTGTGCTCACCCATAACTCACTCCAACTCGCATATTGGTTCTATTTGCCGTTTCATTGCACCTGCACCTAAATCTACGAGTTGGTGCATTCACTTATCACACAAAGCACCTGGTCTTTTATAATTCTGGAAGCCTGTTGTCTCTCTGTGTCTGTCTCTCTGGGCTGGATTTTACCAGCCCTGAGGAGGCGGGTTTGGAAGCAGGACTGCTGGAAAATGGGAAAAATTGGCAGCGGGTCCCAAGCCGCCTCTGAACCATCTTCCTGGGAGGCAGGTCCCCGACTCACGCAGGGACCCGTCTCCTAGCGGTGGGAAGGGGATTAGAGCCAATTAACTGCCTGTTAACAGGTTGTTAACAGGCAGTTAAGAGGCTTTTTCCCATTTTACGCTTGCTGATGCGGGATTCCCGACGTCGGGGAACCCCGCCAGGGTCAGCGAGGCGAGCTGTAGGTCTGCTGCAGTGTAAGTGTGCAAATGACAGCTGCAGAGGTAGTGTGATGGGTGCAATGGTGCACAGGTAAGTATGACATGTGAGAGAATGTAGTGAGAAATATTTTTATTCTGTTTACATGTATCTGCAGGTGACTAGATTTGATGTTTCTGGGAAGCCTCATCTGATCGGGAGAATTGACAGATGGCTTCTGCAATCTCACATGCAGCTGCCATCTGTTTTCTCTTAAGGAGAGAGTCATTGGTGAGCCTTGGTGCAAGGGCTTACCTTTGGACAGTGATTGTCAGTATTTGACAGCACCTCAATGCTGTCAAACACTGTCAAATCATCTGTCAAAAAATATGGGGCCTGTCACTTTAACAAAACCGGCAGATGAAGCGTCATGCACTGACGTCATCTAACACCGTCTTTCCCTTAATTGGCCGGCAAGCCCAATCAGGGGAAAATAGCATCAGGTCGCTGGGGGCGGGACTAGAACCCGGAAACCAGCAGTCCCGCCCCCAACGCACCTCCTCAGGTAAGATCCCAGGCCTCTGTTTCGGTCTCTCTGTGTCGGTCTCTGTCTACCTCTCTCGGTCTCTGTCGCGCTCGGTTTGTCGCTCGCGCTCTCAGTATCTCTCTGTCTCGCTCTCTCTCTCTCTCTCGCTGTCTCGCGCTCTCTCGCTGTCTCGCGCTCTCTCTCGCTGTCTTGCGCTCTCTTGCTGTCTTGTGCTCTCTCTCGCTGTCTCGCGCTCTCTCTCGCTGTCTCATACTCTGTCTCGCGCTCTCTGTCTCGCGCTCTCTGTCTCGCGCTCTCGCTCGCTCTCTGTCTCGCGCTCTCGCTCTCTCTGTCTCGCGCTCTCGCTCTCTCTGTCTCGCGCTCTCGCTCTGTCGGTCTCGCGCTCTCGCTCTGTCGGTCTCGCGCTCTCGCTCTGTCGGTCTCGCGCTCTCGCTCTGTCTGTCTCGCGCTCTCGCTCTGTCGGTCTCGCGCTCTCGCTCTGTCGGTCTCGCGCTCTCGCTCTGTCGGGCTCGCGCTCTCGCTGTCTCTGTCGGGCTCGCGCTCTCGCTGTCTCTGTCGGGCTCGCGCTCTCGCTCTCTCTGTCGGGCTCGCGCTCTCGCTCTCTCTGTCGGGCTCGCGCCCTCGCTCTCTCTGTCGGGCTCGCGCCCTCGCTCTCTCTGTCGGGCTCGCGCCCTCGCTCTCTCTGTCGGGCTCGCTCCCTCGCTCTCTCTGTCGGGCTCGCGCCCTCGCTCTCTCTGTCGGGCTCGCGCCCTCGCTCTCTCTGTCGGGCTCGCGCCCTCGCTCTCTCTGTCGGGCTCGCGCCCTCGCTCTCTCTGTCGGGCTCGCGCCCTCGCTCTCTCTGTCGGGCTCGCGCCCTCGCTCTCTCTGTCGGGCTCGCGCCCTCGCTCTCTCTGTCGGGCTCGCGCCCTCGCTCTCTCTGTCGGGCTCGCGCCCTCGCTCTCTCTGTCGGGCTCGCGCCCTCGCTCTCTCTGTCGGGCTCGCGCCCTCGCTCTCTCTGTCGGGCTCGCGCCCTCGCTCTCTCTGTCGGGCTCGCGCCCTCGCTCTCTCTGTCGGGCTCGCGCCCTCGCTCTCTCTGTCGGGCTCGCGCCCTCGCTCTCTCTGTCGGGCTCGCGCCCTCGCTCTCTCTGTCGGGCTCGCGCCCTCGCTCTCTCTGTCGGGCTCGCGCCCTCGCTCTCTCTGTCGGGCTCGCGCCCTCGCTCTCTCTGTCGGGCTCGCGCCCTCGCTCTCTCTGTCGGGCTCGCGCCCTCGCTCTCTCTGTCGGGCTCGCGCCCTCGCTCTCTCTGTCGGGCTCGCGCCCTCGCTCTCTCTGTCGGGCTCGCGCCCTCGCTCTCTCTGTCGGGCTCGCGCCCTCGCTCTCTCTGTCGGGCTCGCGCCCCTCGCTCTCTCTGTCGGGCTCGCGCCCTCGCTCTCTCTGTCGGGCTCGCGCCCTCGCTCTCTCTGTCGGGCTCGCGCCCTCGCTCTCTCTGTCGGGCTCGCGCCCTCGCTCTCTCTGTCGGGCTCGCGCCCTCGCTCTCTCTGTCGGGCTCGCGCCCTCGCTCTCTCTGTCGGGCTCGCGCCCTCGCTCTCTCTGTCGGGCTCGCGCCCTCGCTCTCTCTGTCGGGCTCGCGCCCTCGCTCTCTCTGTCGGGCTCGCGCCCTCGCTCTCTCTGTCGGGCTCGCGCCCTCGCTCTCTCTGTCGGGCTCGCGCCCTCGCTCTCTCTGTCGGGCTCGCGCCCTCGCTCTCTCTGTCGGGCTCGCGCCCTCGCTCTCTCTGTCGGGCTCGCGCCCTCGCTCTCTCTGTCGGGCTCGCGCCCTCGCTCTCTCTGTCGGGCTCGCGCCCTCGCTCTCTCTGTCGGGCTCGCGCCCTCGCTCTCTCTGTCGGGCTCGCGCCCTCGCTCTCTCTGACGGGCTCGCGCCCTCGCTCTCTCTGTCGGGCTCGCGCCCTCGCTCTCTCTGTCGGGCTCGCGCCCTCGCTCTCTCTGTCGGGCTCGCGCCCTCGCTCTCTCTGTCGGGCTCGCGCCCTCGCTCTCTCTGTCGGGCTCGCGCCCTCGCTCTCTCTGTCGGGCTCGCGCCCTCGCTCTCTCTGTCGGGCTCGCGCCCTCGCTCTCTCTGTCGGGCTCGCGCCCTCGCTCTCTCTGTCGGGCTCGCGCCCTCGCTCTCTCTGTCGGGCTCGCGCCCTCGCTCTCTCTGTCGGGCTCGCGCCCTCGCTCTCTCTGTCGGGCTCGCGCCCTCGCTCTCTCTGTCGGGCTCGCGCCCTCGCTCTCTCTGTCGGGCTCGCGCCCTCGCTCTCTCTGTCGGGCTCGCGCCCTCGCTCTCTCTGTCGGGCTCGCGCCCTCGCTCTCTCTGTCGGGCTCGCGCCCTCGCTCTCTCTGTCGGGCTCGCGCCCTCGCTCTCTCTGTCGGGCTCGCGCCCTCGCTCTCTCTGTCGGGCTCGCGCCCTCGCTCTCTCTGTCGGGCTCGCGCCCTCGCTCTCTCTGTCGGGCTCGCGCCCTCGCTCTCTCTGTCGGGCTCGCGCCCTCGCTCTCTCTGTCGGGCTCGCGCCCTCGCTCTCTCTGTCGGGCTCGCGCCCTCGCTCTCTCTGTCGGGCTCGCGCCCTCGCTCTCTCTGTCGGGCTCGCGCCCTCGCTCTCTCTGTCGGGCTCGCGCCCTCGCTCTCTCTGTCGGGCTCGCGCCCTCGCTCTCTCTGTCGGGCTCGCGCCCTCGCTCTCTCTGTCGGGCTCGCGCCCTCGCTCTCTCTGTCGGGCTCGCGCCCTCGCT